>JAQFVV010012438.1:1706878-2264378 GCA_028023455.1 Epiperipatus broadwayi
ATTTAGATTAATAGTTGTCCTTGAATGTATATATGTATAAAGTTAAGAATATACATGTATAATTTATATTTATTTTTTATTTATGTAGTACATTTTATTTTATATTGTTTTATTTGGGTTTGATTATTTATTTCAGTTTTTTAATAGTTGTCAGCCAAAAGATTTTTGGAGGTTAAGCACTAGGGTAAACACAGAGTATAAAATTACAAATTAATTATTGAATACTAAATAATTACAGGTAAGCATAAAAAATATATATATATACGAGGCTGCCAAAGCATTTATAAAAGAGAGGTATAAAATATAAAACTCATTCGTCACTCTCCAATAAACAAAATGGAAAGCAAATTAGAATCTTAAAACTAAGATTTTAAGACACACTATAAAATATTGGAAAACACAGCAAATATTAAATATGAGGCTATATTGATTTAAGAAGACATATTTATGATTAGATTGAGTGGAGATTTAATGAGAATTAATTTACCCTGGGAAGAATAAAAACGAAAATAGTTACCTTTTGGTAAAAGCAATGTTCACGTAGAGTGCGCACTTTTACTTAAGTTCATTTTCAGGTTCTTTAGGCAGCAAGGTAGATGTAAAGGGGTTCCAGCTTCTTTTAGGTGTTCAAAGCATTACTGGAGCAAACATGGAAGTCAGGGATCCATCTTTTGTGGAGTTAGCAAGCCATTCGGATGGTGGTAACAAGTATCGAATTTTTCATTTTGTTGCAAACAAAAGTATTTAATCACAGCTGATGTCCTTTAAGAAATTAAATGTCTGCACTGATATAAATTCTCACTTGATAAACAGCTTGTCTATCAACGAACAATGAATTAACTGACACTCCAAATTTTTGGGACTATTTATACGTTGCTCCATTTCCCGCAAAACACTTTTCTTGTTGTTCAATTTCTTCGCCTTAGGCAGGGAAAATATTAATCTCCCGCTCAATCTATCTAGGAATTCTACCTAGGGATTAATGAAATGAAAACAACTACATAAAAATCAAATCTCCGCTATAAAAATTGTTTGCAATAATCAAAATAAAAGCAACAGGAATGCAATTAGCTAGCCAGCTTGTTTTTAAATCAAATGGATTTAAAAACAGGCAGTATATGAAAACTATTTTAAAATAAATCGATAAATATTTATAAAAATCCGTTTTACATATAAACGCGTGTGTACTTCGATACAAGCATTCTTTTTAAATAATACTGCAAATTTAAACTCTACATTTAATGAAAATTAAAAGCTTAATAAATTTCTTTTTTTTTTGTTTAATAACAACACCATTGAACCGGATTTCAATCAGGTTCAACTGCCTCAAAACGTGATCAAAAAAAAAACATTCCTGTAACTTTTTTTTTTTAAAACTATAAACACTTTAAAAATATTCTTAGAAATTCGGCCGAACATTTGCCTCGCACTCATGAAAAACAACACAATATTTCATTTGAATCAAAACCTTTCTCCATTCTCGTAATTCATTAACAAAATTTTATTTTTTTTATTTTTATTAAAAACAATCCGTCCGATTGCTAAATGCTGAACCCTTAACTTTTGTCCGGCGGTTTTTTTACTCCTTTTACTAACTTACTAAAATAAGTTCCTTTCCCATTCTTATATTTTCTTAGCTTATACGAATTTCTCTTGTCTCTTTCTCATTCTGTTCTCTTTTCTAGCGTATATACCTGGATCTTTTTCTTAACGAAACTTCCCAATTCTTCCTCCTTTCCTATTTTATTTTTGAGCATATCAACACTAGCAAAAAGAAAATTTTTATCTTCTACCCATTTTTTGAACATTTTAAATAAGATTGTTCTATAGATGGATTCTATTTCCACTTTAAAATCATATTTTTTAATCTTTCTTTTACCTCTTTTCTTCTTTTCAAAACAAACAGTTATTGAAACCCATTTATTTCTAGTTTCCCTCGGAGACTCTTCTACCTGCTTTTCTGTTTTTACCTTATAACTTTCTTCTATTGCTTTATTTACATTTACTAAATTTTCCACCACACTTTCTACTTGTAACCCATCTGTGCTTATTTCTAACTTTATTTCCACATTTTCTGTCCTAACACTATCCTGTGCTACCTTAATTTCTATATCTTTTATGACCTCAACTTTTTCTACTTCTTGAGTTTCTTCTACTTCTCCCATCATTTCTCATCTCATTTCTTTCATTTCCCTAATCATTTCTTCCATCATTGCCTGCTGGCCCTGCTTAACTTCACTAATTTCTTCCTTCATTGCCTGTTGGACCTGCTTAATTTCCTCCTTTATTTCCACTTTAAACTCTGCCATCATTGCTTGCTGACTTTTCTTGAATTCACTCATATCCTCCTTCATATCTCTTACCAACTTCATCAACATCTTCATCATCATCTGTGAGTCACTTTCTTTTTTTCTACAATTTGAGGGTTTTTAAATGAGACAGGGCTTTCTTCTACACATGCTGCCCTGTTGCTTTCTTCATTGACTTCCATTTATACACAAAGATTAAATTCACAATACTAACTTTTTTTTAAAAAAACAAAAAATCTAAACTTTAAAAGCCAATAAAATGCTATTTACTGTTTTCTAAAAATTATTTTGTAACAAAGACGAACTATATTTAACTCTTCAAAAAAAATTAACTTAGACTTTTTAGACAATACACTTTTTACTGTTTATAATTTATTTCATATAAAAGAAAGACGAACTATATTTAACTCTTCAAATAAAATTACTCCGACAGACTTTTTGAAAATACGCTTTTTAAGTTTCTAAATTATTTCATTAAAAGGAAAGATGAACCCCATTCTACCAAACTGCTCCAAAATACATGCAATAATTATCAAAACCGAACCTCCACCTACTAGATCTTGCCTCTTACACCTGAAATCTTTCTCAATTGTCCAAACAAAATCTCACATGAGTTTGAAAACTCGAAGCCTCATGTTGGTAGCACTAAAAATTACTATCCTATATACCGGATACTCAATCTATTCTGAAACAGAGGGCGCCACCAGACCACTACGTGTCTGGAAAATTTGTTTACTGTGATCAGAATAGATGATGATGATGGTTTGCACTGACTAGACTCAGGGAGAAACAAGAGATCTTAAATTGTTTAGACAATTGAGACAAAAGCACAAAGACAAACATCAGCCAAATTAAGTTAAACATATTTCATAAATTTTATTATGAGAAAATAAATTATTAAATATAAGTTTATGACATAATAAATGTGAGTTAACTCAGGTGTGTACCAGAAATACTAAAGGCAAAGCTATGACAGACTGACTGATCTTCTAATAAACAAAGTTAAAAGGGAGGAAGCAAATTTCATTCAGCAGAGGATTTACTTAAACACTGGTTTTCCCTTTTAGATACTTAAACCATATGCCCTTGAAATAGATCAAAGAACCAGTGCCGATGAGATCTTGAATGTCCTTATATCGGTATGAACTGCACCAATTACTATGTTTAAAATAACGACAATTGATCCACCCCAAGAATAATCGAAAAATATCATTGAAATGAAGAAACAATTAAACTGGTGAATCCCAGCCAAATGATTGGCGAAAATTACTTTAAAATTAATAATTAATGGTCTCAATAAGAGACAAGTAAATGATTAGAAAAACAGTTATGTCTGTCCCAGCAAATAACGAAAAGAAAATAAACTTACAAACAAATTCTGAGTACACGCTCTGATAAATTTAAAGCACACGTAATAAATACACAAATGAATCTATCGGAGAATGCACAGAGTACGAAAATCTTAAAAGTTGTAAACACTTTAGCAGAACAAAAGTATCACTCACCTGTAATTTAAGAAAGGATAAATTTGATCTTCCTGCTGACGACTTATAAAATTACAAAGAAAACACAATTCTAATTTCCGCTTTTAGAGATCTTAGAAACGAAATCTCCACCTGTGAAAATCAGACAATAAAGTTGTCAGACAAAAGATTTTTGGAGGTTAAGCACTAGGGTAATACAGAGTATAAAATTACAAATTAATTATTGAATACTAAATAATTACAGGTAAGCATTAAATATATATATATATACGAGGCTGCCAAAGCATTTATAAAAGTGAGGTATAAAATATAAAACTCATTCATCATTCTCCAATAAACAAAACGGAAAGCAAATTAGAATCTTAAAACTAAGATTCTAAGACACACTATAAAATATTGGAAAACACAGCAAATATTAAATATGAGGCTATATTGATTTAAGAAGACATATTTATGATTAGATTGAGCAGAGATTTAATGAGAATTAATTTACCCTGGGAAGAATAAAAACGAAAATAGTTATTTTTTGGTAAAAGCAATGTTCATGTAGAGTGCGCACTTTTACTTAAGTTCATTTTCAGGTTTTTTAGGCAGCAAGGTAGATGTAAAGGGGTTCCGGCTTCTTTTAGGTGTTCAAAGAATTACTGGAGCAAACTTGGAAGTCAGGGATCCATCTTTTGTGGAGTTAGCAAGCCATTCGGGTGGTGGTAACAAGTATTGAATTTTTCATTTTGTTGCAGGCAAAAGTATTTAATCACAACTGATGTCCTTTAAGAAATTAAATGTCCATGCTGATATAAATTCTCACTTGATAAACAGCTTGTCTATCAATGAACAATGAATTAACTGACACTCCAAATTTTCGGGACTATTTATACATTGCTCCATTTCCCGCGAAACACTTTCATTGTTGTTCAATTTCTTCGCCTTATCTATCTACGAATTCTACCCAGTGATTATTGAAATGAAAACAACTACATAAAAATCAAATCTCCACTATAAAAATTGTTTGCAATAATCAAAATAAAAGCAACAGGAATGCAATTAGCTAGCCAGCTTGTTTTTAAATCAAATGGATTTAAAAACAGGTGGTATATGAAAACTATTTTAAAATAAATCGAAAATATTTTTAAAACATCTGTTTTACATATAAACGCATGTGTATTTCAATACACGCATTCTTTTTAAATAATACTGCAAATTTAAACTCTACGTTTAATGAAAATTAAAAGCTTAATAAATTTCTTTTTTTTTGTTTAATAACAACACCATTGAACCGGATTTCAATCAGGTTCAATATATACATACAAAAGAAACAATATATATGAATATTTAATCTTATTTTATTATGAAAATAAATAACTTAAATAAAACAGAGACTTTCTTAAAATAAAACAATCTTTAACTACGTTTATTAACTGATAACAATTTAAACTTATCTTTATGTATATCAGCATTTATAATTATGGGTGCATTTCATACATCTCTACTATATTAAACCATAAATTTAAAATGATACCTTCCCATATTTCCATAGTAGATATGTATTAATACACAAACAATATTTAAACAGTTATAAAACAATAAATAAAATTTTATAATTTCAAAAAAATTATAATACTAACTAGCTAAATTTAATTTAGACAATATAAATATAAATGAAATTTTTGTATTATCAAATTCTTTTGAGGAAATTCCATTTTTTAAGACCCATCCATCTATGTATAGTCCCTATCATTGAAAAAATAGAACATTCATTTAAGGATATTATTCATTTATACAAAGAGTAAATAAACAAATATTACTAAATTAATTAAGTTAGTAATGAACAAAAATTCTGTCTTGTCTAGTGAATAAATTGAACAGGAAGAACAATAAATCTTACATTCATATTAAGTCTACTTATTTACCCTGGTCAAGTACTTTACTATGAAAACCCAAATTTTATTAAATAAAAAAATGCAATACAGAGAGCATACCAATAGCTCAAAAAAGCTCTTAATTAATAAGTGCGGTATGAGAAAATATTTGAAGTCTCTATCCTGAACACTCTCTACTCCAGACCAACTGGTTTTGAGCTTATGGCTCATGTCAGTGGAGTGCTAGAATATTCGGACACTAGATCTAAAATATCAAGTCAAAACCCAGCACTTATTTCAAATATATATTTAAGTAACTTCTCTTCCTCTTTCCTTCTTTATTTTTGCTTTTCTAATATATAACATATAATAACCACATTCCACTCTTTTGACACTTTGAAGCAAAATATATTTATTTATTAATATTACAGTTTTGACTGTTCCTAGCAGTCTTTGTCAGATCTACAAAAATTTAAACATTATATTAATACAACCATATTTCATACATGTATCTATTAAATTTTTACAATTTTACCAACTTAATTATTACCATAAGTTTATTCATAAAACTTACTATTATATAACTTTAAAATCTACTTTACCCTTTATTTCTATTCTTAGTTATTATTATACTAATATTTATTCACCTTTTTTTTTTTTATTTTTTACAATAATTTTATAATTTCAATGTAATATTATTATATTACTATATTCTGAATTTAACCTTATTTTACATATTACTTTATTCACAAATTTAACTTCATTTTACATTTCACCTATTATCCTAATTTTTAATTATTTTATTCCATTCCTTAATTCCATTTTACCCATATTTTATTCCTGCCTCTTCCATTTACTTATCCCTTATAAAATTATTTTAATTATTTTAATTCTTATATGTATTTTTATTTTATATCTTACCTTAATATCTACTAAACTCTCTCTACTCCATTTTCTATCCCATAATATACTCTAATTTCTTTTAATCTATATACAGCTCCCTCTATTATCTATTATACAAACTACTTATTTCAATTCTTATTAGTTTTCACTGTTCATTTTATTTATTTTTTATACTAAGATAGTTTTTAAACCACTTTCTCTATTAATATTTGGATTTATCTTCTTTATTAAAATTACCTCCCTTATTTTTCTATCCCTCCTACTACTTGCATAACTTATCATTCTAATATTTTCTTTTTCTAGTTTATGACCTGTCACCATAAAATGCATATATACTGGTGATCCTCTATCATATTTATGTTGCTTTAACCTAGTATAGATTGAATTTTTCGTCTCACCAACATATATATTCATAATCCCTTTATCCCTACATTTTCTGCATTCTATCTCATAAACCCCATTTATAAATTTCTTCTCTCCACTTATATACCTATTATCTAAAATATCCATTATATTTTTCTTTCTTTTATTTACTACTCTATATTTAATATCATTTTTAAAATCTTTATTAATTTTTTTAATAATATTATTAATTCCCCTTACTATACTACTATCATTAACTTTTATTCCTATGTATTCCTTCTTTTCTTTTCATTTCCCTTCATCCTTTCCTTCTTTTTTATATAACTCTTCTATCTTTTTTATATTGTTTTTTATTACCTTTTCTGGATATTAAGCATAAGATTAGTGCTATAAGTTCTAAGGTATATAGAGCAAAATATTATTGTGATGAAGGAGAGGAATATGATAAAGAAATAAATAGAATAAAGGAAGATTTTAAGAAAAATGAATATCCAGAAAAGATAATAAAAAACAATATAAAAAAGATAGAAGAGTTATATAAAAAAGAGGGAAAGGATGAAGGGAAATGAAAAGAAAAGAAGGAATACATAGGAATAAAAGTTAATGATAGTAGTATAGAAAGGGGAATTAATAATATTATTAAAAAAATTAATAAAGATTTTAAAAATGATATTAAATATAAAGTAGTGAATAAAAGAAAGAAAAATATAATGGATATTTTAGATAATAGGTATATAAGTAGAGAAAAGAAATATATAAATGGGGTTTATGAGATAGAATGCAGAAAATGTAGGGATAAAGGGATTATGAATAAATATGTTGGTGAGATGAAAAATTCAATATATACTAGGTTAAATCAACATAAATACGATAGAGGATCACCGGTATATATGCATTTTATGGAGACAGGTCATAAACTAGAAAAAGAGAATATTAGAATGATAAGTTATGCAAGTAGTAGGAGGGATAAAAAAATAAGGGAGGTAATTTTAATAAAGAAGATAAATCCAAATATTAATAGAGAAAGTGGTTTAAAAACTATCTTAGTATAAAAAATAAATAAAATGAACAGTGAAAACTAATAAGAATTGAAATAAGTAGTTTGTATAATAGATAATAGAGGGAGCTGTATATAGATTAAAAGAAATTAGAGTATATTATGGGATAGAAAATGGAGTAGAGAGAGTTTAGTAGATATTAAGGTAAGATATAAAATAAAAATACATATAAGAATTAAAATAATTAAAATAATTTTATAAAAGATAAGTAAATGGAAGAGGCAGGAATAAAATATGGGTAAAATGGAATTAAGGAATGGAATAAAATAATTAAAAATTAGGATAATAGGTGAAATGTAAAATGAAGTTAAATTTGTGAATAAAGTAATATGTAAAATAAGGTTAAATTATGAATATAGTAATATAATAATATTACATTGAAATTATAAAATTATTGTAAAAAAAAAGGTGAATAAATATTAGTATAATAATAACTAAGAATAGAAATAAAGGGTAAAGTAGATTTTACAGTTATATAATAGTAAGTTTTATGAATAAACTTATGGTAATAATTGAGTTGGTAAAATTGTAAAAATTTAATAGATACATGTATGAAATATAGTTGTATTAATATAATGTTTAAATTTTTGTAGATCTGATGAAGACTGCTAGGAACAGTTGAAACTGTAATATTAATAAATAAATATATTTTGCTTCAAAGTGTCAAAAGAGTGGAATGTGGTTATTATATGTTATATATTTAAGTAGAAACTCTGAAATTTTCGGACATGGAAATGTCTTTAAATCCAGCTATCTAACTTAAATATTTTCTCATACTGCACTTATTAATTAAGAGCTTGTTTGAGCTATTTGCATGCCCTCTGTATTGCATTTTTGTAAATACAAGCTTATAAAGTAATGTCACATTATATATGACTTGCTTTTGTATTATTAAATATAAAAAAAATTAACCCAATGATATTTCCAATTTCTTTTCATCTAAGAATTTTCCAAACTAGATTATCCAACGTAAGTAGATTTTGAAAGCAAAGCAAATAAAATTAGATATTCATAGATGATGGTACACAAAGATGATGTGAAATATTAAAAGATTATGATATTGTTCCATTCATTTCATAATTTGCAAAGTGATGTTTATTAAGAATAAAGTTCTTTATTCCTTGGCTATAAGTCATCAGTGAAACAATTAGTATATTCCGCTGTTCCTAAATATTCCTTTTGTGTGATGTTGACATCTTCCATAAATTATTTTCATATAAATTGAAATTGCATTTTGAATTATATATATATATTAGGCATTTCAGTAGGAATAAGTAATTACACTGCTTTAAGTTAAGATAAAAGCATTGGATCCTATGGCAAATTTATCTTAACTGATGATGCATTTTAAATAACTTGAAATCTTTTTAAAATAATTTATTTGAATATAAATATTTTAATATATTTATCTTCTTTAAAATTCAAGTTTAGAATGATCTGGTTAAGAATTTCCCTAATTAGTTTATTAAAGATAATCTCGTTTTTGAAATGATTATTATTAATGTTAAAGAGTAATTTATTTATTCTGTTCTTGAGTGATATTACAGTTTTCTCTTCATGAAGATTTTATAAATAAGGAAAATTTGTTCAACTTTTAATCTATCTTTTTAATGTGTTCAGAATTCGAACACAGCAAAATAATTAAGCATAGTAACTAAGTACATTTGTAAAATATATAATTAATTTGGAAATTATTTGTTTTAATTTTTATAATAGAATTGACTTCTGGTATCATATTTTAAATATACAATTTGATTTCACAATTTCATATTCGATATTGTTGAAAGTATTATAATTCATAATTATATAATTGAATTCTAATTTAATTTCCCTTGTGTTTAGTTGCTAAGATATGATTTTGATCTAAAGGTTATATCTAAGTTTACATCTTGGTTAGTGTTGCTAATTAACTTAGTAAATATTATATATATACAAATGATTAAAAAATAATCATGTTAATATTTAATTTTATTACAACAACCATTCATTTGAGTTAAAATTTTATAGTTCAACATGTAATTTATATATGTATATTTAAAGAAAAAAAAGTATATACTATTTATAAACTTACAATTATATTTTTCAGTTTACGTTTAGGTATTGCACAAAAATAAATGTGTTCAACAAGATTATAAGTTACCTTTACAATACAGATTGTTTATATTTAAATATTATTGAAGATAAATATAAATATTATTATATTCAAATATGCTCATTATTAACCTTTCTGAGGGTCACTTTATTATTGGCCAAGTGGGGTAAAACTCAGAAGCTTTTAATTGATCAATTGACAAACTCTTTGATAAAAATATTTTCATCTTTTATTATATATTAATTTTAGTTTCATTTTCAAAAAGTATATTAATTATTTGTAATGTTAGGAAAGTAAATGAAAGTTTTTTCAAAAATATATTTTTATTTGTATTTTATAGAAATATTCAAAAGTGGAAAAATCAAAGAAAACATTATGAGCAAATTACAAGCAATGCAAACATCATTTATATCCCTCCCAGATTTACCGTTACAAATTTTTTTAAGAATTTTTTTTAGTAAAATCTTAGCGTTTTTCTAAAAATAATTGTATTTTCAGCATATTTTAACCAAAATACATTATGATATGTAAATAAATGCCAGAAAAATATTCTAAAACATTAATCTTTGTTTGAAAATTAAATAAACAGCTTGGGGCAATCTAAACTCTTGACAGGATGTCAAAATTATTGCTATCGCTGGTTTCTTTTTCAATTTACAATCGTGTAAAGTATACATTTTTTAAATAAATTCTTACTATTTTTGTAAAATAACTATATTTTCAGCAGATTTTATGAAGATAATTTATAATATGTATGAAAAATAATTAAAAAAACACTCTAAAACATATATTTTCGTTTTCAGCGGTGAAAAAATATTTATCGGAATCATCAGCCAATAAGAATCGAGAATGGATGGCCCAACCAATCAGAACTGGCCTTCTTTTTTTGTTAAAGTTAAAACACTTCTAGTATTGATTTTTTACTTGTAAAATAATTCAAGAGAGGGCAGCATCTTACGGGACTTTTTCTAAAGTTTTCTGTAAGTATAAATACATCACCATAGCTCAAAAAATGGCCAATTTAGAGCGATCCAAAGCCTTTGATGCAACAATGCATTGAACCCCATACAAGGGTTAATATACACTTATAAATTTATTACTCAACATCATGCTTTTATAATCAAATGATCAAAGGCAGGAGAAAAAGACAAATGATCTCCTCCCCACGATGAATTTTGCTAAACTAGTTTTTTTTCATTTAGTCCAGATTATGGATTTAGACATTTGTTTAAAAAAGATTAATGTTCAGCAGTATATTTATATATTTTTAACAAATTATTTTAGTATGTGTATATATAAATCTGTCCACACAACTTTCTGGAAAAATTAAAAATATTATATATAAAATGTCAAGAAAGATGTTATTCTTTCACATTCTCATACCTATAAAATAGCTTTCTGGATTTAAACCCTTTAACAATTTGGGTTTGAAGTAAAATGAGATCCCATTTTACTTCAGTAAAAACCCAAAAATATATATATTATAGATTAATGGAAAACTCATTTTTAATGTCAGGAGGATTGCCAATTAGTAATAACTGATAATTTCCTAGCAACATCTAAAGTAAAAATTGTCACTATTTACATGGATATAATCTACTTAGTTCTATTATTTATTATATTAACAATCTATATAAATAATTTGTCAAGCATTGGTGGTCGAGAGGTCAGTATAGCTGCCTTATAAGTAGTTGTCACGGGTTAGTGGGTTCGCTTCCCGCCGATGCTATGACATATGAAAAAAACCCAACAACCTATATAAATATTTAATTTTCTCTCTATGTATATATATGTATTCTTTCTCTATCATTATGAGACAAAAAATGAAAACATTTATTTTTTATTAAAATATTCTGGCAAAGCTTTCGTTGTTTGTGAAATAATCATTTTAATATATACAATATTTTTTTTAAAAAATAAATAATTTTTAAAGTTAACATTCTTGTATATCTTGTAATAAGATAATTTCTTAATATATTTGATATAAAGTTGTTACGAACATGTACATTTGACTAATTGTCTTTGATTTAAAATTTTGATTTTTAATTTGGTACCACTCTTTGGTCAAATGTTTTTTGATTCATTAGCACAAATTGAATTTTTTTATTATTTTTTACAAGTATTTATTTTATGTTGTGATATTATTTTATATAAAGTTAACAGTTTTTTAATCATTATTGATTTATTGGCTTTGTAGAATTCAAATGCAGAATTAAATAAAAAAAGATTTTGCTAGAATGTTTTATTTATATATATAAATGAATTCATTACATGTTTTATACTGAATTTAATTATCAAAAATAAATTATTTCACATTTATTTTTCAGAAACATAAAAATATTTTTTTTATTATAAAAATAAAATTAAGTTACTAAAAAGTTTGTAAAAGAAGTTAGTGACATATATTATGGGGAGACCCATGCCAAAATTACAACAAGAACATCTCAACATCATTATTTGTACAGGAGAGGTATAAATAACGATGAAAACAGATCCATATTCTTCGAGCACCAAAAAACAACAGGCCATGTCTTCGAACCCACTATGGCAAGGGCACTATGCACTGAACGTAATGATATGAAACGAAAAATTAAAGAGGCATGCTTTATTGCAAATGACAATTGTGCAATAAACCGGAAAGAATCGTGCTTTGCAATCTCCAGAAAATGGTCATTATAAAATTTGCATAAATTTTACATAAACCACAGCTAAACTTCAGTTAAAAGTAGGCTATGATTATGGAGACTCAAGGTCTCTGAAAGCGCTTAGCCATATAACTTGTAAGAAGATTGAGACAAGCTTCACTTTTTTGCGTAAAGCGCAAGCTAAATTACTGACATATATCTATGTATTAAACATATGAAAATATACAATATATGTGTTCACATAAATGGTCCAAATATTCCAACACAAATAATTACACAATTTAATACTTATTTTGTTAAAAAAAACAATCCTTCCAAACAAATATTTTATGTTATTCGTTAACAAATATTTTACCTTTTACTTAAAGATTAAAAATAAAATGTTCTACAAAATAAAAAATCAATTAGTCATTTTAATCTATAGATACTATTACATTTTATTTTAATGAAAAATTTATGTAAAACAATCTAAAAGTACAAACGTCTGCAACATCTATATCAAATTACTCAAGCGATTCAGGGTAAGAGATAGATTGCTGGCTCCAGACTGGCTTTTTCGTGAAACTTGGGCTAGAGTTCCTCCTCGGAGGAGTGGAGGGCAATGGCCCCCGGTCTCGGAGCACAACAAGCTCTGTGCAGTGACTGTCTTGCAACAGTGTAAAAAGAAAATAGCTATGTACAGATAAACACGTTCAACAGTATCTAATAAATTTTAATTTATTTTAATAAAGAAAAGTAGAAACGTTTTTAGCACTGATTGTATATATGCGTAGACCAACTGATGAGTGCTGCTTCAGCACGAAATACACATATCTGAGATCATGTATGTTTTTCACATATAGTCATTATATTGGATATATAAGATGGAGTGGATAAAGGAAGCTTGAAGGTCTGAATTCAAATCCTCTCTAATTACATCTAAAAATTCAATATATACATTATACTTGTATTCAAATATTATTTTAAAGTTATATATAAAATTTTACAATTTATAAATAATAATAAAATTAAAAACTAAAAAAGTTTAAAGTCTTAATTTTTTATATTAATTTTATGGTAATAATAGTAGTTTAACATTATTTTTTATGTTAGCTTTATGAAATGTACAATATTTTATCTTTATTATTATGCAATCTAATATTAATGTGAAAACGGTAACTTCAACCCAATTCTTAAAATGTCAATATGACATAAGTGGAAAGCAAAAAGATGGTGTTGATTGGGCCAGTTTTATATTACCAATTTTAATTGGCAGTTGCATGGGTATATCATAGCTGAAGTTTTATTCAGATTATTATACAGAAAAATTATTAAAGTTTTAATATATATTAATTAAAAAATTAGGATATATATATGTATAATCAAAATTATTCCAAATTCACAAATCAACCAGACAAGACAAGAAAGTAAACTCTAAAACACTACCAATGGTTTCACTGCTACAGGCAGACTTCTAAAGTACAAAGAAGAAAATAACTTCATATTTAAATTAAACATTACCCACAATTCCACTTATTTCCCATACACCCTTAATAATTTCCTATAGGAAAGATTTGTTTTCTTGTGAAAAATATTTAAAAAATTATGATCTTTAATTTTTACAAATATAAAGAATTATTGTTTGTCTGAAGGTCAATGTTGATATTATTTTAGCAATTATATATTCGACTATTTCCATCATCTATATTAGATAGTAAATGTATTCAGAAATATTCAAACTTTATTTAAACATTTCAAATATATTCAATTATTAATAATAGTACACAAATTAGTATATAATACATTATTTCAATTGGTACCATTGTCTTTTTTTCAGGTACTGCTAGTCTGATCAATAACAGCATTAGTCTAGAAATCAAACTTGGATCTTCATGTTATTCTTCTAAAACATTGGTCAGTAGAAATTTCATATGTTTAAAACCAGTTTATTTTTCCACTAATATTCTGACAGATTTTTTTGTTCTCACTAGATTTAAGCTTTCAACTTTCATTTTGATATTAAACCATTATTATTTATCACAATATAATAAATTTGCCCTCATTTGATAGATATCTTTCTTTATAAATTAAATAAATTTTAAAAAATCACATTTGATTTTCGGAATGATTGTAAAAATTAGATTTTAATCAAAACAATTGCTGTCATGTCATCAAATTTCAAGTGGAGTTAATTCATTTTGCAAAATAAATGGAATCTTTTTTGTTTGATGTTTGTTTTAAAAATCTGAAAGAAATATTTTTAATAACTACTAAATCTATCAATTTATGCTTTAAAAGTTTTATATTTTTTTTTGTAATTTTTATTATAAAAATCTGCTGAGTGACCTTATTTCTAGATAGCTATGTTTCTCGCATCTGTAATCTTTATAGTAACAATATTCAGAAGAATATTTTTTTATATTTAAAAATAAAACATTTCTGTAAAAAATAACTATGTAATAATATTTATTTTTGATTTTTAATAATTATTATACAATTATGATACAAATAAAATATAAACTTTTCGAAATAATCAAATTTTTAGACCATCATAATATTTTTTTGACAATCATAATATTTTCTTAAAGTAATCTCACAAAGTTTGAGAGCACAAAATATATAATGGTTACCCATCATTGGCTGAGCTTAAGATGCTTTGACAGACTGCACATTTCATTTTCCTGCCATCTTTGGAATTTTTTTGTATTTAAAATATTACAAAATAAATATATGTGAATTTTAAAACCATAAAAAAAGGTTCACAAATTTTTCAGCAGAGGATGAAAAAAAAATGCAAATTTTACTTGTAGAAATCTCAAACGCTGCTTCACACCTGTAAAAATAAACTATAAGGATCTCCTGATTTTTTTCACTTGTTTCTAAAAGCAAGTTTTATCAACAGATTAAAGATGTTATCTATTATTATATTAGATTGACATATGGGGTTATTTGCCATTGCCATGTGATCACCATCTTTGAATTTTGATATTTGTATTTTTTCTCTCTAATATTTCTGTTGTTTTCCAATTGAATTTATATGTATTGATAGATACTTGGTCTTATACTTTAAATATGTTTGATTTTTTCTTTTCTAATCATCAGTTTGTGCTCTTTCAATCACTTTTCAATAGGGTGACCAGTTTCACTAGTATACTTCTTTCTACATTCATATGATATTTCACAGATATAGTTTTTGTTTTTCATCATCTCAAGTTTGTGTTCTGTAGATGATAGGATTTGTCATTATGGGATATAGCTTTGTAAAGCTACTTTGATATTATATTGATTGCAGATATTTTTGTTTGTCTGTGATTCCTGGTATGTCTAACTAAAGATTCTTAAAACATTATAAATCAAGTATTTATTAATGTATAACTGAGTAGACACTGCAATTTTAGTAATTGAATCATGGTTTTTAAAATTGTCAACCATGATTTTGTTGTGCTGCATTGAAAACTAACCCATATGTTAATATTTTTAACAAAGATTTTTTTATTTAAGACATGATTTTTTCTTTATATGTGTGTGCATGTGTGTGTGATGTCAGACACAAAAAATATATACTACACTCTTCAATTTTCAAAATATTAATGTACATAATAAAATAAATAAGATCTCTATTCTAGCTTCTGGCATGACTATCAATTCTTCTGATGGTGAAACCCACATTGCAAGCTAAATATAGATGTTATTTATTTATCTATATACTGACAAATTTGAGACATAATTCTACTGTTCTATTTGTGTATATACATTTTCAAATGATATATGAAGAGTATCATTACTTTTCTATCAAATAAATATTATTCAAAACAACAATTCATTTTTAAATAATTATTGAATGTAATAGTTATAAATGAATTTTCACAGCTAAAAAGATATGCAATCTATATGTGCATGCAGGCAACCATATTTAAACTAATTAACTCAATCCATCTTTCTTTATTACTTTAAAATTATTATTCAATTTTTTATCAATCCAACAATTTTGACTGATAAGCAATCTTCTTCAGATGTTATATATATATGTATAAGATATTTACTAGCAATTACTAAAAATTTTTAAAAAACAACTTTCATCAGTGGAAATCTTATTAAATATGCTGCTTTATAAAATGGAATATTGAGCAGATGTATACTATTTTTTTCCTAATTTAAATCTAAGTCAAAGGAAATATTTTTCTTTTAAAAATAATATTATTTTATCTGAGTTTTTATAACTTCTTATATCTTATTAAAGAAAAATAATTTTTAATAATGAAAAAAATATGAAAAATTTAGAAAATTTACCTTAATTGGTGATTAATATTTTATTTATGAATTAAGAAGCATTTAATACTTTATATAATTTAAAATTAGAGTGTCAAAATATATTCTTTAGTAAAAACTAAATTATTAAGAAAACATAATTAATATTACTAGAATACAAATTCAATTAAATATGAACATAAGATGAGTCATTTTTCTACTAATTTAAATGAAAGGTCACCCTACATAGCCATGCTAGATTAATGAACATGAAACCTACTTATCTATATATTGATTTGCCTATTTGACTCACTGTCTTCTCATCTGCTTATATTCTTATATATATATCAGACTATGTATCCAAAGCCACCCCAAAGCCCATCTATCTATTTATCAATCGACCTACCTATCTATCTATTTGTCTAAGAATAAAAGGTGTCTATTGAAGCAATCAATCTTAGCTTAAGATTGAGCTTCATGGTTCTATCCACTTACCAAGTATTAATATACGTTCAAACCTTATGTCCCATCCCACTCATGTATATATATTTCATATATATTTCTGAGAAGCGTGCCTAAAAATTATAAATTTTAGCTTTTCATTATTTTTTTTTTTATTATTAATTATTTTTTATTAAAATACATAGGTGTGACTCATATATATATATTATAGGAGCAAACATATTAAAATGTTTTTTTTAATTATTTCTCTTTATCAAACTGTATATTTTTGTAAAATCCAAAATGGCAGATGCAGCCATTAATTGTCCAAAAATAACAAAAGGGTTGGAAATATATTGTTTTAACTGTGGGAAGAAATTTTTAATTAAAGTTTTACTGAAAATAAAGTGGAGAATAAGGTTAATAGACTTTACTTTTGTATAAACATTTTTGTCAAATCTATTTCTAATCTGGAAATAGATCTGAATATATATTTTGGAACATTATCTAATGATCGCATCTCCAAAAACAATGGACAGAGAAATGTAAGATTTTGTGAGATCAGAGATTAGATTTTGGGCTAGAAATATGAAATTAAAAGCATTCCACAAATAGCTGAGCAGGATATAAAATGGGCTGATTTTAAACACCAAGGAGAGCTACTATTGAGAAAACTGTGCAGTTAACAGAATCCACACTGGTTTGAAATTTTAAAATGTTGATTGAGTAAAAAGCCCATCACCTTTTTGACCTTTGTGGGTTCTCCACTGCTGTACCATCTTGCTGCTGCTCTAGAATAAAGGAAAAGCCTGAAATGAGAACTTTGGAGTGCTGAATAGAACCTTGCTGTCATTTAAGAACTCTTATGGATACCTAGATGACATGTATGAGACAGACTATCAAAGTGGACTCTTAAAATTGTGTAAGGTAATAATTTTCATGCCACCTGAAAGTAAATCTAGTCTAACTAATCTCAAATCCTGCTATCAAGATTTCTCCTAACATATTGTTTAATTTTATCTCTTTCTAATATGTAAATTGCTCTCAAATGATTTTTTTATCTAATCCTATCTCATATGCTCTAACATTCTTTAACTTTGGTGCAGTCATTTATTTATATGTACTTATTACTTCATTTCATGAATTTGTTTTAGTTATTATTAATATGCCAATCTCAATCAACCTGACAAGCTGAATTTTTAAAAATCTTTTCTTTTCTTTTCATAATTAAACCTCCATGAATTAAGGTTATTAATGTCCCCTCAAAATATAATATATGATTAATTAAGATGCTTGCCAGATTGTTTTTTTTTATGAATCAACATTTTATGTTGGTTTTTATTATAAAAATTGTTATTTGTGCAACTCCAAATAGAATGAAGTAATTCTATACAGGGTAACTCCATCATTCAAGCTAATTAACACTTTGAAATCTTTTTAAATGTTTATTTAAATTCTGAAAGGGTGACCTATTAGTTGTTTTCTATATGCTAGTTTCTTTTGTTTTTATACTCTTGAAATCTCAAATGTTTAAATATTCTAGTTATCAAAATCAACAAAGGTGGGATTGAATTATTTTAAATAACAGAAAAAGGAGGGGTAAAATCTTAATATATTTTATTAAAAGAAATTTTTCTATGTATATATTATAGCAGCATAGCATATTACTTATCTAAATTATGGCATTCAAACAAGGGTCATTTATTTTAAACCAGTAAATCCTATTCTATGTCATTAGTGACATTTATCTATAATGTGCCACTGACATTTGACCTTATCTTCATGATTCTATATATGTACTTCTAATCTTGGGGTTGCGACAGGACCAAACCCATAGATTTCTCTTTATGTCCTGTTCTGTGGATAATTGAGCTTCCTGGGAGCACCTTTTTTGTAAAAAAGGTCCTCTGGCATTGGTGATTCCAGTATGCCTGACACCCATTATGCCTACCTACTTTTCTCTAAGCACTGCCCTAAGAAGGAGGTCTTAGACTTTGTTTTTGTCCAGAAGCACAACCCTTTCCTTTTATTTCTTCACCATTATGTCAGTACTGCCATCTCTCCATTTATTATTTCTTTTGCTTCATGACCCAGTTTTAATGCTCTAATATTAAAATTGTGCTCTGCTCAAAAATGTATGTAAATACCAAGTATTACTAATTTTATTAATTAATCATGTTATTTCAATCTTATTATACAATCCCACAATCATAATCTATTATTTCTGTATTTAAGAGTATAATATACCTTGAGGAAAAATCAAGCATTCTGTCTCCCAAATGTTAATTAAAAGAATTTTTCAATAAATATTTTGTCATATAATCAAATATAAGTTTTCAAATGTATTTTATTTATTTTCACGACCTCAATGGTGTGAAAATAGTTTCTCTTATATTTGTAATGAATCTCAGAATGCTCCCCAAAATAATATGTTAGTCATTGTGTTTCAGAACCATAAACCAAAACATTAAATAGAAATCTTACATAATCTTTTTAATAATTGATTGGCATCTTAATATCATACCCACCAAAGATGTGTATTAATGTATATATACTATTTAGTTAATAAAAGAGCATATGAGAACCCTTAGCATGAATTTCACTATGTAATTATCTATTGTTTGGTAGACTGCTTGCTCATTCATGCACACATAAATGTATATAAATAATTTGTCATGTTATTAAACTATTTTATTGTCTAAACTTATTTGAGTCATTCGAATTCCCTTTTCTCCAATTACATGTGTACAACCATGCGTATGCCTATTGTAGTTATGTTATAATGTAGTTAATACTGCGTCTCATTGTCTTCTCTACTTGGCTAGTGGGTCAGATTTTAGAATAAATTCTCATGTGCCATCATTATTTGTTATTCATTAGGTGTTTGATCTGAGGCTTGGGGAATGAGTTTGAATCCAGGTTGGTCCCTGACCTAAATCATGAGCTTGATTGGGTTTGAAGTACCTTTTGTGAATTCCAGCTCATGTTAGATGGATCAACATGTTTTGATTGGTACACTGTATATGATTTGTAATGATGTTAGTCAAGAACTTCTATGGAATTGGCAGAAGAATTATTGGTTTGAAATTTCAAATATTTTATGTTTACTTTTCTTACACTATATAATTATAATTGTTTCTATGTTTTACACTTTATATTATATATTATACATACATACAAACTTATATAATACTGCTCAATGTTATACTAATAATTATAATACAATCAACATTTAACAATAAATATACTAGTAGCATTACAAACCTTAAAAATTTATTTAACTATCGTGATTTCACATATGAAACAAGTAGACATTTTCAAAACTATTTACAAGCATACATATAAATACATGCATGAATATATCTGCAATTCACTATGAGTGACAAACACCTTCAATATCAATGGAAATCCAGACAAAACTAATCTTGTCAAAAGGAAAAAAGATAAATTGAAATGGACTTCTTGATCCTTCTTGACATTTTACTAATACTTATAAAAGATAAGCTCTCTATAATCAAACACTATTTTATGACCAGTATTGTAAATTTTAATTCTTTTATAAAGACTTAATTTACTCTAATTTATTTATTACTATCATCTTCTCTTATATTAATTTCAACAACACTACCTTGTGAATAAAATACAAAGACTACATTATTGATGATTATATTGGTTTGTGTTAGCCCACCACTATTTGCAGCCACAGAAAAGATTTTATTTAAACCTCATTTTAACTAGTCACCAGAAACAAAGAAAGCCAACAATAATCCAAATAATAAAAAAAGAAAGGCATCATTGATGACATTAATACAGATTGAATGTTTGTCAAGCTAACATTAATGCAATGTGAATCAGCAATTGGTAATTACAAATATACTACAAGAAACAAAATCAGCAATATGATGATGAAATGAGATGAATTATGACTTCTCCTTTATTGGAGTAAGGAATCTCTCAGCTACCATGCCCAGAGAAACCTGTTAACCATTTTACTTTCCCTTGTCATTCCCTGCTCTTTTTCCCATATTCTTCTCTATCCTGCTCCATCCTATTTCCACAACATAAACTTTATCAATTCCATGACCTTTATATAAAAATCTTATCTTTCTTCAAATCCAGCATAAAAACCAAGAACCAATATTCTACATAATCCCTTTGTTTCCATCTATTTTCTCACACTTTCACTATTTGTGCCCTTTCTACTTGCAAGGATATACATTCAATTAACAGATGCCCAATATTTTCTATGCCTTCCTTACACAACTTGCAGATTAAATCAACCCCACTGTATGTGATTATTCACTTTTTGCTAAAGATCCTGTCTGAGCCTTAAATATTAACTACTTTACTTGCTATTATCATAAATTAACTTGCACCTAATATTTTGTTTATTTCTATATAAATATAAACTTTTTTTCTCACCATACTAGTTCTCCATTTCCATTCTTTAACACTATAACTTTCAACAATTCTCTTAACACAATAATCCCACTTTTTATATAAGTACACTGACATAAATTCTTTATCCAAATATTGTGCATACTATGCCATATTTTTCACCCCATCTTGTTGCCTATCCTTTATTCATAACCCAATTAAATACTATTTTGGCTATTCTCTTATTGTCCATAAACTGCAATCTACCAAACATGTTCATTTTGCTTTTTGCATCTCTCATAAAAAATGTGACCATCCCATTTCTTCTTAAATTTCTCCTTTGCCAATCATACCTCCACATCTAATACATGTCTTCCTATTTCTTGTACTTTTTCTAAGTAATCTAACACACCTTTTCTTACACATAATGCATTACTATCATATGTTAACCCTGCTAATGCCAATCTCTTCCATATAATTCTAGCTACATCATATTTATTATATAAAAACACTGTTAATTATCAATCCCTTTCTTTCCTTTGCTTCATTCATCATTTTTTCTCCCATTCATCCAAACAATTTCTCTTATTACTTAAAATGATTCCCAAATAGTTATACCTATTGACCACTTAACTTTATATTCCCCAATAAAAATTCTTTGTCTTCTCTTTCTCCAGTAATCATCATTACTTTTGATTTTTCTTAACTAAATTTAATCCTCAATCTCTTTACCAACCCTTGTGCATGTCTTCAACATAACTTCCATATCTTTCCTTCTTTCTGTGAACAAGAAAACATCATCTGCAAATAAAAGACCCAATAATGTACATACTTCCTTGCCACTATTAATGGTATCTTTATCCCTCTTTGTAGTCTTTTAATTGCTCTCTCCATTTCTCTCAAACACAACAAAACCCAATAGATGACATAGGGCATCCTTGCCTTAGTCCCAACTCATTTTTAACTTTAATTGATTCTATAATCCCTAATTGATATGTTCACTAATTATTTTCATACAATCTCTTAACAAAAACCACTAAAGCCCCATCCATTCTCAAATTTACTAAACTTACCCATAATCTATTTCTATTTACTTTATCATATGCCTTCTCTATCTATAAAAACCATATATAACTGTCTACCTGTATTTATACTCATATCTATAAGTTGTGTAACTACAAATAAACTATCTCCTATATGCCTATCTGATCAAAAACCTCCTTGCATTTCTCCCATTATATTATTTTCTTCCATTCATTTAGTGACCCTTCTAGCCACCATATATGTGAAAATGTTATATAATACTGATGTCCACTGCTATTGCTTTATAATTACTTAACTATCTATGATCCTTACCCTTTCCTTTAAATAGTAGCTTTACTCTTGTATTACTCCAACCATCTAGAAAATCTCTCTTCTGTGTCATCTTATTAAAACATGATAATAGGCTTATTTTTCCTTTGTCCTAAATTCATTACCATCTCTGCTGCCCATCCATCTAAACCTCTAAACTTTTCATTTTTCAATTTCTTCCCTGCCTCATTCAGTTCATTTTTTGTAAACCTAATATTATCATTACTATGTGTTTTAAGTTTGTTATCACTCTATCCACATCTAGCATATTTTTTTATATCCGTTACATACTTATTTAAGATTTTCTCTAATTCTTCTCTAGAGCTATTCTCTATTCCTTCACCACTCTCTCTCTCTATTCCTTCATAATCTAATAATACTATTTCTCTCTCCCCTCATTCCTTCTTTTAATGTATTTCCAGAATTTTTTATTCCCATCTTTTCCACTTTTATATATATTCTCCAACAATTTACTATTTAATTTCATTCTCTCTGTATAATTATCTATTTTAGCCAACATCTTTTTTTCTTAATACTTTTCCCATTCAGCGTTAAGATTTTTTTCACTTTCTTTCTTTCTAATAGCACACTTATATTCTCTTTTTTTTTCTCACATATCATAGCATCAGCCGGGAAGCGAACCCGCTAACCTGGGACAACTGCTTGTAAAGCAGCTGCCACTGACCTCTCAACCACCAATGCTTGATCACTTATATTCTCTGCATGCTTTTTTCCTCTCTTTTACACTTTTACTAATTCCCACTTTTCTATTACTTTTATTCTTCTGAATATTTTCACCTAAAACCCTAGTTGCTACTTTTTCTACTTCACCACACCAGTCTTTATATTCATTCCCAACCAAAAATATATGTAACAATGCAGCGCCATGTTCAAAACCAAAAAGAGTTTATGCTACAGCTAGGAATTGCGATTATTATTATTTATGTTAAATTTATAATTTAAACAAAATTAAAAGTATTTTTTTCAGAAACATAATTTTCTTTTTATTTTAATAATATCTATGCAAAAGGAAGCCTCAAAATCCACAATTATTTTGCCTAAATTTATAATACGAGGAACAATCGTGCATTATTAAATCTCAAACAAATTTTTCTTAGTTTTGAAAAAAAAATCGTAATTTTAATACAACTTTAAATTTTGCGTTGTCAGTAACACCTGAAGACTTTCTAAGAACCTAATTATCGCTGATGGAATTTAGAAACTAAAAATAACTTTTCCGGTATTATGGAAAAATAAAAAGATAAATATTTTTTTTATTTCTCTCGCTTGTATATTATTAACAATGTTCTATATAAATAATAGGCTTCGAATAAATATTGTGCCCGTCGCTTTATTAGTATTTTAGAATGTGCTCTAGGGTACGAAAAGGTTGGAAACTTCTGATTTATACTAACTTTAAGAACAACTGGAGATAAAAACTTTAAATTAATAAGATACAAAGTACCTCCTTTAATACTGAATTGAACATTAAGATCATGCAAATAAATAAAAACATCCACCTCTTTATCTGTGACAAGCAATCAATTATGTACATATTCAAAAATATGCTTAAGTTAAGTTTAATTCAAGGATCTTTACATGTAAACTTCTTTTTTGGATATGTAGATGATTGTTGGTGGCCGAGTGGTTAGCAGTTGTCCCGGGGGTTCGCTTCCCTGCTAATGCGTTGATACATAAAAAACAAAAAAGGTAAAACGGAGAATTGTTTCATTTGTTTACACAGATTCACATCTACTCAGTTTTTTAGATTTAATTGTTCTTAAAAATAATGTAAAACATATTTTATTTTGTAGTGATTTTTATTACAGATATATAAAAAAAGATAAATATAAAAAAGCTAATGATTTTATTGCTTGGGAATTTGTAAAAAGTTTGAGAGTTATCACCAAACCCTCTACCAACTGTGCTAACCTTCACAGTATACTGAGAAATATGATTAATTTTATCTGCCTCTTGATGACAGGAAGGCTTATTTGATGAATTTCTATTATAAAAATAAAAGACATAATGATTTTGAAAGTGATGCTTTGATTCAGAGATAACACGTTATTAATGAATATAGTGGTTTAGATTAGATTCATCATTTTATTAAAAATATTATTTTAATACGAATAATGGTTTTGATTTTAATAGTTGTACATGACAAAAATAAAAATTAAGTTTATTTCTTACTCTTTTTAAATCATCAATTTATTGTTTGACTAATAAAAATAGTCATTTATTGAAGATGAAAAAATTGATTGGAAGAAAGATCATAATTTGAATTCATTATTAAATAATTCTAAACAATCTAGTAATGATAAAATTATTACAGAAATAGTTTACAAAATTCCACGAAGCTATAATATATATATATATATTGTAGCCTTATGGTTGGGCTCCATACTTGTCAAGCCCTATTTAAATGGTCAATTATATAAAATTTTAAATTTTAATTGGTAATAATTAAAAAAATATCTATCCAATATTAAATAGGTATATTATATCAATGGTGTGTTATCATAGTTGCCAAATTTTTTATAAAAATAAGTAAAATTCATCTACAAATCTCCTAGAGTGATAAATAATTGGACCATTCAAGAAATAGTCCAGGTCTTCTGCCAGATTGTGTGTGATACTTTTTATATGCAGTCTGTCAGATGGACTGACTTCAATAGTATCAAAAATAATTATTTCTTAATATTATAATTAAATTAAAAGTATAGAAATATTTTATTATTTATTATTACTAAATAATAATCAAAAAAGACTTAAAATTATAGCTATTCTAAATTAATCTTTATAATTAATTATTAAGCATATTTTTATTGCAATTTAAAATAGTTTTAAACAACTTGATTAGTTATCACTTATGCTTATAGATGGAGAATTATTAATTGTACGTTAATGTATGCACATATGATTTATTTGTTGTTAATTTGTACAATAATTCTCTCTGATGAAAGTTTATAAAAAGGCTAACATAGATTCTTTCAGGGTAGAACCACTAAGAATATCAGAAGAAGAACAAGGGAGAATAGATAGGGGAGAAAACTGAATTGATAAAGTAGGTAAGCAGAAAATTATTAAAAGTAAAATTGAATTTGAATGAAATTAAAAATGGAATTGAATAGTATTTTAATGTGCAACTAATGGAGTAGGAAACTTCATTTGGCCTTCATAAATGAAACATATCACTGTTATCAACCAATAATTGTAAAGAGTTTACTTTTAAAAATGGCAGCCATATGGGAAGAAAAAGCACCAAAATGAACTTCAAATTTGAACAAAGTAAGAAGTTCATAAACATAAAATTTTTCTCTTTGTTTTGTAACTATTTTAATTATTATATTTACTGTATGAAAGAAAATAAAACTATTTTGTACTTTCAGTTGGAATAAATTTAAAAATAGGCAGAACTATAATATGAGCTATTTAATGTCTTTTATTGTTGTTTTTGAATTTATAAGACACTCATAACATGTTGAAACCAAAATGAAATATGATATTAAAGTTAGCTATAACTATTGCAATTTTATTATGTTATATTAATTTCATTATGTGGAAAAAATAAATTTAAAAAAAATATAATATTGCAATTAAATAAAGTACAGTAATAAGTTCTACCTATCTAATAAAATAATATAAATGAAGATACTAAATTATAAAGTTTATGAAATATTTATTAAGACTTTTAATATGAGATTGTTCTCAATATTGTATTAAAACTTGTCAAGCATTATTAGCCGAGAGGTCATCGCACCTGCCTTACAAGCAAGTAGTTGGTTGCAGATAGGGGTGGGTTCATGTCCCGGCTGATGCTATGACATATGAAAAAAACAAAAAAACATTGTGTTAAAACTCACGTCAAGACAATGACCAATACCCCATCTTGCAATTTCTGGTTACAAGCAGAATTGATATGTTTATTAAGCTGAATTGTAGAATCTCATCAAAAGTAAATCAAATGTCAACTTAGATTTTGATATGGTAATTGTTATGTTAGTCATATTTGGGTTAGACTTCTGATGCATTAATTATTAAATATTGCCATTAGTCAATAAAGCATAGGAAATACATGTACATGATGAAAATAAGAATCAATGTTAGTCTTCAACTTCTTTTTAGTTTCTGGAATAACAAAGTGCTGAAGCTAACAGATGAAACTATGATTATTTATAGATCTAGAAATTAACTAGAATTACCATTTAAATTGATAAAAAAAAAATATACTGCTATGGGAAAGAATATTTATCGATCATATCATGCTACAGATTTTAAATGTTGTAGTCAAGATTTCATTCTCTTAGTTATGCAAAAACTAATGTGAAACCAAAAGTTTATATAGTGATGTTTATTATCATTAATATTCTATGTTTTGTCTTATAATATTATATACATTGTTATTACAGGTATAAAGACTGGTTTGTGTAAGAAAATAAAATGTGATAAATATAAATTTGATCAAATTTATATATATATATATTAAAAAGGTAAAGTAATCTTAGTTGTTGTATATTATATTCATATTTTAAAATAGGAACATAGGTAAGAAATTATTACAGTTTATTCTCGATATTTTTTTTTCTCAGATAAAAGCTACAATTGTTGAATAATAATAATAATAATAATAATAATAATAATAATAATAATAATAATAATAATAATAATAATAATAATAATAATAATAATAATAATAATAATAATAATAATAATAATAATAATAATAATAATAATAATAATAATAATAATAATAATAATAATAATAATAATAATAATAATAATAATAATAATAATAATAATAATAATAATAATAATAATAATAATAATAATAATAATAATAATAATAATAATAATAATAATAATAATAATAATAATAATAATAATAATAATAATAATAATAATAATAATAATAATAATAATAATAATAATAATAATAATAATAATAATAATAATAATAATAATAATAATAATAATAATAATAATAATAATAATAATAATAATAATAATAATAATAGGGGTAATATTCAACTTTGGCTAATTTGGATGCATTAAATATGGTATTTTTTATTATTATATGTAATGCTTAACTAATTACTAGTTAATAATGGCTATAGCTATGGATCATTCTCAAATTGATAATGATAGTTATAAATTTTATGTGTCAAATAGTAATGTATTCCATTTTGCTAGTGTCTTTATATATTGCTTACAACATTTTTTTCATATACACTTTAATGCAAACAAATTTTCTTAAAAACTTCTTTATTTTCACTACCATTTCAACTGTCCAGAAGTCTTCATCAGAGCTCTATGCTTCACTGCTTTAATTAAAAGTGTATATGAAAGAACTGTTGTAAGCTATACATATATGAATGTATGAAGATATGCAAAGAATGTGAAAGAGAAGAATAAGAGATTTTATATATTCATGGTAATATGGTAGGTCCATGTTGCATATCATCAGGTGAACTTAGTCTCTTTCCCTGAATGATGATATAAATGACCATCATGGTGAATCATGAATGATGCCCATCAAACTTTGAGCAGATTAAGACCATACTTTTGTAGTATATTGATCTAGTTATTAAAGAAGGGACTAAACACACCTTTCCTTTTCTCATATCCCTAAAGATGATCCAGAAGTGACACTGGTATTTCAAACCATGTGTTGGTATAGTTGTTAAATAAGGGAATGATCACCACTTCCTTTTATATTCTCAAACATGCTCCAGAAGCAGCAATGGAATTACAGACCATATGCAGTCATGAGATGAGCATAATCTAGGTTAGTTTGTTCTCTTTGACTTAGCTCAATCCCACTATATCTTTGGATATATCATATGTTTTATTATGATCCATATTCCTAAGTTCTAATGATCTGGTGTAATAACAGTAGATTCGTTTCTGAAATATGGTATTTGAAAATGTAGATTCTATTTAGCACTGAGAAAAACGATGATAAAAGATAATATTAGTTAAAAGTTATTTTATAGTAGATTGTTACTTAATGCCTATTTATTTGAGATGATCACATGTATACCATTCAGCCATATTGTCTGTCATTTAAACCCACTTTATTTTAAAATGCTGATATTTTTCTTTAATGTTTAAGTCCATATAATGTATATTTTTTACATCTTAAAAGAATCATATAAAGTAAAACTAATAATTAAATGGTAGAAAAATGATAGTCTTGACTCTTGAAGCAATATTGCTTGATTAATAGCCTAAATAAATGGATTAAAGCAAGAAGTCAATAGTTTCCAGTATTATATTCTAAGTATATTTATTGTGTTATCCTGTGTGATAATATTGATAGTTTATTAACAAATGAATAGAGATTTTGAAATATATTGTCTGTGTTTATTTAAATTGGATAAGTTCTTAGAACCATGCTATTAAGAGATAGGCAAAATATGAAATATATAGTAAACTAAATAAACTCAATGTGATTAATAAATTTAAGTAATAACAAAAAAAATGTAATAATTTAAAATATAAAATGCATAGAAAGTCCAATAAACTCGTGAGTAAAAGTTTGAGTAATAATAAATTAAAAGGTAATATTTTATTAAAGTATTTAATAGATCCTAAGATATCTTCCTTTAATCATAAAATGATATAATAAAATCTTGTTTTATGTAACTTTCTTTCACAATTGTCCAAGATTATGTATGTTTTCTTTTTGGTTATTAGGATATTCACAAAACTTGTAAATAATGTAAATAAATTTTGTTTGAAAATATATTTAGTTATCTGTGGCTTATAGCTAATCACCATCCATACTGTTATTGCTGTTGCCATCAACATATTATTTTTACTGTCGTCATAAAAATCATCATCAGTCCATGTAATAGATTCTATTGTGGTTAACATATCTAAATAAATTTTGTTGAGTTTTTATATTTAAAGTATATAAAGCTTTATTGTAATACATTAAAGATCAGCCTTTTCAAGCTATTGTGCATGTGCTTTTTACGAGTGTTAATAATATATAAATACTTTCACTCCCAACACAAGATATAGTATTTAAGGAAACAATAAAATAAATCCATTTATTCTTTCCAACCCAAATGCTTATATATTGGCACATCTTAAGTACTGGAAGTGAAAGTATGAGGATAGACCACTGACTTTAAATTAAAAATTATTCATTTATTATTAACACTCATAAAAAGCGCATGCACAATAGCTTGAAAAGACTGATCTTTAATGTATTACAATTTATAAAACCGAGCACTATAAAAATAAATGCTTATTAAAGACTTTATCTTGTGTTTGAAAAAGTGGGAATATTCATTTATATAGTGACATCTGGAAAGCACATGTGTATTAGCTTATTGGCTTATTAATATTATAAAGCTTTATTGTTTATTGATAAAAACACTGTTGATCTTAAATGCATATATATTATTTTAAATAATGTTTAAAAGATGAAATATTTAGTTTTTGGAATAACCTGTTTAGTAAATCATCAGATACATCATTCACTGACCTTGAACATATTGCCCATGGTCATTAGACAAAATATATTAAAACAGGCAAAACTCTCCATACAGTAGTTCCACTCAGTGCAAGCCAGAGTAATCAATTGATTCCAGAAGGCTTGTGCATAAAATCCCAATCTAATGCCTACTCATACAATATCCCCAGACTAGTTTCTAGATTGTGGCCTTCATCAGTGAGGAGCCTTGGATCTGAGAGTACTGTACCTAGATCTTAGGATCTAATGCAACATTCCAGAAGCCACCTTTTATCTCTACTTAACTACAATACTATGAGTCTTAAATCTAAGACACAATAATATTTTCTATTCAAGCTTATTAGCGTATATAGTCATATAGGCTAATGAGCTTGGAGTGAAAATAATAAGACTCATAGTTTTGTAGTTAAGTAGAAATAAAGGGGGTTTCTGGAGGGTTGTATTAGATCCTAAGATCTAGGTGCACTGCTCTCAGATCCAAGGCTCCTCACTGATGAAGGCCACAAGCCAGAAACTAGTCTGGGGATATTGGATGAATAGGCATTAGATGGGGATTTTATGCACAAGCCTTTTGGCACTCATTGATTACTCTGGTTGGCACTGAGTGGCACTACTGTATGGAGAGTCTTGCCTGCTTTAATAACAGATATAAGCAAGCATAAGAAATGGTGATCATGTGATGTTTATTGGCTTAAATAAAAGATAGTTTGTAAATTATTATATTTACTATAAAAATTTATTGATACTTCATAAAACTTCATATTATTGTTAGTATTGGTATTTTCAAATGCTCCTTACTAACTCAATTTTGTTTTATGAGCTGTTTTTGCTTGTTATATTTGGGTAGTGGTAAAATTCCTCTCACTGATCCAAATATATCTTTTACAATAGTAATATTAATATTTAAGTTATTTGAACCTTGAGAAAAGTAAATTATTATTTAATAATCTCAATTTTGAATCTATTATAATTTTTCATTTCTGAAGTTATTTATTATGCTCTTATGTTTATTCTTATTGTTTGATTGATTCTATATAATTTTGAGATGCAAATTTCTTTTCTAGTTTAAAACTTGCATTCTATTTTAATTTACTAGTTAAATATTTTGTTTTAGTTAAGCTTAAAACCCCTTGCTTATCTCATTATTGTCTTGTTGTTTGACACAATGTTAGTTTTATAGTTCAGGATCTCATTCTTCATCATCAACATAGTTATCATATTTCATCCATATTATTCTCTTTTATTTTTTATCCTCTTTTCATCTTAAATCATTATCATAATTGATTCATTCATCATTAACCTTATTCTATCACCACCTTAATTATTCATCACTCTAACACATTTCCTTTTCTTTTCCTCATTCTTAAATTCATTCATTTTCATTAGTTAATCACTATTTGTCTTTCATCATCCATTCAATTGTGTACATCATGTTTCATTTTTTACCCAACCCATAATACTAATTCCATATTCATATCATAAATGGATGCCTTTCTGATGATTAACTATTTATTGGTATTGCAAACTAAATTTATTTGGTAATATTCTTTCTTGAGATCTTAAAGTTAACTTAATCAATGTTTAATATTGTAGATTATTATCTTCATGTACAGTTTGTGACCTCTCCATTTAGATTTGTTTATATATACACTAGCCAATCTTGCTTCTAATATTCTGTTTTGATATTGAATATAAGCTATGACTTATAAGCTATAGAAGATATAGAGTTGATATAATATAGCATAAGTATTAAGATCAGTTGTGGGTGGTATTCTGTGACCTTCCATCAATTTATGGATTCATGCTAGCCAAGTTGGTCTCTAATATATTTATTATTATTATCTGTTGAGGTTGATATAATATAGTATATAGATAAAGATCAATAGTTCTTTGTGACCAACTAAGTTTGTTTTAAGATTTTATTCTTGGATATTTATTATTCTCGTATACTACATGTAGTCAAGGATTTACAATATATATATATACCATTAGAAACTAGTCAATACTTAGACAATAGTAATAGAGATAAAAATCAAGAATTACAAACTGTTGTCAAGGCAACCTTTTTTTAGCGATAAAGGTGGGAATATCACCTCTATTAATGGTCCCATATATTAATGTAGACACTAAAAATTGTAATTTGACCACAGAAATTGAACAGGTAAATACAACTTGTTCTGAATGTAGACTAATAAATAGTCAATAATAACATTACAAATTGCAATTATAATTTTCAAATTGCACCCAAATTATTATTTAAATAATAAGTGTAATAATGCTCAAGGCTAAATGGGTTTATAAGTAACCATTAGAATATTGTCAACACTCAGACAATTCCAATATAGATAAAAATCAAGAATTACAAACTGTTGTCAAGGCAACCTGTTTTTAGCATTTAGAGGTGCAATCCCACCTCTATTAATGGTCCCATATATTTATATAGTTACTAAAGACTGCAGCTTGACCACAGAGATTGGAATTATCACTTACAGTTTACTATTTTTATTGATTATTGTCTATTAACATGTGATTGTGATTTTTTGTGATATAAAAAACAGATATTTTCACATATTTAAATATTTAAACAATTACATGTATTAAAAATTATTAACTTATAATATCAAACTGATTGGTGAAATGGTTTATTATTTTCATGAATTGTGCAAAAAACGATCATTAGCTTTCTTTCCTTAAACCTTAAGTAGATATTGCAGTGCTTTAGTCTCTATATAATATCAAGAGATTGCATTTAGAAGAGATATCTCTTTTGCCAGCAGGGGGAGTTTACAGCTTACTATTTTTATCAATTACTATCTATTAACATCTGATAGTGATTTTTCTAATATGAAAATATAACAGATATTTACACATATTTAAATAATTAAATATATAACAGAGGTCAGAACAAATTAAGTATTTATAAAAGAATTAAAATTTATAAATGTAGTGTAAAAATAAGTACTTGTACTTGACTCTAATTATTCATAAATATAATAGTACTAATAAAACTGTTTGTTTAACAATAAAAAGCTAATATTTTATGAACCTCAATGAAATGAAAAATCAAGGAGATTCTTTTTATTATTTTTTTATATTTTTCTGATGCCAATATTCTTAAGAGTGTTATTAAAACAGCAAAAACTCTCCACACAGTAGTGCCACTCAGGCATACCAGAGTAGTCAATGGATATCAGGAGGCTTGTGCATAAAATCCCTATCTAGTGCCTACTCATGCAATATCCCCAGACTGGTTTCTGGCTGGTGGCCTTCATCAGTGAGGAGCCTTCAATATGAGAGCACTGCACCTATATCTTAGGATTTAATGCAACCCTCCATCAGCCAACTTTTATGGAGAGTTGTGCCTGTTTTAATAACAGTTAGGAGTGAGCATAAGAAATGGTGATCATGTGATGTTTGGTGGATTCATAAGAGTGGTTGACATTTAGGTTTATGTGATAGTGTTTACTTGTTTAATAGATGAAATCTTGGATATGAAGAAATATAATAGAAATTTGATACTTTTACTATCTTTGTTGTTATACATTATATATTTTTAAACAAATTGTGAATTTTATTGTGCAAAATGTGAAAATTCTATATCTTGTATGGGTCAGAGGTTATTATTTATTAGTTAACACTGCAAAAAGGTTTACAATTTGGTTTGAAAAAGTATATGAGTGATTAATTGTATAAGATAAAAATAAATTCTGATTTATATCTTTATTGTTATAAGTTTACTATATTTTGATTGCAATTATCACAGTAGAGTTAGAATCTTATATACAAAAATACCCTGTTTGGCTTAGTGTAGTTGGTTGAGAGTCAGGAAGTCCCAAGATTGATTCTGGCACTCAAACATTGAAACAGTAAGATTCGTATTCGAATCTTAAGTTTCACCTTTTTCTGTCGTCTCTCACTGACCGGTCTATCCCGCCCAAATTTAAACTTTTGATATCAAATTGTGTGTGTAACAATATTAAAAATGTATAAATATATGTAGAATTCAGCGTAAACACGCACACATTTCGATCTCAAATTAAAGGCTATAAATAGGGATAAAATAATATAATTTAGATTTCTTTTAGTTATATAAAAATGTATAATTTTAATCATTTATTTTGCATTATAAAGTTCGTATTTATTGCTTTGTTTAAATTTCGTTTAATAATAATTCTAAAAATATCTGATGTAATATTTAATTAAAAGTTAAAATAATCTTATGTTCCCTTTTTGTTTTTGAAATTTAAAAGCATCGGTCAGTGATAGATAATAGATTAATTAAAGAAAAATTCCCAAAATTAATTAGTAAATGTAAAATGTAAACAAAGACGCTTTCTTAATTAAAAACCAACTAAATGCATTGATTATCCTCAGGGCAGATTAAGTAGAACCTAAAAATATCTTAACAAAAAGTGAAAGATCAAGATAAGAAAAGAGGCCATCTTAGACTTGCTGGAGACATTCCTTAAACTTTAGCTTTGTCTCGATCATTGAGAGTCTCCAAAAATAATAAAATAATTTGTGCCTGCCAAGGTATGACCGAGTAAAGCACCTAGATTATTCTCCATCGGGAGGTGGCCCATCGGATGCTGAACTTTCCATTGCCCATCATAAATTCACCATGAAGATCTGCTGCCTGAAATAAATGAAAAAGCTGCTGCTGCCATGAAATTAAATGAATATCTAAATACAAGAAAGAATTGCCACACATGAACTATTTGCTACTTAACCAATGGACTTGGAAAACTTCTCATAAAACAGGTACCTGTCTGTGTTCAAACTCTAGAGTACTCTAATAATATGCTATAGCTCTTCTTCATACTACTTATCTAAATTATAAAATGTAAAAACTACCATATGTATAACTAAAACTGAATAATTAATTTAATATGTAAATTTCTCTAATAATCTAGCTTCCCTCACTCTGTCTTTCTTGGGTGTGTAATTCTATAATCTACATTTCTATCTATAGTTATTATTTAATTATTGCATGCTCATAATTATTTCAATTTTCAAAGTTTAAACCTATGATCGCTTAAAACAATGAATGCGTGTCAAATTTTCATTAATATTTACTTTCCTTAATAACTTCACTTTCATATAAATCGACACGCATTCAATGCTTCATTTATTGTAATGCAGGGGTCTACAACTTCGCAAATGGCTGACGTATTAGTTATAATAATTCCCAATTTATATATATGTTTTATATTTACTAAATCATCATGAATAAATTCTAGAAAACCCCATTTCTTTGAGAGTCGCCAGAGTTCTTGAGTAAATGTTGGTAATGTAGGGCCAAGTCAGAAATCTACTTAAATCTTATCATAATCGTTTATAAGTATACATGTGTTACGTTTTAGAGACACGATGATCTATTCCGCCGTGAAATTTCCGGATTCTTCAGGGTTGAAATTAACCCCAGTTGTCCTACACAAGCGGGCATAATGGGTGCTCCCGTAGGACTTGACGTCATGCAGCCAGCTGGCAAAACTGTGACATGGACCGCTTGTCCCTGGTTATGCTTATATGACACCTTACTTCGTCGGGTCGAGGCCGAGACCAACCTGACATTCTTATAAACCCATTCGCGGCATTGCAGTTTCGATATACTTCCATTCCATATCACCTTTCTAAAGCGTACCACGTGTTCCTTTGCTCAATTCTATTATTCTATATATCACTCCGCCTCTGCATTATCTTCGTAATTCACTCTCAAATAAATGTTTGCCCTTAGTCATAAATAAATATTTTAATTAAATAAATATATGTCCGCCGCTACTCTTAAATCTTACTTTAGACTCTTGCATTGCAAAGGTATAAATTCCCCAAGGCATGCATTAGAAATACTTACTCGAGAATTTTAGGTAGCTAGATTACGCCTTCAAATAAATGTATTCCTTTTGTAAACATTACAGTATCGGAAATACCGCTACTGAAATCATCAATATAAAATAATGTCTAAATAAATAAATGTATTCTTTAAAATATAATCATGTCGCAAATCCTGCTACTGAAGCTGTTAGTCCATAAAATATTATTAGATTGTTTTATTAAAATGTATTAATAAATAATTTTAAACTATACGTCTGCAATTACGTTTCATTTATTCGATACCCATTCTATCTAATATTTCCTCGATTATGTAAATATGAATGTTTAATTAATATTAGTTTGATTATTGGCTAACTCGAGAATAAAATAATGAATCTCTTGCATCTCCCTGACCACCGTGCCTAAGGAAATATTTACTAATGTTGCACCAGATGTGTTGTTTCATGGATTGTATTGTGGAACCGATAAACTATGTTCGAACTCAGTACCACTGGTGGCTTCGCTACTCGATGGTGCTGCTGTTCTGTATGGTGGTCGAATTCTGCACTATGTTTATGAGTCACACGTTTTCTGACCGTTACAACATCTAATGAACTCCCACACAATAAAGCCATTAACATTTTTAATGAGTTAAAGTGAAGAATGTCTTGTTCATTATATTGTCAGCCATGTGATCTTCTACATGGCTTGAAGCTGGTTTTCAGTTGTGATGATAGCTATTAAAAATGTAATGATTCGAAAAATAGCACTGGAGTTTTAAAATAAATTATTAAAAATAATAAGTAACACTGAAATATTATAAGGAGTTATTCAAAAATTATATTTTAAAATAAAGATAAATAATGTAATAGGTTTTATTATAAGTGATTAAATTTAAAAGAAACTAAGCAATAAAATAGATTAACACACTATAACTTTCTTTTATGAAGATTAAAAATTAGAATAATTAAAATAATGAGTGTTTTAATTCAATTCTGAATAAGTTGTTCACTACAAAAAAAACATCATTAGGTAAATTAATATTGAAAAAATAAATTAAAATTAAAGTGATTAAAAGTTTAACTGGTAGACTGTATTCACCAAAGATTTTTATATGCGGCTTTAAATCACTCTCAACCCACTAATTTTTACATTATTTTAGCAATTTTACAAATATTTTTCTAAGAAAACATATTGTATGATGCTTCCCACTTTAGAAGTATTTTACACCTAATAAATCAATAATATTTAAATTTAAAGTTATAACAATGAGATAAGCCCTTTTTTCTGAGGTGCTGATTGGTTGTTTCTCATTCTCTACAAAAGGAAGTGCTTGTCAACAATTTTGACAATTCTAAGTTCTTTGTTTTGATTTTCAAAATGAAAATGTATGTTTCAAAATATTTTTTGCATATTTATTATCTTTATAAAATATGTGTGAAAATATAATTATTTTAAAAGACTAGTTCAGATTTTAGTAAAAATTATTTATTTTTGCATGAAAGTAAATTGAGAAAGATTTCAATGATGTAGTCAAAATTTAGTTATAGGTTGAGAAAAGTGCATTTTACGTTGTCCACTATAGATAATTTTTATCAATTGTAAATAGAAATTTGTTTTTGAAAAACTTTCATTTATTTCATTCATGTGACAAATTATTAATTTGCTTTTTAGAAACTAAACTAAAATGAGTATAATTTTAAAACAAATATAGTTTTACTGCTGGTTCTGTAACTGACCAATCAAAAGTATATAACTTTATTTCACTTGGCCAATATGAATATTTTCAGTTAAATGAACTATAAATGGGTTAAGGCTGATTTTAATTTTAAACTTGCATTGTATTTGGAGATAAGATTCAAAAACATGGTAAAAATTTTATCAATTAAATATTTATGGTATTTTGAAAATTAATACTAATTGAATAAGCTGAAGTTACCTAGATTAAAAAAATAAAGAGATCATCAAGATAGTGTAAATAACAGGGTAATAGTACATACAGCCAGAGTTTTGGGGGAAAATATTGTCTTGATTCTTGCTTGATTCAATCTTCATTGAAAAGACTTTATGATGACCAAATATAAAAGGAAAAAACACTATTGGCTACCTGAAGATTAATCTGGATCCATATTGGTAAACTGGATCAAGCTATTATAAATGAATTTCTATTCTACATGAAGATAAAATGATTCAACATTAATAATTTTGAGAACATGTTTTAAACAAACTGTATATCAGAGGATTTATTTTAATGCTTTTGGAGTTTTAAAACTGGGTGTCTTTGCAGACTTGCATCATCCCAAGGGAATATTGTGAGCAGGGAAGCATAAACAACTCTATATTTAATTTTAACTCCCTCCATCATTCAAGTGGATGCAAATAATATAAAATAAAATAATAATAGTTGCTGCAACAAATACTTAAAGCCAGTAAAATCTCAAATATAAAATATTAAATAAGATTTAGTAGATTAAAACAGTGTAAATATAAAACTTATGTAATTAATTACAGTTACAAGATTTAAAGACTGATCTAAGATATATTACCAGCTGGATTATGGATGTCCACAGAATTTCTTCTTAAAAGACTATTGAATTGCTTCTTGGATATGGGGATTGGCATGGTAATAACAGGAGGTAGCTGGATTTCTATGAGGAATGGAAACTTCTGGAAGCCCACTGCCTGATGATCATGGAAAAGTGTATGGCTGACTACTCACACATGGTCTCAGATACTGTATGCATTATATATATATATTGTGACTGAGTCTTAAATGACAGGCACAAAGATGGCTGCAAACATAGTTGCAGCCTGAATAAACATATATATATATAAAAGAAATAATAAAAGATTAGTCTGTGCAAGTATATTTTCTCTTCATTTGCACACATAATATATTTTAAATTAAAAAAGATAATAAATGATGACAATACATTTTAAATGTACAATCAGATACCTTTAAAGTGAAATGCATATTTTTTTTTTCCGTTTTACTAATGTGTCATTTTTGATATGGTGGAGGGGATATAAAATTATACTGGGAAATTTAAATGTAAAAAACCCAGCAACTAAATATGTTTATTTTTAAATTATCAAGTTTTGATGTATATTTTTATTTTTGGATTACGTATTGAAAATAAATTTAGGTACAAATTTTTAAAATAATGTTAACATTGTTACAACACGTAATCTTTACAAAATTTTAGTTTTCTTTGTTAGAATATGGTTTTAATGACTGCAGGCAAGTCAGTGACTTCTTTCTTTCGTGATAATATTTTTAGAAAAAAAATTGTAAAAGTACATGAATAGCCATTCGGCTTGACACCTGTGGAATAAAAATTAATTAAAACATGGGATAGAAATGTGAATCACTAATGGTCTAAAAAGAAAATTTCCAAAAAAAAGATAAGAAAAGTTTTGATTAAACAAAGGTAGTTTAATTAAACTAATTAAAAATCGAAAAAAGCAATAGTTTGTAAGGGGACCCTGTAATGGGGGAGATATATACATGCTGATCAGGTCATATAGGGGCATATTGAATTCAGTTGAGTTGAAGGCAGTCAGCTCAATGGTTGCAGCTAAATCCCATTCATTTTTTTTGACTGATGATCAATTCAAGCATTCATTCATGCAGAAATTGCTTCTTTGACTTCATGTGAATTGACTTAGACATTTGATTTTTGCTTTTCAAAGAGTGAAATTGATAGTAAAAATTCAAAGCCATCGCAAGCCGTAATTATGTCCAATCTGAAAAAATAAAAGTTGCAAATAGAAATATAGAAAGGAATCGGGAATGTGATCAGGAAAAATTAGCTGAAAAAAAGAAATTCAATGGAAAGATATCGCAAGTTAGTTAAAGAATTAATATAATAATTTCAAGGAGACATACAATCTTAAACTGTATCCATTTGAAGTAAAAATCAAAGATGTCTAACCAGCCTAAAGAACCAGAGAACGCTGTTAAAATCAATTAAAACCAAAGTGCAGCCCACCAAAATGGAAAGAATAAAATCAAGACTGAGTAATATTACCCAAGCAAACATGGAGTAAAGGACCCAATTCGGTGTATTTGCACTACTCAAGATCTATGTAGCCACCAAGTTATGTGAATCTCTGTCCATTCAAAAATGTAGCTGTCTTCGAACTATTATGCCTGCCATCCATAGAAGAGACCCCTTCAGTCGCCTGCTCAAGATGTATGTATCTCCTTCAAAAGCCCTCAGCGTGGAAGAAAACGAAGCCTTCAGAAAGTAAACCCATTTATATTTCTAAATATAATTATTTTTTTGTTTGATTTAAATATTTCTTATGAATGATTTGTTTTTCTTTTTATTGTTAAAGCTATAATCAGATAGTGAGGAATTATATAATCTTTTATATGTATTTGATCAATGATTTTTTATTATTATTAATTCTACACGTGATTCAATAGATTTTATTACCAAAATAAATTTCAGTATATTACGAATGTTTTAGATTAAAGATTTAAGGGAGGTAGATTACTCGTAAAGTTAGATACACACAAGTGGTAGGCATTAGCCTGTTCGCCCGCTTTAGTCTTATTTTATTACATAAATATCCACTATATGCAGAATTAGTGTACAGTTAATAAATTTTCTTTTCTTTAAGTATGTATCGTATAAAAAAATGGGTAATTAAATCTACCTTCCCATATAGTTGAATGTTTATGGTGTGCATGCATTCATTTATAAATAACTCTATCTTTTAATCCGCCACGTGCAGGATTCAATATGTTATAACGTACTGCAAATTCATTTCAATTAGCATAAATTTATTCCATCCTCTATGTGCAGGATGATGTTAATAATAATAATAATAATAATAATAATAATAATAATAATAATAATAATAATAATAATAATAATAATAATAATAATAATAATAATAAAAATAATAATAATAATAATAATAATAATAATAATAATAATAATAATAATAATAATAATAATAATAATAATAATAATAATAATAATAATAATAATAATAATAATAATAATAATAATAATAATAATAATAATAATAATAATGGAATAAATAAGTTGATTAGTTCCTTGTTGGATGATCTGCTATGTGCAGGATCAATTGAGAAATTCTCTTATTTAAATATTAGAAATTGCAGTTGAATAATGACACCAAATAATAATGAAATCTTTATTAGATTAAGAAAAGAGACAGAGAGTTGTTTAATGAAACACATACCTACCATGGATAGAATATATATTGTAATCATGTATAGAATAATCTATCATATAAAATGCTATAGAGTGTGCAAGAGAAGGTGAAATCCACACCATCCTATCCCATTGAGTAAATATTTAAGATTGTAAATTGGGGTTATTGATTAAAATTTCATGGTGTGTTTTGTATTTATATATTTCTGCTGTTATTTCATTTATTTGTAATATTATAATAAAATTAAGGGCTAAATAAATGCAGGGATAGAATATTAAAATTTCAACATTGTGCTATGTAATTGGTAAATGTTTATCGTTTATCCTCCTTTATTAATTAAGCAACAAACCACATTCCTGAGATAAAGAGTAGATGAGCTAGTCTGGGATTAATCTCTATCAGGACCAAGAGTAATTCATTAGGATATCCATCATTCTTTTGATTTATTAAGTAAAGCATCCATATCGCTATTGATTTTATTAAGTCCAAAAAGGGAATAACCCTTATCTAAATTATGCAGTCATATCCCTCTGGGGAGGGAGCAATCTTTTCTCAAAGGTGGCACATAAAGATCTTGGAGAACTGGATCTTTCAAAAGTATGAATGTAATAATTTCTTTAATGATGCAAATCAAGAAAATAATAAATGATGGTACCTAACTGAATAGCTACAATCGTTGCTCAGTTGTATAACATGCATTTCATGCTCAATGCGTGTATATATGGGTAAGAATGAAGGACAGACCGGTACAATATATATATACATATTTAATCTGAGTCTTCTTATAAGGTCTTTCAATAAATGACTCCTATTCATCATCATCATCATCAACCATTATCAATCCACTGCAGGATGAAGGTCTCTCCAAGTTTAATCCATCTTCTCCGATCTTTAGCTTCTCTTCTCCACAACACCCCTGCACATTTTCTTATTTCATCCATCCATCTCACATGTGGTCTCTTTCTGGATCTTTTACAATCTCTTGGAATCCAGTTTAAAATTTCAATTGTCCATCTATTATCATCTCTTCTAGCAATATGTCCAGCCCAACTCCATTTCAATCTTTTAATTTTTTCAATAAGGTCAGTAACACCTGTTTGTTGTCTTACCCATACATTGCATTTTCGATCTCTTCTTGTTACTCCCAACATACATCTCTCCATACTCCTTTGAGTGGTCTGAAGTCTCTGTATTGCTCTTCTATTAAGTGTCCCAAGTCTCAGATCCATAAGTAAGAACTGGTAAAACACATTTGTTAAAAACAATCCTTTTCAAACACATAGGCATATTTCCTTTTAGTATCAAGTTATTTCTACCAAAAGCATTCCAACCAAGTTTAATTCTATGATTAATTTCCTCCATTATGTTTCCATCTGTATTAATAATCTGACCAAGGTATTTGTAACTGTTAACTTCTTCTAATTCTTCATAATCAATCTTTATTTTCATATTTTGAGCAAATCGATTAAACATTACTTTAGTCTTTTTAACATTTATCTTTAGTCCTACTTTTCTACTTTCATCTGCTAACTCCTGCAACATTTCCTGCAGCTCTGAAGCATTATTTGCAAAAACAACTACATCATCTGCGAAATCTAAATGACTTAAATACTCTCCATTTACTTTCACTCCTTTAGTTTCCCATTTTAATCCACAAAATACTTCTTGCAGCACTGCTGTAAAGAGTTTTGGAGATATGGAGTCACCTTGTCTTACACCTTTCTCAATGTTGATTTTTCCAGTATCATTATGTAATCTAATTGTTGCTGTTGCATTTTTATAAATATTCTTTAAAATATGACAATATCCTGGATCTATACCTTGATGATCCAATGCTTTAATCACTGAAGAAATGTGTATAGAATTGAATGCCTTTTCATAATCTACAAATCCAAAACATAATGACAACTCATATTCGTTTGTCCTTTCTATGACTTCTCTCAATACCTGGATATGATCTATTGTACTAAAACCACTTTTAAATTCAGCTTGTTCTCTTGGTTGGTAGAAATCCAAAGTTCTCTGTAGACGAGTTGTAATTATCTTGGTAAAAATTTTATATAAAACTGATAAAAGGCTGATAGGTCTGTAATTTCTAATATCTTCTTTATCACCTTTTTTAAATATTAATATTATTACTGCATTCTTCCACTCTTCCGGTACATCTTTATCATTTAGACATTTGGTATATAACTTTGCTAAAATTGTTTCTATTTCTTCACCTGCTTCTTTTAATATATCAATTATAATTCCATCATTTCCTGGAGCCTTTCCTTTCTTCATACACTTAATTGCATGTCTCACTTCTTCATTTAAATTTCTGGGCAATTTGGAAGATGTAATAGATATAGGAGGTACTTGTTCTTTATTACTATATAATTCTTGATAAAAAATCTTCTACCAATTTCATGATGTCATCTCTCTTTTTAATAATAATTCCATCTTTTTTTCTTATTGCAAATATAAATTTCCTACCAATACCAAAATGTTGTTTAACATTTTTGAGACTTTTATTTTCTTCTACAGCTTTCCTTGCTATTTCACAGTTATACTTTCTTATATCATTTTCAACTCTTTTCCGTACCATTTTACAAAATTTGAGATATTCAATTCTTTTTAATACATCATTTTTGTATATCTTCATATTCCTTCTTTTCTTCATAAAGTCTCTAGTCTCAGTAGAAATTTTATTAGTCAATTGCTGCTTTTTTCTACCAGCTATCTTTGTTGCAGTTTTTAAAAGTGTATCAGTTATTTTCATATTAATTTCATTCAAATCTGTATCATGTTCAAAATCTCCTAACACTTGAAACCTATTTGTAAGTTCTAATTTAAATTCATTAGAATGATTCTGAAGATTAGGAATATCAACTGTAAATATTGTTTTTCTTAATAATTTTTGTCTTTCTAGTTTTACATTAAGACGTAACTTACACCTTACTAATCGATGATCACTTCCTGTGTTAAATTTATTAAGAACATTACAATCTTGAAATATGTATTTTCTGTTAGTCAAAATATAATCCAATTCTGCTGTACCTGCATTTGGATGCTTCCATGTCCATTTCCTTTTAACATTTTTCTCAAAAAAAGAATTCATAATATAAAGTTTTTTTTTTTTCTGCAAACTCCACAAGTCTATGTCCTCTCTCATTTCTATTACCATAACCAAAATTACCTACAGCAATTTCATCTTTCATTTGTCTACCAATTCTAGCATAAGTGTCTCCCATAACAATTTTAAAATGGTGTTTACTCTGATCAAAAGCCTTTTGTACATCCATATAAAAATCTTCTACTACTTCATCACTATGAGAACTTGTTGGGGCATAAACCTGAATTATCTGCATTTGGTATCTGCTATTAAATTGTATAACTAACTAATCTTGCCACTCTGTCTGATACACCATCAATCTCCACAATATTGTTCTTCCACTTTTTATTTATAATGAATCCTACTCCACTTGTATTTCCAATACGTGTGCCTTTATAATAGAGTATATGTCCACTTTTTAAATCAATTGTTTCTTCTCCTTTTCTTCTAACTTCACAAAGTTCAATAATGTCCCATTTAATATAAGACAGTTCTTCTAATTCTTGCAATCTTCCTTCACTTGAAAGTAATCTGCAGTTGTAAGTACCTAAATAAAAAGTCGTCATCAAATGGCAGCCTGGGTCCGCAATCAGGGTATTCTTAGCACCCTCTGCCTTCGGCCACCAACCGCTGCCTTGGTTGGAGACTTTACAGCCTCCTGGGAATAAGGGCCATGCTTTATTTTTGTCTGTCATAATTGTATATATGTATTGGAAAAATATTTATCATTTACACAAACATTCATTCTGCCTTATCAGGCACTGAGAAGAAAGACCATGGTGTTTCTTGATCTTAAACTCAGAGGTAAAAAGCCAATAAACTCACCACACTGGCTAATGCATGTTGGTGAGCAGCCCATCCATGTTCATATACTATATGAATAATCACATAGTAATATCAGCTGCAACGACAAGAACGTATGGAGAGGACATTAGGAATTTGCCCTGCTCGGTTCCTTTAAGGCCTCTAAGAGGAATCAAAGGGTCTCCTTTCAGTTAATAGCAAACTCCTTTCTGCATCTTCAATAAATAATTTTTTTTCTAATAATTTCCTGCAAAATACACCACAATAACGTTTTCAAAATATAAGCTGTTCATTCTTCCTAGCAATGCCCCATTCCCCTCTTATATATTCTTCCCATATGCCTGTGGTGTATCTCATGAGTTTCTTGATGGATTTCACTTTCATGTTTTCTAATTATAATTTTACTTCCACAGTCCTTTGTGCTGCCACCTAGGTTTCCTGATCTTTGTTTCTTTTCCTTATTTTACACCTTAAAATATGTGTAGATACTTAAATGTGTTAAATCGTAACTCTTTTATCCGATTGTTTCTCCAGATTTTGAAATAAGGCACTTATAAAACTTTAGTAATGGCTTGTCTCCATCATTTGGCCTATCTCCCATTGTATGAAATACATTCCATTTGTATTACTTAATTGATCACACTCTTTTTCTAATAAAATACTTTTTCTCTTTGTTTTTTTTAAACTTAACTTAATACATGGCATGATTTAAATAACTTTTAACTTTTAAAAGATGTTTAAATTGGACACACACATGTGCACCTGTACTAGGATGTGTGAATATATAAAAATATATAACATATGCTGGGAAATGGCTTTAGATTTGAACAAACATGAAGCAGGCTTATCTGCATGCAGATATGCACATCTTCAATATATTACTAGACTTATTTGTTTACAAATATATCACTATATTTTAAGTTTATCATAACCTTGAGATACCATTACTATTTATTAATACAACTTTATAGGGTTTCTTAGATAGTAGTAAAGAGTCTCATTATAGTGACTATAAGTTTAGTAAAAGTTAAGCTATCATTTCAGTCTGTCACTATTCGGTTAAGCTTCTTTTCCATTATTTTGTCCTTTATCCGATTAATTAAAATTTTATCTTCTTTTAAAACACACATAAAAAAATAAAGATTTTTTTTTCCATGTGTAATCATTTTAAATAAGTAATGTGCTTACATGTGCAAATATTAATGTGAAGTGTTCAAGTGTTAGAACTAATGAGTGCTCGTATAATCGTTGGAGTTTAACTAAAGGCTATTTTTATTTTGATCAAGTCCAAATTCTATGTGAATTAAGTCCACAATAGTTACCAGTTATATTTTACATGCTTTATAACGTATGCATGCATTTGTTTAGATGACTACTTTGCTTGGTTAAAATAGAGTGAATTTATTCACAGTTTTTGTCAGATTTAAAATGAAAAAACATGAATAGGGATCGGAACTTAAAGTCGATATGATTGCATCAATGTTATACTAAAGGCCTGAGAGTTTATTTAATCAAGGGTATGTTTGATCATATAATTTTTTTAATATTATAAATTGTGGGTAAAAAATTAATATTATATAATAAATTAAGCTAAACCTTGAACATTTTATAGAATATATGATTGTAGTATAATTTGTTTCGGAATTGTTTTCCAGCATATTTGGGAATTGCAAGTTAAAAGATACTAGAGAAATGGTTATTAAATAAATCGTTGGAATTAAAGTAAATTTATTACATTAAATTGTACCCATAAAGACAGTTAAATTATAAAGAAAATTTTCAGGTACTAGTACAATTTAATGAATTCTTATATCATATAGTTGGTAATGGAATTGTGTTTATGATAAACAAAATTATACATTTTTATGACAATTACTATGTAAGTAAATTATTATATTTTTTATTATTTAAATAATATGTGTTTAACTTCTTTATACTGTACTGGTCGAAAATGTATATCCATCCAACAAGACTTAGAATCTGAGCAAAAGTACCCCGAATCCAATCATGCCCGAGATACCCAGGTCAGGAGCAATCATGGATTCTAACCTATTTGCCCATTCCCCAAATCTATAACAATACGGACAACATTCTACGGTGATACTACATAAATTAATTATTTCCAAGCCCGGCGCTACATCGTTTTGCATGAGAACTCAGCTGATGATGATGATGATGAGAGATCGAGTGAACCCAAGATATGTTAAAACATACATAAATATTAGTAAGGAAATTCGAACAACTGAATTAAGTTTAATATAATATTTATTTTGACAAAAATTCAAGATTTTATATATACAGTATTCAACTAATTTTTGTTACAAATATTTGACGATCTTTTTACAATTATTTTATTTCAACAGATATGAATTTAGTGTGGCGGTTACAATACTGACATATATTAAAAATAGGATTTTATTCAATATACAAAAATAAATTTATCTGGGTGATTGGTAGACGTTTATACATTTAGAAATACATGTAAAAATATAATAAGAGTTTCGCTGATTATAGGACTTGAATATAATGGCCTTGGCATTGGATACATATTTTCATTTATGGACTTTATTTACAACACTAAAATAAGGATACTTTGTGATCAAAATATACTTAAAAACATTTATTTATTACATTTTCGACATTTCAAAATAGAATATAGCGAAATTATAATTGCGGGAACAGCTTATTCAATAAAGGGTAGGGCAGCTTCATGAGAGGTTGGATTTAAACTCCAACTAAAAATATTACAAATAGAAAACATTTCATTATTACATATCATTACGATTTATTTTATCAAACAGACTAAAAGAAAAACGAACTATAGGGAAACTGCGGTGGTAGCATAATAGCCGAATATTTGCGGATCCAATATTTCCTTGAGGTGCTTTATCATATTATGAAAAAAAAACAGTCTAGCCGACTTGCCACCCCACATTTTGTGGAATCAGTTGACAAAAGGTCCTCGGACGGAGATGCACTGGGCCAAACTTTGTCGGAATTTTCCCATGCATTGCTCTCGTTACATGAGTATACATATATAGATGTGGTCTAGGGACATTCATCGCCCTGTTTACGACCTGAAACGAAGATGAGACGACTCGGGCATTCCGGCGCACGTCTCTAGATAAAGCTTAATAATATGAATAGTGGCCTATGCTAACAACGCTATTATAATGATATAAAATCATTGGATTTAAAGAATAACTATAAAGTCTTAAATAGTTTAAAAAATATGTAATGACATATTAAAATAATGACCCGTGTGAGATAAAATCATTTATTAAAAGTTAACGCTATAATTAATGAAGTGTGCATTGCTCCCCCTTCTTGAATCAATATTATTATGTTTAAATATATATATAAACTAAAATTCATGCACTTAAAAGTGCGAACAACAAAATAGAATTTATTCACCAGCCTTTTTCGGCGATGATGATGATGAATAAAAAAATTTAATAAACTCATGGACACCAAAATCTACCCCAGATTGAAAAATATTTATACATTTTGTATAATTTTACGGTAAAATATATTTAAAAAATTAACATATATTCATTTTACAAGAAAAACTCAAACCTACAAACTATTTTAAAAAAAATATATAAGAACTTGTTATATCCGCAAGAATGTCTGCATAGCGAATAGTTTGCAACACTCTATCTCCATAGTTCTCTGGGAATGGATGCTCTACAATGAATGCTCTGCTCTGCAACTAATGCTCTGCTCTGCAATTAATGCTCTACTCTGCAATGAATGCTCTACTCTGCTGTGGTCTCCCCACTACATTTCCACTGGGCGCTGGTCATTTACTGCAACCACTCACATGAGATATCTCTACTCAAAACTACTAGACGTCTACTGCTGTTGTACTCCAAATATGGCTGCTAATAACTGCCTTACTCTGTGTAGTTGTTACACCGTCTTTTATTGCTTGCTGATAACTGTAGCAATTGATCCTTGTCCAATCAGGTAACATCTTTTATCCAGAAATATTTGCAATCAGCAAATATCTCTTGGAATTATCATCTGCCATTACGTTACTTAACTTCCTCCGTTATCAGTGCACGATCTACAACAACCACTCGAACAAATTCTAGTTTTTCTGGAGTGCACAAACATGTCTGCCATTTTGCAAAATGCTACACCTCCCTCCACTCCAGAAAAATCCTTGTTGCAATTCCTTGATGTTTTCCTTTTCTATTCCTACTTGGCCAAAACATATTTTCTGTTATTTCCAAACTTACAGCATTGTTATATCATGTAGACTTGCTATTCACTTCTGTTATTAACGTTACTAACTGGGATTTCCATTTTCACCAGGTTCCAAATGCGACTGCACCAATGTTATATCCACAAGAAGGTCTGCATAGCGAATAGTTTGCAACACTCTATCTCCATAGTTTTCTGGGAATGGATGTTCTGCAACAAATGCTCTGCTCTGCAACAAATGCTCTACTCTGCAACAAATGCTCTACTCTGCAACTAATGCTCTACTCTGCAATGAATGCTCTACTCTGCTGCGGTCTCCCCATTTCTGTGGGCTCTTCCAGCTACACCCGTGGACTACAATTTCACTGGGCACTGGTCATTTACCACAAGCACTTACACAAGATATTTCTACTCAAAACTAGTAGATGTCTAGTAGTTTTGAGTAGAGATATCTCATGTCAGTGCTTGTGGTAAATGACCAGTGCCCAGTGGAAATGTAGTCAACGGGTGTAGCTGGAAGAGCCCACTGAAATGGGGAGACCACAGCAGAGTAGAGCATTTGTTGCAGAGTAGAGCATTAGTTGCAGAGCAGAGCATTTGTTGCAGAGCATCTGTTCCCAGAGATAACAGAACTCATTAACCCCCTCCCCTTTAAGTTCGTAAAACCGGGTTTGATTTGCATTTAAAAATAAAAGTTTAATGAAAAATATCAGTTAAAATAAATTATAACCGCACTAATTTATAAAAGAAAGCAAGAAGCATGATTTGAATGAAATGTTTTGTAGTAGCATTAATTTATGTTATAGAGAATCGATATAAAGAAGGGAATTAGTTTAATATGCTCGCCGATTAGCGAGTTGAAAAAAGTTTAAATATATAGAAAACATTAATTTAAAAAGAGTTTACAAGTTATAAGTTAGCTAATACGATTATAATGACTTTGGACTGGTTACCTCAGCATTCTATGGAATACAGATGAATTTTGTCTCTTGGCCTCGGCAGTTCTTTGACAGCATGGGCACACTTGAATGGTAGAAGCTACATCATGCACGGCATAGAGTGGAGCTGAAGACTATGGGAAAGGCCTCAAAAATTACACAGACGTGAAGTCGGTTAAAGACTATTGACCTAACTCTCTCTCTCTCTCTCTCTCTCTCTCTCTCTCTCTCTCTCTCTCTCTCTCTCTCTCTCTCTCTCTCTGGCATTATAGATTTTTAGGCCCTATTTATTCAAAAGTTTGAGGTGTTTAAAGAATGTTTTTTTAATTAAACTTCTTATCTTTAATTTACAGAAATGTTTTATCTATTGTTAGTGGAGATGCAATCACTAGATAACTATCCAAGAATAAATTCCAATCTATTTCTAATATTAATCTCTAATTAAAATCAATTAGCTTTGTTTTAAAATTTTACTTCAATTTAAAAATTCCTTTTTAATCATGAAACAAAGTAATGTTCCCACCTCTTTAATTATTCTTGGACGGTTGTCTTCCATCTTGAATATTTGTATACTTATATGAAGAAAATATTTATAAAATAAATAACACATAGTTAAGAAGAAAAAATACAAAATTATTTAAAGGATTTGCTTGTGCTTTTACATATATATAAGCTCCGTTAATATATGTATATATCTGAGTCGCATCCATAAAAGTCAATGTTTAAAATTAAAAATTTTTTTATTTGAGATTTATATTTATAAACTTTTATAGACGCTTCTCAGAAATATACTTATAGTTTATATACATATGACGAAAAAAACAATGGGTTAAGTGGTAAACCAATGGAGCTCGATCTTGGGCTAAGAACGACTGCTACAATATGAATTGTCTGATCTGTATATAAAATCTATGTTCCTGCCATCAGGAGTATGTCATGTTCTTTGTGAATTGGCAAAGTATTTTAAATAGTGTGTTATGTAGTGGTTATCATCATCACATTTTAAGGAAAATATTTCCAAATCTTATTAAAATACCTAAAGTGCATATGCACCTGCAAATAAGTTGAAAGTATTGCCAGTTGAAAGATGGAGATAAGATATTAGAAATTACAAACTTATACATCTTTTATCAGTTCTATAAGATTTGACTGAGGTCATTATAACTCATCTATAGAAAAAAAAAGATTTATAACATAACTAGATAAATAGATGAGACAATAGATGGATGAATATATATATACACTGGTAGATGAATGGAGATGAGCAGATGGATAGATAAATAGAGAAGCAAAATATCAAGCAAACATTGAGGCATACAGGAAGATATAAAGATAGATAGAACATAGACAGATAAAAAGATGAACAGATATGCAGACTGATAAATATATGGTTAAAACTTAAACAGGTTTAAGAACATGCAGATATATATATAGAGAGATAGAGAGATAAGTGGATGGATGGATAGATAGATGGATCTATAAATGGATACACAGACAGACAGACAGACTGTTAGATAGATAGATAGATAGATAGATAGATAGATAGATAGATAGATAGATAGATAGATAGATAGATAGATAGATAGACAAACAGACAGATAGACAGACAGACAGATAGATAGATAGATAGATAGATAGATAGATAGATAGATAGATAGATAGATAGATAGATAGATAGATAGATAGATAGATAGATAGATAGATAGATAGATAGATAGATAGATAGATAGATAGATAATCATAAAGATAGACAGAGCCCCAGCCAGATAAAAAGCAGACACGACACATTAGCCGATGAATCTCTGAATAGGTAAAAGCATAAGAAAAAGATTTAGATAGATAGATATTATGGTAATAATAATTGCGTTCTTTAGTTTAAGGAAAGAAAGCAATTTTAATCCTTGACTTATTTTGTGTTGTTAAGAAGGATGAATCTCAGTAAACAAGCACTAGAAACTATTATAACTCAAATTTATTTTAAAATAGTGTCCGCAAAGACTAAAAATCATTTCCTCTGAAAAACATTTCCAGGTGCAGGTGTTTTAGTTTTCTAAATCTTATCAAATTCCAGCAAAACAAAACAAGTGATTACTTTTTTCAAATTAAAAAAAACATAAATAAATAAAAGGTAATTATGTGCTTCAAAATAATAATTGAGAAGTTTAAATGTTCAAATTTTAATGACGCTAATATAATACATAACATTTTAATTTTATATTTACTTTGCTTTGTGAAACTTTTTTGTTCAATCATTTTCGAAGTTTTATGTTTACTGCAGATAAACAAATCTTTTAAAAATAATGATTAAAACACTTTCATAAATAATAATTTTCCATAAGCAAGCATTTTAACTTGTAAAAGTTTACGTAAAATTGTTTATGAGGCTTTACGTAGTAAATAAATAATCGTTTAGATAACATTTTTATAATATTCATATTTAAGTTATATTTCAGAAATATCTAATTACATTTTACTATTGTTAGCATTATCTTGCATCAAACACCAGTACAAAATTGTCAATTATATATTTTAATACCAGGAGGTTGATAAAGAAAATATTTTCAAACTCTTAATATAATGATGTTGTTTTTCATCTTTCTCTCCATATTTTTTCTTCTTAATTTACTTACAACAAACTGTCTTTATGTGTTTCTGTTTGTATGTCCACATTTTAGAATTTCCCTCTAGCTAAGATTTTGTATAAAATAATTTGTCAGTCACTTTTTTCTTTTAAAATTTCTTTTTGCCAAAGCAACACCTTTGACGATTTTTTAATAGTTTACATTCTTATTGTTCAAGAGCTTCCACGACATAACTACATTGTTGTCTTAAGCAGTTTTTTTCACATCTTATTATTAAATTATAATTTTTGTCAAAAGTGTTTTAGTTTTTTTTTTTTTTAAGTGTCATAGCACCGGCCGGGACGCGAACCCGCAATCCGGGCAACTGCCTGCAAGTGCAAGGCAGTCGCGCTTACCTCTCGACCACCAATGCAAGTTTTAACTAATTTATTTAAATTGAGCATTGATTATATATGTGTGTGGGAGATGATAATCTGAACCAACTGATAAGTGCTGGTTCAGCACGAAATGCATATATTGGCGATTATTTATCTTTTCTACATGTGTGTTGTCATGTGTATCAATAGTATGAGTTAGTGTGGATAATTGAAGGTTTCTTGAAAGTCTGAGTTCAAATCCCCTATATTTAAATTGAGATTATATATTTTATTTTAAATAAAAAGTAAAAAATAAAATAATATGTATTTTTTTTGTTTTAAATAATGTTTTTATGTAAACAGTACTAGCAAACAAAAACATAAAAAAATAACAAAGTAATGCAATTAAAAAGAATAAGAAAAAACTGAATCTTGGTTAATTTGCCATTCTTGGAAATATTAGATGTCGTAAAAATCTAGATTTGTTATAAAACAATTGAAAATTGCAGGGATATTGTTGTTTCTCAAAAGCATTTGAGGCCTTTTTGATTTTTATGCTTTCATTGAACCTCAAACACATTTTTTGAAACGACAAAATTCCTGCAACTTCCAATCATTTTATAACAAGTTTAGATTCTTAAGATCTCTGATTTTTTCCAAGAATGGCAAATTAACTGACAGTTTTTTTTTTTCTATTTTTTAATCAGATTACTTTATTTTTGTAATTTTAATGAGTTGTTACCATTTAGATAAAAGCGTTATATATAAAACATTTTTTTTATAATTTTTTTTTATGTTTATATATTTTCATGCCACTCACAATATAAGTCTGTGATACCAACTAGACACTTCGATAACATTTATTACTTACTATTTTATAATTTACATTGAAAGGAAAAGCCCATTTTAATCATCTTTTTTTTTGTTTACTTACAATTTTTTTAATGACTTTTAGAAACATTCTAAATAAAAATAAATAATACTCTCTATATAATTCTTTTTATTTCCAACTATAGTTACACCTCATTTAATTAATATTTTTAATACCTTTTGCTTCTGTAATTAAGAAAACAACATAATAAAAAACACAATGTTCATAAAAATTTAGATACATCAGACAGGACACTATTTTAGACTATAGGATGATTTTAAAACTATCAAATGTAAGAGGTATCATTCACTTTAGGTCTAATACTCTCTTTGCCTATAAATATGCTGGTCTAAAAGGCTTTCTCCATAGAAACTTAAAGCTTTGCAAATTCAAGGCTGATCAGAAAAGAAATATCAATATATTCACTAAAGTCCTAAGAAACATTGGATGCAATTCTAAAAAAATAACTATAATTATCACAAATATTTAAAACAAAATTTTGCACCCTACAAAAATTCACCCTGATAATAAAAAATAGTCCAGTCTCCTTTATATTTCGAAAATCACACACAAATTATAAAACATTTGTATCAATAAATAAAAATATAATTTCTATCTTTAAAATAAATTATTAAATAATTAAAAAGACAAAATAAATCAAACTGTGTATGAAATTAATTGCAAATAACCCAAATTCTTGAAGTCTTACTAAGGTGAAACCTAAGCTAAGTTATATATGGAGATCACAAATAAGCTCTTAACAAGCTTTGCGGAATATCTCCAACTCCAGAATCTCTCCAGCATAAATATCTATACAAGCAGGTCAAGAAAAACAATGAATACTCTTTCATTTTCTTAGATGATGAGCTGCAATCAGGCCATAACTTCTTTCTTTTTATGGCTGACATCATTTGTTCAGAGAGAGATGACAGAAAGAGAAAAGTGAAAGAGGCATGGTCAATAGCTAAAGATCATCACACCAGCAATAAAAAGGACTCTAGCACTCCTCTTTCTAAAAAATGGCACTTGGAGCATTCATTTTTGCCATTAGTATGCAAATCTATTCCTAAAAATTCAATGTTATGATAACCTATTATTTAATACCCAAAACTAACTTTAAATCTAGATCTGAAATTCTTTTAGTCACATAATGTGATTATTATGATATTACACAGTATTGAAAACATTCAGATTTAAACCAATTTTCTTTATTAACAAATTCAAACTTGTTTTCTTGTTTAAAATGTTTTTAACATTTTTTTGAACTATTATAATATATCTGTACTTGATATATATATATATCTTTGTTTGTTTTGTCTATTCTATAATTTACTTGATTTAACAAAATTCTTGCATATAAGTGAAGCTTGTACTCCTGTTGGCAAAACTTAATGTTATTAGGAAAATTTTATTTTAAAATGTCACATAAGCAAAATTTTAATAATCCGATAATAAATCTATATGTGCGTTATTTTGATGGTTGGGATGATATAGTCTACTATTGATTTTCATGAAAAAGGCGCACTCATTTATATAATAAAGATTATTTCAAAGACACTCTACAGCAATGCAATATTGATTGCTTTCATAGAGAAGAGCTAGCCCAAAATTAAAATAGAGTGGAGAGCTACAATTAGCGACACATTGAAGTCTTTTAGAATGAAAAATTTGCTGTGAAGAAGTTAAACACAGCATAATAAAATATCAAATAATCAGAATAATGGACTAGTACATTATTTATATATTGGCAATCCTTAGATGTGTTTATATGACAATTCAAAACAAAGCAAAACTCTCCATATAGTAGTGCCATCTTGTGCTAACAAGAGCAATCATGGATGCCAGAAGGCTTGTGCATAAAATCCTTATCTATTGCCTACTCATCCAATATCCCCAGACTAGTTTCTGGCTTGTGGCCTTCATCAGTGAGGAGCCTTGGATCTGAAAACACTGCACCTAGATCTTAGAATATTGGATGAGTAGGCACTAGATAGGGATTTTATGCACAAGCCTTCTGGCATCCATTGATTACTCTTGTTAGCACAAGATGGCACTACTATATGGAGAGTTTTGCTTTGTTTTGAATTGTTTAATAACAATTATTGTGCTAGTATGAGATAGTGATCATGTGATGTTATGTGTTTATATGATTATTGTAAAATTTGTATCTAATGTATTAATTGTCTTTGTCTGTTTGTTTATTTAATTTTGATATTTGTCACACCATTTGTGAATAACTGATGTGGGTGATAATTCCTTTTTAGAAAAAATCTTGATTAAAATCAATTTTGTTTTAAAGTATATTGTTAAATAAATAAGCAAACAGTTTTATTGCTGAGTGCCTTACATGGTTAAGTGCAATGGTAGAGAGTCTGACTTTGGAGCTTAACGTCTTGGATTAATTTTAGTTCAGTCACTTCCAATGCTAGAATACATTATAAAAAAAAGACAAATTAACAGCAATAAGTAATCAATGTAGTATCAATAATTACAGAAATATTTTGAACTAATTTTTTTCATTAGTTTATATATATATATATTGAACTGGGTCTCCCGAATAAACATCTATTCCTGCTGAGGTTAAATATCTTTTTACAATAACTTTTTAATATTACATGATCACCATTTCTTATGCTTGCTTATAACTGTTGTTAAAACAGGCAAAACTCACTATACATATTGCCACACACAGCAAGCTAGAGTAATCAATGGATGCCAGAAGTCTTGTGCATAAAATCCCTATCTCAGATCCAAGGCTTCTCACTGATGAAGGCCACAATCCAGAAACTAGTCTGGGGATATTGTATGAGTAGGCACTAGATAGAGATTTTATGCACAAGCCTTCTGGAATCCAGTGATTACTCTAGCTTGCTGTGTGTGGAAATATGTATAGTGGGTTTTGCCTGTTTTAACTTTTTAATATTATGGGAATGGACCAGCCCTTTAAGCAGAGGGGGGAATACCATTGACAGCATAGTCATCAATGATATCCATGGCCATATCAAAATTTATTATAAGATATTTTAAGGATTATATAAAATTGGGTCAATTTTGTGTTTCTTCTTCTTTTGAGGCTTTTAAGAAAATAAATGGTTTTGTTTTGGATGATGATTGTGTTTTTGGTAGTTTAGACATTGAAAATATGTATCAATCAGTTAATAGATTAAAAAGTATTGATGTTTTTCTTTCAATTTTAAAAAAATTAGAATGTTTTTCTGCAGATAAGATTAAGGTTTTTCATGATTTGCTTTTGCTGTTAGAGGATTCAATGTATTTTATGTCTAATGATGTGTTTTATAAGATTAGAGAAGGTTGGGTTATTGGTTATGTCATTTCTCCATTGATGTGTGCTGTCTATATTGATTATTTGGAGTGTAGTATTATTAATATGTTTTCATGTTCTATTAAATTGTTTGTTAGGTATGTTGATGATTGTTTGTTTGTTATTCAGAAAGAGAAATTAGAAGAGTTTTTATGTGCATTGAATGGTTTTGATTCTAGTATTAAGTTTACAATTGAGGGGGGTGGTTTTGATTTTGTAAAATTAAAGTTTTTAGATTTAAATGTTGAGAATGTTAATGATGTTTTGTTTTGTAGTCATTTTATAAAACCTAAAAATTTGAGAAATATGATTAGGCCTGATAGTTATCAGCCTTTTATACATAAAAAAATGTCTTTGTTGAATTTTTGTTGTCGGAATAGAAGGCTTAATAATTTTAATAATAATGCTGATATTCAAAGAAGTCAATTTGCTGCTGAATATGTAGAATTGGGTTATAATCATGATTTTATTAAAAAAGTGATATTTAATAATAATGTTTATAGTCTTGATTTGGATGATAAGAATTTTGTTGGTAAGGGTGATGATTATATGTCTTTACCATTTAAAGCATCAATTTATAATTTGGTTTATAGGAATAGTCATTTGTTAGGTGGAATGAAGGTTGCATGGAGGAAAGGTTCTGATTTGAATTCATTACTTAATGGTTCAAAGCAGTCTATTGATAGTAAGTCTATTCCTGGTATTGTTTATAAAATTCCATGTAGTTGTGGTAAATTTTATGTAGGTCAGAGTAAATTTAGCCTTAATGAAAGGGTTAAGGTTCATATAAGTAGGGTTAAACATAGGTATCTTAACTCAGCTTTATATATTCATGAATTGAATACAGGTCATAGAATATTGTTTAACAATGCTTCGGTTATTTTTTATGAAAAGAATGAGTTAAAAAGAATAATAAAGGAGACTTTGATGATAAAACTCCTTGATTCTGAGGCTATCAATCTCATGAAGACTTCTTTTGATATTAAGGGAAGGTGGAATTTGTAGTGAATTATGGGAAGGTTTGTTTGTATATATATATATATGTTTTCCTTTAGATTGATTTTCACTTGAGAAGGTCTATTTGTAGTAGATGAAACCATGGTTGTGTAAGGATTTTGGTAAAAATTTTAAAATTTAATCTAGTATTGTATTGTTTTATGGTTTTTCATTTTTATTTTTGCTAGTATAGTGTTAGACAGTTTTGGTTTTCTATATTATGGTTGTATGTAATATATAATTAAAAACATGAAACTTTTATTAGAGGAAGAGAGAGATATTATTTATCTGAGATATGGTCAATATAGTTTCTATTTATTTTAATTGCTTAATTTCAGTAAAGATAATAATACATTATTTACTTTTCCAAATCTTATTGTTCTCAATCAATATTCATTTATAGTGTGTGTCAGTAAAAAAATGTCTGATTCTCTCAACAAATTGTCTGTGATTCCATCTCCTAATCAATAATTCTTATACAGTTATATAATTTAACCTATTTACTATAAACATTTTAAGGCTTTAGTCTGTCTGTGTCATGAATTAATACATGAAAGAGAACGGTGTATTTTGTACATTCATGGGGAATCTTTGATGCTCTCTCTGCAATCCACACAATTTTTTAAAACACTTGAAAACACAGTTGGAATAATTTCAAACATTTTAGTCACTATTTTTCCAGTTTAAAACAAAATGTGTTAGTATGCTGTAATTTTATTATTAATGTTTAAAACATATTGCCACATTTCACGTCATAAATCAGATCTGGAGAAGTCTTCATTATATTCTTATGATCTTATCCAAAGTCGCTTTCTCTTTTTGATTTTTTTCTTGGTTATATTTTGTATCTACTGGGGATTACATTATTACAGTCCTAAAGAACATAAAATGTGCCTGACATTTTGAATTACTTAAATTATTTAGTTACGATCATAGTTTGATCTTATGACTAGAGCTATCTGTTGTGGTATTGATAGCAGAAATATTAATTTTATGGAATATTGATTCATCTAATAATAATATGGGGGTATTGGTGGTTACATCTTTTTTTTAAAGGTGGCACAGCTGATAATGAAAGTTAATATTATCAGACTTGAGGTTTTATGGATGTTTTATGCATATAAGTCCAACTATCTCATTCAATATATATACTCTTGATATAAATATTAATATTTGGTTACGTGTATTAAATCTTGGAATAATAAATCAATAAAATTTTATATATATATTAGTATTTTTTATAACTTTCAGAAAATTACTTAAAGCTTAGAAGCCTATAAATCATTTAAAAGTTATAATACTTATGTTTTAAATAATTTGAAATGATTTTTAAATGTATTTGTAAGATATTCTTTATAAATAAAAGTAAAATTCTTGGAATCAGTTTAATCTTCGGGTCGCAAAAGATCTTTTTTTTCTCTAAATGCAATAAAATTGTAAGAAGATATATATTAATATCAAAGATTAGTTTATAAATTTATTACCAAAAGATCAAAATTCTAAAACAGAAGATCAATATGTCTATTTATTTTTTTAAAAAAAGAATTATTTAATTTGATACTGCTATTTTTCTAAGGCTATTTTTTTTCTTTTAAAAGAAAGCTTTTTTTTTTTTTGTATTGATCCTTATTAGTCACTCTACTAAATTGACCCTCCCCCTCTTTAGGTCTGTGTGGACAATTAAAAATTAGTTTTATATAATATAAAATAAAATTGAAAAATTAAGAAAATCGTGTTTTGTGAATGTTTTTAATTTTCATTTCTGTTGTGTTTGGTCTGAATTGTAGCTTTCAGACTCAGACCAACAGTGATATCAAAAAAAAATGTGAACACTTGAAGTTAATATGCATAATTTATTACAACAAATATACATACATATTATACAATCAATAAATACAATATTACATAGATAAACGTAATTAATATTGTGCTTGTCATGCCGGACTCACTTCCAGCTGTATATATCAACTTCCCTCATGAGTTCTAGTCAAGATTCTTCTGGATCTACTGAACAGCTTGGCTCAAGTTTTAGTCAAGACTCTTTCAGCTGTATTGGACAGCTGGCCTCGAGTCGGCGGTAGTCTTAGCAGCTTCCAGTCCTATCGTGGACTTGTCTCACTGTGTAGACATATTGGTAATGACTATAGTCGAAAATCCTTCACTGTTGGAAGTGGTTTTAATTGAGAGCATGTTCAGTCATTTAGTCATTCAGGTTTGACAGATATTATTTCTCTCTCTCCCTCTTGCTTTCAAAAAGGCTGATTATTTATTGCCAAATTTCCTAACTTACTGGCAGCAATCAGATTCAGAGAGCATCATTGCCTATTGTTCTGTACTAACCAATGATAGGATTTTATATATGTGTTTACACATACTTATGTTTTACCTTTTAGCTATGTTTATACATTGGTTATCCACATGTTTACACATTGCTTATTAGCAATGAGTGCTCAATCTGATCAGAAAAGGAAGGAATCTGAACTAGTCCACTTCTGAATGTAAGATCAGATTTGACACATTTTATCTATTTTAAATTTCTTTGTCACTTTTTTTAAAGCCTCAATTTTTTTTCCTCATGAGTAGTCATATCACTATTTCATTCATTTTTCCACTCCATTCTTTTCATTGCCCAGATCTTCAATTCCACATAACTCTTCTCAACTCTAATATCATCCAATAAAAATAAAGGCACTGAAAATATTGACATTGTTAGAAGTTTCCTTAATAAAGCAAACAAATGGTTAGATGCATAGAAGTCACATGACATTCAAGAACCAATAGTGGCACCACAAAACCACAATTTTTTTTCTTTCAATGATGATTTGCTCATTTTGTTTTAATTTAAATAGCCCTCATTAATCTGATTTGTGAATTGCTTTTATGGTAGGAAAATTCAAAGATTACTTCTCCATTAAGTTTTATTACATAGTCCTAGCTCTACATATTTAATATTTGTTGATTGTTTATGAGGTTATTAAAATTATTAGAATTTTCATCTTAATGTTATTTGAAATTGTAAACGGATTTGAATAATACTTTACAAAGAAAACTGCCAGTGATGAATTAATTTTCAATATAACAATATAATAAAATTGGACCAGGTTTTCTTCAACTAATTTATTATCATTGGAATCAAACAGTGAGCATTCCTTGCAAATGTCTTCAAATGACTTTATTAATCTGATTTGTGAATTGTTATGATATGCACATTCAGAAATCACATCAATAATATTACATATGTGTAACATTGTTATATTGAAAATTATAGAGTTAATTTTGGTGTTTTGCTTTATTATTTATTCTTATATATATATATTGTACATGACACATACATTCAAACACTTGAAGGCATACCAAACTAGTCTATCAGTTTGGAAAATTTATTTTGTGTGGATAAATGTATGATAATTTGGACACACTAGCTCAGCTTAGAGCACAAGGTATATAAATATTAAGCAATAGATAGATAGATAAGAGAAAACAAACGGCAGGCAAATTTAAATATGCAAAATATTGTTTATTCCTTTCAGAGTTTATATAATCATATAAAAAGATAAAATATAAAAAAACCTCCACAAAATAAAATAAAAGAAAGTAATGTTCTTTCGTGGGTGAGCCTCATTAGATAATACCTAAGTGAAAAGTTGATTCAGACCGCCATATTTCTCTAGGGCAATATCCCTGCAAAAGCAAACACTATCAAAGTACTTATATATATAAACAATGATTCTTAAGAGATAATGATATTGTATAAGATTCTTTTCTATATCTTTCCTAACTTATATGGACCTATATAGTTTGTTAAGGCACAGTGCAGTGCGATTGAACCCAAGCCATGCACAAGCGATACAGTGGACTTACAATAGGCCATCTTATTGCACACACACCCATAACTAAACATGATTTACTATATATAGACTATGATATCCCACACAAGTCTGATTTTTACACTTCAATATTCAATGTGTACACATATCACCACACATTTTAAACATTCTGAAAAAATAATTATACTAAAAAAATATTAATCTATGAATTCCTCCAATTTTATTTAGTAAATGTTTCATTTGCTTAAGACTGCTGTCACTACTAATAGCAGCACAGTATGAAACTAAATTAATTAAAGGGAACTTGAAAACAGAATTCTCTCCATCTTATATAATCAATACATATGGTCACACATGAGTAAAATAAATAATCTCCAATATCTGTCTTTCATGCTGAATCAAAATAAAATTGCATAGAAATTTAACCAAAAAAAATATTTTGTTATTCAACGGTCTGAATTATTTAATTTGATTTAAGGTCCATTAATTACCTAAATCAAACTATTATTATAAAACCAAAAAAAACTCATTCATGAGGAAATTAAAAAATGCATAAAATATATTAACTATACCCATTAGTTATAATTTACTTATTTTAAATTTAACAGAAATGATTTTATACTAAACGTAGATCTTATCAATGTACACTAACTAGAGACTAGATTACTAGATAAATAAAGTTGTAACATTTTACCAGGAGCCTTTGATGCTGCAGAATTTGGATTTTGGAGTAATGGATATTAAGTGAGGTTCAAATGAGTGGCATCATTCCTTTAGTGAATCATTGAGAATAATACTTCAGTGTCCATATTATTGATCAGCGAAATCTGAAAATGAGTTAGGTCAGTAATTTATACCCTGGTGGGAATTGGAGTTATGCTGGAAGAGGTGAGTTCATTGTTGGGGTCTTTAGCTATGCATATTATATCAATGTAAATTCTGGAAATGGTTGATCTTTTCATTTTTTCGAGAGACTGCTTGGTTGCTTTTAAATGGGCTATTGCATGTTACCACCATAGATTGTCATTTGGAAAATTTTATAATGAAGAGTGGTAAAATAACTTGAACTTTTGATCATGAAAAGTGTAGAATAATAATGTACATTAATGCAGGAGTTGAAGAAAAGAGTAAATACTGAAAAATAAATCAAAGTGAATGCAGCTAAAAATTTTTAGCTTGTATATATCTCCAGTTCTATTGTTCGCCCACGTTTTCTTGGAAACATCTTGGAAGGGTATTATTAATAATAACTCCAGATAATCTAGCATTTTTAAACTACTAATTAAATTCTTAACATTCCCAACTAATTACTTTTATTACAATCTTCTGAACAATGCATAACTTTTTATTACAACAAATTAAATTTTATTTATAAGTTAGGTATTGTTTTACACAGTTACAAAATAATCTTATATAAAAAGATAAGTAATTTATTTATAAAGTTTACTTTTTAAAAAAAAAAAAATTGTCATTTCTTTGAAATGTAATCTTAATACTGACCTCTGTAAGGACAATAGATCTTAGATCAAAGTAATTAATTCAAAACATCGTCCTTTACAATAGACATCGTTTGAAATAGATAAAAAATAAACTTTTACAAACCTCATGCAATTTTATCTTTAAAGCTGTTTTGGTGTTTTCTTATGACTTACAAACTGATTTACACTTATTTGCCTGTATTGTGTGCCATATATCTTATATCATGCACATTTAAAAATTACAAAATATAAAATTTTAATAACAAAATTTAAAATTTTACAATTTAAGTATAATCTTTAACCCTTCTTCGACCTGATTTTTGGAAAATATAATTTTCCTTCTTTTTTTAAATTTTGAGATGCAACGAAAAAGCATTTCAATATATATATATGCTTGTAAGTAATGGATTGTTTTAATAGAGGTCAAAATATTTTATCTTCCATGCATTAAGTTGAACATAATATTTATAATCAGATGACTCAATGATATTTGTTTTATGTTTAAAGTGTCAGTTATTCAAAAATCAATTATTTGTAAACTTGCTATTTTTTACTGCATTGTGAAGTAATATAATGTCGTTAATTGGCATTACTTTATGACCAAAATTCTAAAATCATTTTATATTACATAATCTCTGAATATGTATGTCTTGGTGATAAATCACTCATTTAGTAATTTTATCAATCTGTCTAATATTTATTTTGAGGACAAATCTATTTAGGTTCATACTTATAAAATATTAAAACCAAATTTTAAATTGTGACCTAATATTATTAACTTTAATAGAATTATAGTATGCATCCATTATATTTTATTCTAAGATTCCTAATGAATGATACAAATTAGTAAATAATAGCTTACAGTTTGTTTACAATATTTTGTTTATAGCATTAATTGTTTGTACATTTCTAGCTATGGTTTAATGCAGTGGGAAGAGGTGGATTCTAAAGCATGTAATCTATGAATCATATCTCAAATTTTAGACAGCTCTGATGAAGACTTCTGGACAGTCAAAACTGTAAGCAAAATAAAGAAGGAAGTATATGCGAAAAAAGATTGCATTAGAGTGTGTAAGAGGAGATGGTAAAAAATGTAATATATATGAAAACTGTAACAATAAAGGACCTCACTAATAACAGTTTTAATAATATATAAATATATTCCACAAGAGTATGTAGACCATTATCAACAAATTAGAAATTTAAAATTATAAGTTTGAGTCTGATAGTAAAAAGAATTTAGAGAGGTATAAAAGCAATTTAATTAAGATTGGTTACTCAAAAGTCATGCACTATAAGCAAAAAAGATTTGATGGAATGTCTAATACTAAGCCATGAAGTGATATGCCCTATATTTCTAATTTGCCTACAAAAATGTCCATTATGAATAAACATATTAATATTGTTTTTCAATGCCTTTTGTCTTTAAACATTCTAATTATCAATTCTAAGAACAAGCATGAAGACAATAATAATATTTATTACTAAATATTATGGGGAGACAAGAAAATTTAACATCTAGAATAGCCTAGCATATTAATCTATATAATAGAGCTAAATGTAATGGTGCACATAATTCTATGGTTTATAATCATTAGAAAATATGTCATTTGTTTAAACTTACTTATACTATAGTAATTTGTCTGAGAAAAAAATCATAAAAAATATAAAAGAAAAAAAATTTTGCAATTTCTGTCAACAAGAACTGTTTTTAATGTATAACATTTTGTAATTGGTTGTACTAAAAAATCCATTAATAGCATGGCCAATATTATTCATTTTCATAGTGGATTTTTCAATTTATTATGCATACATAAATGAGTTGATTTCAAATTTTATTGTAATCTTGCTTTGATAAAGATACTCTATATCGAAAGTATGATTTAGCAATTTTTTGAAATTTTATTATTGTATTTGTTGATAATTATCTATTTACTTTTGTAGAACATAGGTATACATATTGCTATGGTTTACATATATATTGTAATGGCATGGGGTGTCGGAGTCATTGTACCTGGGGTGGTGGCAAATCATCATCACCACCAAGTTCACAAAATTCAAATAATGATATTTAATAAAAATATAAATTAAAAATTAATTTAAATAATGAGATTTAATGTGCAAAATTTAAGATATAATAATACATTAAAGTAGTGTTCAATATTTATAAGAGAGGTATTAAATTGTATTAAGAAATGTTAATATTATCACAAACAATATCTATCTATCTATTTATCTATCTATCTATCTATCTATCTATCTATCTATCTATCTATCTATCTATCTATCTATCTATCTATCTATCTATCTATCTATCTATCTATCTGTCTGTCTGTCTGTCTGTCTGCCTATCTGTCTGTCTATCTATCTATCTATCTATCTATCCATCTATCTATCTATCTATCTATCTATCTATCTATCTATCTATCTATCTATCTATCTATCTATTTATCTATCTATATAAATATCTGAGATTAGCCAGCTAGATCAGAAAAGCAACTTTAATTAAGTAATTATAAATCCACTGACATTAAAATAAGTGAAAATAATACTCATCATTATGAGTGATCAAAATCAAAAATAAATCAGCAGACAATCTGGTGACTGGATTAGATTATAAAAATATAAATCAACAATTAATTTGGTCATTGGATTTGAAATGGGTCTACTGTAGACCAAGCCAATTGTAGAGTCTTTACTAGCTTGTGAAATTATTTAAACATATCTTAGATGCACAAACTATATGCCCATCCATCAGAATACACAACCATAAAAACAATAATGCTGGGACATAAAAACATGCTGATCATCATCAATGCTCTAGCTACATAATACCATTAATGTACTGGCCAACTATAAACTTAATTTCTAATTAGACTAAACTACAATAAAATGTAGTGCATGGAGCTTTAAAGAATATAATCCTAGCATCATTCCAGCAATCATCACTTATATGCATACATGATCTTACATTTTGACTGTCCTGCAGTCTTTTTCAGAGCCACATTTATTTTAATTTTTTCGACTGTCCTACAGTCTTCTTCAGAGCCACATTTATTTTAATTTTTTGAAATTAAAATAAATGTGGTTCTGAAGAAGACTGTGGCACAGTCAAAATGTAAGATTGTGTATGCATATAGGTACAATAAAAGATTTTTGCTAAAAAGTGTTGAATGTAGTGGATAAATTACATTTATATAACATTTTAACCGTAATAAAAGAAGTAAAAGGTTGTATTCTATAAATGTATAAAAAATATAACTTATGATCAGTCTAATATTATTTCTGTTGTTTTTTTTTTTATCATGAAAAATCTTATATATATATTTTTTTTACTTCAGTTTAGTTCACACAAAATTATTGCAAAGAGAAAGTCAATATAGAAACAGAAAAATTAAAGAAGCCACATTTATCAATCAGTATAAAGACTCTTAAAGAGGTTTCACTGATATAATCGAAAGAATTAAAAGACTGAAGTGAAGATGGGCTGGACATATTACTAAATAAGATAATAATAGATGGGCAGTTAAAATCTTAAATTGGTTTCTGATTGTAAAAGACCAAGAAAGAGACCACTTGTGAGATGGATGGATAAAATAATGAAATAGGTTGGTATGATGTAAAGAAGAGAGGCTAGTGATTGGAGAAGATAGATTGAAGTTGGAGATACTTTCATCTGCAGTGGATTGCTAATGGTTGAAAAAGATGATAAAGATTCTATAATGAATAAATAATATGCTAAGATTGAAATATATTTTTCCTAAAAAATTATTTCAGTTTCATAACTACATTGTTTTACATAATAGTAATTACATTTAAGTAATCAATCAAAGTTTGTTCTGCATAAACCTGTTTTCTATTTTAGAATATTTTTCTTTAACAATTACAGGCATATACTCTGAAATAAGTATGAAGATACATAAAAATAAACGTAATCAGCTTTGAATTTTATGGCTTGTTACCACTTTATAATTTGCATGATAGAAACCATTAAGATAATTTAAATAATTTTCTTTTTTATAATACTAATAACATGTTATGGGGGTAATTTTAACTTGAATGCTATTTTTAAATTCAGTACTCAATTTACATTTACAGAAATTCTTTTATATAGATAGACTGGCTAAAAGCAGGAAAACATTTTTGTATTATGCACTAATTAAAAAAATTAATTTAATTAATAATGAAAACTTATTGTTTTATGGAGTTGGATAATAACTGCTCCATTGGTCAGACATTTACTTTTTTACATGGGCAGTTTTACATTGGATGTTTCAAAGTTACTTAGTAAATTTTTAATAATAATAAAACAACATGGCTTTTGTTACTGACAGAGACAATAATATTTTATATAGTATTAACAAATAAATACTGCATAAATGCCTAGCTCTTTTGACCAAAGTTCTTATCAGGGCAATAAACTGTATAGAAAACTAATTGATAAATGTGAAAATCGCTATAGACCAGAATGAACTAATAGAAAAACAAGTCCATTTAAAATTTACTGCATAAGAAGTATTTTTGATTACATATGAATTTTATGCATTTTATCCTGGTTTCATGCATTATCTCAAAAAATTGTGGATGAAAAATATTAAAAAATGAAACATAGGATAAAAAGTGTAAAATTAAAAAATCATATGCAATCAAAAATACCCCTTTTGCAGTAAGTTCTAAATTGACTAGTTTTCCTATTAATTAATCCTGATCTAAAGTATAGCCACTTTGATGTTTATCAATTAGTTTTCTATGCAGCTTATTGCATTGATAAAAACTTGGATGAAAGCAGAAGACATCATAGTGTACAAAATATTATTGTTTCTGTCAGTGTTTGGGTATTATATTTATTATTTTTTTAAAAAAATTGAAACAAAAATTATTACAATGAAGGGAAATTTTAATAATATCATGTACCATGTGATTATTATTATAATTATGAGAATCTCAGCCTCACGGTAGCCTTTGAGTGTGCCATCATCAGATTTTCAATTGGATGGATGGTTGAAGAGTTGAAGTGTGGAGTGGATTGAACCCTGTCCATTAAAGCATAAAGATTAGCTATCTTAACATATATCTGAACATTTATTGCATATATGTGTAGAGATGATAATCTGGACCAACTGATGATTGTTGGTTCAGCTTGAAATACGTATATTGGTGATTATTTATCTTTTCGACATATATGTGTTGAAATGTATCAGTGTTATGAGATAGGAGAATCGTGGGTCGTATGAAAGTCTTTGCTCATATAACCTGTGTATTACATATTTTGATACAGGTATATAATAAGCCTGTATTTCAGTTATAATTATTATTGTGATTTTCAAATTGTTAAATTTTTACATTTTGATTTACAAGTGTCGAATTTACTACACCCACAACATTGATACAATGCATTCTAGATCAATACATCAACTAATGACTAGCACTAAACATTTATTAAACTAGAGATTATCTCTAGCCCAGATGTAAACTTTAAACCTCAGTTAAAGATCAATATATTTGCTTTTTAATTAAATACACACACACACGGAGAAATTTAAATTCACTTTCTTTTTACATGAATAATAACTGATTGACATTTGTAAATCAAAATGTAGCAATTTATTATTGATAAATACTGAACTTATAATAAAGATATAGATGAAGGTCTGGGCTAACTGATGAATGCTGGCTCGCACAATGTATCTTGAAGTCATTGGTCTTTTGGGCGTGGAGGGGGAGGACTTTCTTCATGTGTTTCAAAAGTATATGGTGGTCTGAAAATTATTAAATATATTTATAATAGATAATACACTGTATATATTGATTTAATGATAATTTTCATTACCATTGAATCAAGAAATAGTTATCTAAATTAAATTAAAAACATATTGTGGTTATTCTAAAAAGTACGCTATTATAATTTTTTTAAAAAAAATAATATGCTAAATTAGTTCCATCTGAATTTAAAAATTATAACTTCTTTTTCAAACTTTACTTTTTGATCTGTTCATAAAAATTTCTAACCTTCTCTTTCAATTAAATTATTTTCTTAATTTGTTACCCATTGTATACTGTATGTATGTATGTATGTATGTGTATAATATGTAAACACATGTATATTGTCTATATTAAACATAATGTAATTAGAAGGTACTTGATCTCAGACTTTGAAGTCTAAGTTCAAGTACCTGCTAATTATATTATGTTTAGTATAGACAATATAAATGTATTTAAATATTACATATTCAGTCTTTATTCTGCCCATCTTTTTGTATATTTAAATAAAGATATTAAGGTCCTGTATACAAAGGGTCATTAACTTAAAGTCAATAAGGATATGACTATAATATTGGCATCAACAAGGGCTATGAGTGTCCATCTACATATTTTCAATGATATGTATGACTGAAGAGTTGGATAATGGAGAAGAATTGAAGCTTCTTCATTAAAGTTTGAAGATTTGTTACCTTAATATAAACTGATCACTAATCATATATGTGTGTGGGAGATAGTGATCTGGACCAACTGATGAGTGTTGGTTCAGAACAAAATATGTATGTTGGAGATCATTTATCATTTTCACATATAAGTGGTTATGTGTATCAGTTATATAAAATAGAGTATATGGCTGTGGGAAGCTTGAGAGTCTGAATTCAAGTACCTTCTAATATATACATATGTCAGAGGATCCTTTTTCTACTTACCTCACTATTTCTCATTTTGTCACTAGAATTTTATATTGTTTTGAATATCATGTTTAAAAGTCAAAGTCTACCAATAGATTGATACTATTTCACTTATAGAAAACTACAGCATATAATGATATATTATCCTGATGATACAAAGAGTTAATGCATCAAATACATGCTGATTCATTTAAATATAGGAAAAATGGAAAGTTGATGGATTAAAGAAATAAATAAAGTTAAACGATATTTTTAAAAAAATATGTAAAGATATCAAATAAAAATTAAATTGAAATTAATTATTATTTTCATGACAATTGAAGAAAAAGGAAGGTGAAGATTGTCTAATTTAAATATGCACTGAAATGAAAGAAATTATTAACTTTAATTAAAATTCATAAGCATATTTATTTATACATGCATATAACTGCAACAAAAGAACTATTATAAGTTAATGGAGATAACTTGTTTAGCCTCAAGGGGATTGTCAATTACCAGTTTCCTGCTAACACCAAAAGACAAAATGTTAAGTTATCTTTGTGTACATGGATATAATCTACTTATTTTTATTCTTTATTATAATAACAACCCATGAAAATATTTAATGCAAGATATATATAGTAGTTATTACAAATATAGAATATTTTGTTATTTAAAATTGATATAATCAAATATACATATAATGTAGGAAAGCCAAATTTTTTATATAAATCTAAAAGAAAAACTAAAGAAATTAATTAATTGAAATATGTGTTTCATTTATTAAAAAGTGGACTAATTGATAAGCAAATTAAATTATCTATAAAAAAGAACATTAATAAAAAACCTGCATATGATTTTTATGATATTTCCTATAATAATATTTCTATTTTAAACTTTGCTGATGATTTTTATACAAAATTAAAAACTAGCATTGAAGTAAATGAACTTATCAGTAAAGGAGTAAAAATACCAGGGGTATCTAAAGATTAATAAGGACAGCAAAATACATAAAAAACTAGAACCTGCTCTTTGCATTATGATATGATTTCAATGCCTAAGATGACATAGTAATTGAAGAATTTCTTTCACTATATATTTGGTTTGATCTCCTACTTTAATAGTATGCTATCTTTTCCAATATATAACTGAATCAGTCATCTTTTTGTTGGCTAATATAAAGGTGATTATTTTTTTGTTTAAACACTGGTTTTATACTCAAGATCTATTGAAATATTGATCAGTTTTAAATTAAGCAATATCAAAATCAAGTGATATACATTTCTACTCACCATGAAAGAAAATTTAATAGAAAACATTCTAGGGAACTGTAATTTCTCACAAGGAAAAACTTACTCAAGATATAATACCAGAAAAACTCAAAATACAAGAAAACTTAGAAAAATACCAGAAATATTTATAAAACTTAATTCTATATTAAGACATATAATTATATGTCAGAAATGATATAATTTTTCAGGTCTATCTATATTACATTAAATAATCATCTCACAGTATGCCATTATTCAACTGGTAAAACAGATGAAAGAGATCTCAAATGCTTCCTTAAAACTAATTAAATTGGCATTTAAACAATGACATTTTGATATTCAACATAACATTCATGAAAATATATTTATAGCCTAAATCAAATTGAAATTGACCTTTAATAATATTTACAAAATAAAAACTCTTAGTATTGATTTTAATACACTTTTATTAAAACAGATAAAACTCTCCATACTATAGTTCCACTTAGTCCAAGCCAGACTAATTAATGGATGCCAGAAGGCCTGTGCATAAAATCCCTATCTAGTGCCCACTCATACAATATTCCCAGACTAGTTTCTAGCTTGTGGCTTTTGTCAGTGAGGAGTCTTGGATCTGAGAGTACTGCACCTAAATCTTAAAATCTAGATACAGTTTTCCCAGATCCAAGCCTCCTCACTGACAAAAGCCACAAGCTATATACTAGGATCTAGATGCACTGCTCTCAGATCCAAGGTTCCTCATTGATGAAAGCTACAAGCTAGAAACTAGTCTGGGGATCCTAAGATCTAGGTGCAGTGTTCTCAGATCCAAGGCTTCACATTGACAAAAGCCACAAGCTAAAATCTAGTCAGGGGATATTGGATGAGTAGGCACTAGATAGGAATTTTATGCACAAGCCTTCTGGCATCCATTGATTACTCTGGCTTGCACTGAGTGGCAATACTGTATGGAGAGTTTTGCCTATTTTAAATTATGAGCAAGCATAAGAAATGATGATCATGTGATGTTTAGTGATTTAATACACCTTTGCGAATTTTCATTTTATCGTAAATATGTAATGGTGGATTTAAATGATATTTATTCATAAATAACCACTTTTAGGAGACAATGTAATCTCCCAATGCTGTTTATATCAAATTTAATTAATTCTCTTGTGTTATCGACTCATTAATCTTCTTCTGCATTTGTCATCTTAATAAGTACTCATCAAGTTGTGAGAAAAGGACTCCATTTTATTTTTTATAGCAATTGGAAAATAATATAATATGACACAATTAATTAAATTTAGTGTAGAGAGTGATAGGAGATTATCTAGGCTAATATATGAAATTACAGGTAAAATCAAAGATAGATTAATTATATAACTGAATAAGTTAATAAGATATACATAAATTAATTTTTGAAATTTAAAAAGATTTATATTTATTTATCAAAGTAAATATTTTTGTATGCAATATTTCTTTTCTATTCTTTCTCATTTTCAAGGTGTTTTCTCTCTTGGACAAGATTTCTTTTTTCAACCTCTTCCCATAAAAGATTGTATTTTTGTTTACTTTCATATATTCTATTGCATAAAGAACTACTTTCTTACTAAATTGTTATATTGTTGATGCTATGATTTATTGATGTATTAAATTATTAATAACTAATGCAATGCAAAGAGTGGTTTCTATCCCCTTTTGAGATGTAGTAATTGTGTAGCTAGATATACTGAGCAATGATAAAGATATGTGTAAAAGATTGTGATCTGGGCCAACTGATGAGTGATGTAAGATGCATGTTGGCCTCATAGAATTTTTCACATGTCTTTGGTCCTAAACATTTATGATTACATCCCTCTGCAATGTGCTAAAAATGGATAAAAGCCTGTTCCTACCTTGCATGAGATTGGTGTAGTGAAAATTACACTACAAAAATATTCATTAAGTGGAGAATTTCTAGTCTAATGAATGTCTAATACAAATTATTAATATACTTCCATCAAGTAATTTGTACCAAAATTGTAAAACAATATGTTTAACACTTATCAATTAAACTGTAGTGATTGACTATCTATCTATCTATCTATCTATCTATCTATCTATCTATCTATCTATCTATCTATCTTTCTATCTATCTTTCTATCTATCTATCTATCTATCTATCTATCTATCTATCTATCTATCTATCTATCTATCTATCTATCTATCTATCTATCTATCTATCTATCTATCTATCTATCTATCTATCTATCTATCTATCTATCTATCTATCTATCTATCTATCTATCTATCTATCTATCTATCTATCTATCTATCTATCTATCTATCTATCTATCTATCTATCTATCTATCTATCTATCTATCTATCTATCTATCTATCTATCTATCTATCTATCTATCTATCTATCTATCTATCTATCTATCTATCTATCTATCTATCTATCTATCTATCTATCTATCTATCTATCTATCTATCTATCTATCTATCTATCTATCTATCTATCTATCTATCTATCTATCTATCTATCTATCTATCTATCTATCTATCTATCTATCTATCTATCTATCTATCTATCTATCTATCTATCTATCTATCTATCTATCTATCTATCTATCTATCTATCTATCTATCTATCTATCTATCTATCTATCTATCTATCTATCTATCTATCTATCATATCTATCTATCTATCTATCTATCTATCTATCTATCTATCTATCTATCTATCTATCTATCTATCTCTATCTATCTCATCTATCTATCTATCTATCTATCTATCTATCTATCTATCTATCTATCTATCTATCTATCTATCTATCTATCTATCTATCTATCTATCTATCTATCTATCTATCTATCTATCTATCTATCTATCTATCTATCTATCTATCTATCTATCTATCTATCTATCTATCTATCTATCTATCTATCTATCTATCTATCTATCTATCTATCTATCTATCTATCTATCTATCTATCTATCTATCTATCTATCTATCTATCTATCTATCTATCTATCTATCTATCTATCTATCTATCTATCTATCTATCTATCTATCTATCTATCTATCTATCTATCTATCTATCTATCTATCTATCTATCTATCTATCTATCTATCTATCTATCTATCTATCTATCTATCTATCTATCTATCTATCTATCTATCTATCTATCTATCTATCTATCTATCTATCTATCTATCTATCTATCTATCTATCTATCTATCTATCTATCTATCTATCTATCTATCTATCTATCTATCTATCTATCTATCTATCTATTATCTATCTATCTATCTATCTATCTATCTATCTATCTATCTATCTATCTATCTATCTATCTATCTATCTATCTATCTATCTATCTATCTATCTATCTATCTATCTATCTATCTATCTATCTATCTATCTATCTATCTATCTATCTATCTATCTATCTATCTATCTATCTATCTATCTATCTATCTATTGAACAATAATAAAGAGATTGCAATCTGGGATAACTGATGAATGTTGTTTTAGCATGAAATGTGCATCTTGGGGGTCATACATCTTTTTCATATGTCTTTGATCTTATATTTAAGATTACACCGCTCTACAAGGTGTTGAAAGTGGATATAAATCAGTCCCTATCTTGTGTGAGAGTGGTATACTGAAAATTAATCCTACAAAAATATTATTCATTAAATGGATAATCTCTGGTCTAATGAATGACTAATAAAAATTTAAACTACTTGTGTTTTGGGAAAATACCAAAAACTATTTATTAAACTGAAATCTAGAAGAAAATTATGTACATTGAATATATAAAAAAGAGAAGAAAATGCTTAAAAAGAAGTAATATATTTTGTCAAGCGTTGGTGGCCTAGCGGTTAGCATGGCTGCCTTTCAATCAGCTCGCCCGAGTTCGCTTCCCGGTCAACGCTTTGACATGTGAAAAAAAAAAGAAGTAATATATTTTGCATAACTTCATACTTTGTGGTTCAATGCGGGATGAGCAATATTTTACAATACCCATTTGCCTCAAAAAATTCGCCTTGCCTAGCGTGGAGATATATGCATATTCCATTATTACTTACTTTATAACAACATTAATTAATGAATTTTATTCATTTAGATTATTTTAAATTTGAATCTTACTAAATAAAAGAGCTTTTTCCCCCCCAATTGTTGCTTTAATTGAATTAATTTTAAATTACTAGACTGTATTTTTTATTTTAAAAAAATGATTCTTTTCCCCCTGTGGTAAGACTTTCTAATACTACAGAATAATTAACGTTCATAAACTATACAGTTTCAACAGCAGATTATTTGAAATTATTTATTCCGACACAATTTGGTAATTTAATTTCATATTGATTTAAAAATTTTATGAATATTAATACCCAAATTGTGTTTAAAAAATAGTAGTTTTAACCATAAATACCATTTTTTAATGATATCTAATTTTTTTTTAATGCATATTTTTATTAACACTGTTTTAGATTATGTGGCTTTTAAAATAAGATTACTTTGAATAACAAATTCATGAAAATGTTTTTAAATAATAAATTAAGTTAATCCAAGTTTTACCTAGGATTTTTTTTTTTTTAACTTTTGCTAGATATAAAATTTTCCTCTACATCTATAGATTGTATTTAAAAATAACAATAGTAATAAATTTGATTGCAAGCAATCGAATATATAGTTTTGGTTGATATAAACAAAACGATAACTATTGTAATATATCGGGTATATGAGCACAGACTTTCACACGACGCACCACTCTCCACTCTATCTCATAATACTGATACACTTGAACAAATATATGTCAAAAAGATAAACAATCACCAATATTCGTATTTCATGCTAAACCAGCAATCATCAGTTTGGTTCAGATTATCATCTCCACACATATGTGCAATAAGTGCTCAGATATATATTAAGATAGCCAATCGTCATACTTTAATGGACAGGCTTCAATCGACTTCACACTCCAATTCATCCAATTGAAAATCTGGTGATGGAACGCTCAAAGGCTACTCTGAGGCCGAGATTATCGTCAGTAGTAATAGGGCATGAGTGTAATAAATTATATGTATATAAAGCAAATCACTTCTTACTAAATAAAGTTTATAATCTGTAACCACATCTTGCCTATCATTATCAAAGTAGAATTGCTTTCCGTTCCTATTTTAATTTAATTAATCTTTTTTATTAATAATTGGAAAGATTTGGTTAAATTCCCAAAGTGTGGGTTGCGAAGTGATTTTAGGTCGGTCGTACTAAATACTAAAACATGAAAATATTTTACATGTTTATTTAAATGAGAAAAATATTATGACAATATGTACTTATTGGCGGCGAAAACGACCACATGTTGTGCATATAGCTCATTCTAAGTATATATCGTTGATAGCTACCCTCTTTGAGTTCGCGGGAATGAGATCATAATGCAATAAAAATAGAAAATTAAGGTAGACAAAAAATTAATTGATCTGTCTGAAGACATAATAATAAAAAATTAGTACAATTTTGACTGTCAATTGAAAGTACCTCCCACTCTATCTATAGGAGCTTTACAAATATTGATTCCCTTTATTACTTTTTTTTCCATATGTCACAGCATAGGCCGGGAAGCGAACCCGCAACAACTGCTTGCAAGGCGGCTGTGCTGATCTCTCGGCTACCAGCACTTTTAAATGTGTGATGTTGGATTTTCGGAAATGATAAAAAATGTTGAAATAAACTGCAATTATCGAACATTTTGAGTCTGAAAATAACAAATATTGATATGGATGTCAAAGAGGTCATCGGTAAATATAGAAAACAAGCCCATTGCTTTCATATGCCTCTTTATGTATTTAATTAATAAATTAATTAAAAATTGTATTAATTAATAAATGTAAATATAATTTTAAATGTAAATATAGAAAACAAACCCGTAATTCTTATATATATATCTCATTATGTCATTAAAAAATACGTGTATATATATATATAAATGTGCTCAATAAAAAAAAATGAAAGTAATAAAATATAATTGCGTGATTTGACTAGGTGGCAAAGAATAGGACTTAGGATCAGGGGATCCCAAGATCGATTCTGACACTTACAGGTCCGGGTCTCGAACTTGTTATGAACTTCTGAGTAACGAAGTCATATGCGTTTTTTTATATCGTTTATAAAAGTGGATCTTGATCTGCAAAAGTTTAGAGTTTATAAACATTGTTTGTGGAAGACTGATTTGATTATATAATAACCAGTTTAACTTTTGGAATGTTTAATAAATACACAAAGAAATTTATGTCTAATAATCATGGACATTTTTTCAGCTAAGACGTCATCAAGACCATTTATCAATTAAAATGAAAGAACAAACATATCCCATGTGATGTAGTTAGTATCAATAGAACTTGTCTGACAAATTTTTTTAGCAAAATGACAGATCCACTGTTAACTTCATATTCAAGTTTATATAAGATTTAATATCAGTCTGGCACAAATACTATATAAGAATAATTAAATTGAGAGAGTGCAAATTTCTCAAGCGCTTGTGACTAATAGTAACCAATCAGATCTTAAGCACTGGGACAGGGAATTTAACAAGAAAAGAGTGGATTCCACTCTCTTCTTTACTTGTCTTTCTATATATCCAAGCCAGTCCAAAGTACTTATATCTGAGAGCGTGAATCTTAAATATCATCACACTTAATTGACTGAGTTCAAATTATAAACATACAGCATGAAATCTTTCGATTTACTACGCAGTAGTTTTTCGATGTTATAACTTTGCAGCAATATATGTAAATAACTCAGTCAATTAAGTGTGATGATATTTAAGATTCAAGCTCTCAGATATAAGTACTTTGGACTGGCTTGGATATATAGAAAGACAAGTAAAGAAGAGAGTGGAATCCACTCTTTTCTTGTTAAATTCCCTGTCCCAGTGCTTAAGATCTGATTGGTTACTAATAGTCACAAGCGCTTGAGAAATTTGCACTCTCTCAATTTAATTTTCAATACCGTCTGCGCGTGATAAAATATTATTTATATAAGAATAAGAATTTGAGAATTTGAAATATAACATCCTCTCTGAAATCTCACAAGAATTCAAGTCTCTCCTACAATGACTTATGTATACTGAAGAATTGCTTAGACTTATACATGTAAACATTAAAATATAAATGGGATTATTTTATGTAATAATATATAGTTGTAGATATGATCATGTTGTCTAGCATTTTCCCAATCACATTTTATGGAATACCAGTATTTGTGAAAAGTCAATACTCACGTTATTGTAAAAATTAATAGTCATGTGTAAATAAGGTATTTAATAGTTTGTCGCTTTGATTATAATATAACTGAAAAAAAATATTTAAATTTTTGCCAAAATTTCCCATTTATGTTTAAATCTGAAAATCTATCAAAATCTTGAATTTAATATACATACAATGGATTATTTAATATATACATCTAAATTTTATTAAGTTTAAAATACATTATTAATATTAAGGATAATTTCTAATCTAACAATTACTGATTTTTAATTACTTAAAGCTGATTATTTGTACATAATTAAAAACATGATTATGTTGACAATATATGCATATAAACAATGCATAATAGAATATATGATAATACATGGACAGACAGTTAAAATCTTAAATAGGATTTCAAGAGATTGTAAAAGACGTAGAAAAAGACGTATGTGAGATAAAAAATGAATTAAGGAAATGTGTTGTGTGATGTGGAGAAGAGAGACTAGAAATCAGAGAAGTTGAACTTGAAGAGACCATCCTGCAATGGATGGATAGTAGTTGAAAAGAGGATGCAAAGCATTATTATTATTTTTGAACCCTTACAACTTTCTGCAACTGCGATTAAAATCACTAAAATTTCATCTTATATAAAAACTACAAATGTAATTAAAACTGAAATAAATTTTTATATTTAAATCTGCAGAAATTCAAACCAAGGTCATAAGTATAGCAGTAAGATGCATTATTTTGTCCATGCCATCCTTTATGTTTCTACTATAAGAAATTTAATATATAGGGGTTTGAACTCAGACTTTCACATGACCCTCAACCATCCATGCTATCTCATACCACTGATAGACTTGACCACACACATGTCTGTTCAACACGTGTGTGATTAAGTGCATCAGTGGTATGAAATAGAATGGATGGTTGAGGGTCGTGTGAAAGTCTGAGTTCAAACCCCTATATATTACATTTAGAAGAGCAGGTACGAAAAATCCTGTACTGTAGAAAAAAATTAATATTCATAAAAAGTTTACTAATCTGTGTAAAGTATATATATTTTTTAAAAAATAATATGTTTACATTCTTTTTCTTCCAATGACTGAAGTGAAAAATTGATTCATTTTAGAAAAAAAAATATGACGCTTGAGTGAAAAAATAAAAACAGAAAAAACATTTTTTAGCTACTACATAAAAAATATTGCAACTATAATTGACATTTATTAAATAAATTCTACATCAGTAGTTATTTATAATTTAATAATTTTGTGATATCCGTGAGTAATATTGAGCTAAAAATTTACATTCATATATAGTATATATTCAATAATATATGGAATCTACTTTACATAAACAGAAGTGGGATTCAAACTCAGACTTTTACACGAACATTAAAGTATGAGGATTGGCTATCTTAATATAAAGCTGAGCACTGATTGTATATATGTGTGGAGATTGTAATCTGGACCACCTGATGAGTGTTGGTTTAGCACGAAATGTATATTGGTAATTATTTATCTTTTCAACATGTGTGTGATCAGGTGGATCGGTAATATAAGATGGCACTGAGAGTAGTGGGTTGTGTGAAAGTCTGAGTTCGAATCCCGTATATATTACATATATAAATGCCAGTTTAAGCCTGTACAATATATAAACAGAAATGGTAAATAAATAAACACCTAAATTACTTGATATATTTTACCTGTTATATCACCTTTTAAACTAAATAAATATGGCTGGTTTAATAATAGGCTGACAGATTTAATTGCAATCTATGCTTGCAGCAATATAATCACTACAGAGCTGTTTGGAATTGCATTTAAGATCAGACATCGGATGAGAACTTCATTTGGGAATTTTCCTATCCACTATGAAAGTGGAAAAGGTGCAGAAAATGTGGTATTAGAAGAGTGTGTCTTATATGATCTTACTAGGTTGTAATTTTTAGTGAAATGCTTGTTTTAGCAATATAAATAATAATATTAAAGAAATATACAGTGTAATACTAAAAATAAGTATTATAAATAAATTTTCTCATGAATATTGGTACATGGAATGAACATACTTTACTTAATATAAACTCTTCAAAATCGTAATGAAAGACTCCTGGTGGCTATAAAGCTATCAATATTTAAGATCAATATAAACCCTCTTAGTAAAATTCATTACCCAGATGGATGGCTACAATTTTTCTTGAAAGAACAGATAAATCAGTGAAAGATGAATGCATGATATTTTATTTGCTGTAAAATCTAATTTAATATATTTTATTTTTGGGATTCTTTATATCAATGAAAGGATAATTGTGTTAAAACTTATTTTCACAATGTTATGAGCACATTTTATTATTGGTTGTGGTCCAACTTTTTGTTTCAACATCAGATACAGGGAAACACTTTTTCTTTGCCATGTAGTATTATTATAGCAACATCATTAAAGATTGAATCTTTATTCTTAGAGAATTTACTGTACATTTTGGTATTTGGGACAAAAGTTATTGGAAATAATGGTATTGGTGTTGTTATTGAATTTTTTCACAACATATGGATTGACTATTAAAAAACTCTTTGTTTAGACAGACAAACTGCTATATATAGTTTTAAAAGCAGATTTTCAGCTCCATCAATCTCAGTGTGCAGGATAATATGGACAAATGATTTGTTCTCATGGTGTGCATGTCAATCTGGCTTGATTTCAGGACCACAATGAGTCAACTGTTGTATTGGTGGGTGTAAGTTTGCACTCCCCTTTTTTTCTGAGGGGAGGTGATGGTGGTCATGAGGGGCTTGGTTCATTTGTGGGGAAGTTGGCGATCATTGTCTAGCCTGGATATCTGCCAGGCAGGTGAAAGTCACTATCTTCACTTGGACTTCACCCTGAAGGACTACTGCACTCCCTGATGGATTATTTGCTAGGTCGGTGTTTATTTGCACTCACTATTATTGGGTTTCATTAGTGTGTGGTTTTGCAAGAACAAAAGTTTAAAACTATCTTTGCACATTTCGAGACATGCAGGCTTAGTCATCTGCCACCAAGTTATTTTTATAAAATAAAGAAACAATGACAACTTCTCATTGGCTTCTTTCAATTATTCTAACTCCAGTTGGCTCTAAAAAATCTGTACTAACAATTCACAGTTAAACAAATTCGTTGTTCATAATGAACACGCAAGCAAATCCGCAAAAGCACAAAACTTAATTCTTTATCAAGCAGGATTTCTTGTTATTTGTTTTACACAATTAATTTCTATTGTTCATTTTAAGCAAATATTTATCATTTTTATTAAATCCATTTAACTTTCTTTCAATAGCGTGCTAATTAATTTTACTCTCATTTGCCTTAACTTTATCTGTTAGCTATCTATTAAATACATTTCTCTAAATATATTTTCTTTGCTTATCTTTTTCTGGAATAATGCATATGTTGTTTACGTACTAGGTTTAAAATTAAATACGAATACGAAACATACCACTATATACCTAAACGTATATAAAGAAAGTTCTTCTTTCCTAATGTTTTCGATTAAGTTATAAAATCTTTAATTCCTTCTCTAAATTCTATTTAAAATTACGTAATGCATTGTCCATTACAGATAGTTGATTTTTTATAAACAATATATGTATAGTATTTATAGAGCGATGTTATGTCTTGGGAATTCTAGATGGCGACAATTAATGAACTTTAAATTCTTTTTTTCGTTGCATTTTGTAAACTAAATAAACCTCAACAGCAAGTTTTCGTAAATAAATAAATGACTATTTTTGTAAATAACTTTTATTAATATATAGTATACAATTGTCCCGACTGTACTCAAAAGAAAGGCATTATACATTCTTAAAAATAATCTCTTTTGATATTAATCGCCCTCAAAAATATCTAAAATAAAACACTTTTTATTGATATTAAATATAAAGACTGCAAAAAAAAGAAAAGGGATTTTCCTTTGAACTATTAAAGAATTTCAACGAGCAAAATTCTAATATATAGATATTGTTCTTGGAGCCTTTATTATCACGTGATTATTCATATAGTAAACGAATATGGATGAACGGTTCATCCACAGAAAACAGCAAGCGTGGTGAATTTACTTGCAACTACATCAAAGTTTTAAACTAAAAGAATATTGCGTTCTTTTTTGCAGATATCTTTTAAGACATCTATTGAATTTTCTTGAAAGTATGATGAATGTGTAAAAGTGTTGTGTAACTGAATGTCAGGGCCGGCGCTGGGTACTAGGCGCCCGCATGCAAATTTGATTTTGGGCCCCTGTCAATATGTATGTTTACTAAGGTGACCCGACTGTGTCCCGTGGCGTTTTAAAAAAAGTCATGATTTTTAGAAAGAATGCACGATGTAATGCTATTTTTGATATCAAAAATAGCATAAAATTGATTGTTAAATTATATATTATTTCATACAAACGGTTTGTATGAAATAATATATAATTTAACACGGCAAATTTAGATGTTAGAAAAATTTGCAGAAATTTTAAAAATAATGTGTTTGTTAAAAATAGACAGAGTGATTCAAATATATATAATAAATTTAAAAAAAATAATGTTTGAGATTAAAATATTTAAATGTTTAAAATAATTTTCGAAAAACATTTACATATTTTAATCTCAAATATTTTTTTTTTTTTTAAATTTCATATTTATTATTTGCGTCACTGTCTGTTTTTAACAAACCCATTATTTTTAAAATTTTTGCTAATTTTTCTAACCTCTAAATTTATGCAAATATTAGCAAATTTAATAATAAATTTACAATTTATAAATGAAATAATTTTAAAAAAAGATAATATTACAAACATACATATTTAATTTATTATTATTAATGTACGCTATATCTATATAAACGCTCCATATAAACCAAATTTTTAATCAGCCCCCCCCCCCGGTCAATGGTGTCCCGTTTTACCAATGTTAAAATCTGGTCACTTTAATGTATATTACCACCTACATGTTATAAATATTAGTGTACAAAATCTTTCTAAGGGAAACAAACAAGGCAATGTAAATAAATATTTTTTAATATTAAAAAAAAAGAAAATACAGTTAAAAAAAGTAAATGCATTACAAAACATGTTATAATTATAATAATTTTATACTCCTTGACTTCATATTAATAAACCTTGATATGATTGTATTTATTTCCAGTTCTGCACAAATATCATTTTCAATAGCAATTAATGCCAAATTAACAAGCCGTTTTTGTGACATAGTTGTTCTCAAGTAAGTTTTAATTAATTTTAACTTAGAAAAAGAGCGTTCACCGCTTGCAACACTAACAGGTAATGTTAATAATATTCTTAAAGCTATTGATAAGTTTGGCATAGATAAATTATTAGAAACTATAAAATTAAGTGTTTCGAAAGGGTTTTGAGAATTTAAAAAATCCTTTTTGAAAAATATCTCAAAAAGCACATAATTCGTCGAATAAATCTGTAGCATTAATATCTTTACTGTTATCAAATTTCAAAATATTTTCTAAATCTTTGCATTTTGCTTGTAACTCGCTCTTATTAATTTCTGATATTTTATATAGAAAATTGAAATTATTATAACATGCTTCGAGGAGTTCAAAGCGTTCTGTTAAAGAATTAATCGCTACATCTAAAAGTGTAAAAAACATGTTTATTTTAAATTTTTCTTCAGGTATTTGAGGTGTTTCGTCCTGATGCTCGTAATCAAATTGATGAGTTTTTTTCCGTTGTCGAACTTCTTTGGCAGTTTTAAATTCTTTCTCTCCATCAACCTCTTCGCTAAGTTCATCTGCAATTTTGAGAATGTTTTTGAAATTTGAATCTGATCGATATTCTCGTAAAAATTTATTTAGATTTGCGATCGATTCTAAAGCAAGTGAAGCATTCATATTTACATTTTGGAGCATTTTACTGACAGGATTTATTCTATTTAATATATCATGCCAAATTATTAAAGAACAAATAAATTTGTAATCCTTAAGGTTAGTGCAGAGTGATTGAGCTTCATGTTGAATTTCTCTATTAAAAGATTCGTTGTTCATTATTTCATAGAGTGCATCATAAATTTCACCCAACTGATACCGTAGAGGCCGGATTGCATCAATTCTGCTTTCCCATCGTGTTTCTGATGGTTGTTTTAGAGTTAAAGTTTTAATAAATTTTAAAAGGATTGACCACTGTTTATAAGATAATGAAAAAATTGTATATTTTTTGAACAATTGCAAAAAAACCAATTGTATCTACATTGACTTTGGAGGCATCGTTTATGATTAAGTTTAAAGAATGAGCAGCACATGGTACGCAAAATGCACGAGGGTTTTGGGTTAAAATCAAATTTTGAAGTCCAGCCTTTTTGCCTTTCATGTTGGCCCCATTATCATACCCTTGACCACGCATGTCTTCAATGGGAATCTTCCATTTTTCCAGTTGTTCAATTATTGTTGTACATAAACCTCGTCCAGTGGAATCTGTTATATCTATGAAACCTAAAAAGTTTCCTCTAATTTTAACCGTTCCATTATTACAAAAAACGAAGCGAATAATATGGTCATTTGTTCAGTTTTACTTGCATCTGGTGTACAATCTAAAATAATAGAATAATATTTGGATTTCTTTATTGATAATAAAATTGTTTCCCTAATTGCTGTACTTAAAATTTCCAATAATTCATTTTGGCTATCTTTGCTCAAATAATGTACTCTATTGTTTTGATCTAGGGCCCTCTCAACATGATTTTCCATAACGGGATCAAACTTCGCAAATAATTCAATTAATTTTAAAATATTTCCGTTATTTTTTTCGTATAATTTATCAGATGATCCGCGAAATGCTACATTTTGACTACCAAGGAATTTGATAATTTCAATCAGCCGTTCCAAAACACTCCTCCAATGTTTCTTTTCCATTTCATATAAATTTTGAGATTGACAATCAATAGTAATTTTGTTTTTTAATCTTTTCTCAAGTTCATTCCAATTCAATAAACTTTTCATGTGAGCCACACTAGTTTCATGTCTGTGTAAAGTTGTACTTAAATTTCTCCAATTATTGTATCCTTCTATGAGGCTAGATTCAGTAGATCCAAAAACTTTGCAACAAAAGCAAAACACAGAGTTCAAAATTTCGGAATAAATAAGCCATTTTCGAAAAACTACTCCGTTTTCCATTTTTCTATTATAATATACATCAGAAAATTTACGGCCATGTACATCGTTCGGATATATAATATCTTTCTTTTGAACAGGCCCCATTTCTACTAAAATAACACGTAGTTTGTCATCGATTTTATTCCATTCAGCTGGATCTTCTAAATTTGTACACATTTGATATGATATTGGCACAATGACTTTGTTGTCACTTAACTGTTTCTTACTAAAATCTTGTTCAATATTTTCAACAGTTCCCTGTGAACTAGATGATGTGCACATTTCTGGTTCTTGTTGAGTATAAGCTATTTCAGAAGCAGTTGATATTTTAAGATATTTATTAAGTGATCCACTTTGTTTTTTAATGTTTGCTATTTTTTCAGCTTGGCGTTTACGATTTTGTGCACCGGATAGTTTTTTCTTAGTTTTTGATTCCATATTACTTTTACTCATGAACGCCACTTTAAAATAATTTTCAAATGTAATAAATAAATAAATACGGACTCTAATTTATATATTTACATCATGTATCTTAATACTTAAGATTATATATCGCTAATTTAGATGTCCAACACAAATTACAAAACTCTATACGCGGAGGGGAAGAAGTTGTTTAACTTGTTTACCTAAAAAAGGCAGCTAATAAATTGGAAATATTCAGCCATTGACATTAAAAATGGTCAGGTTTTAAAATAACTCAAGTGTCCAGTTTTTTACGCTTGATTGAACATTTTAGTTTTACCATTGGCAAGATTTTCTTTTGTTATCATATATTTTTCTAATTAACACAGGTGGCCTGCCAGGCCTGATTTGCGATTTCAATAGAAAATTTCCTGGGATTATAATTATTGTTTACAAGTTCTTACTAAGATTTTAAAATTTGCGATAAACATCATAAGCAAACGTATATAATTAATTTGCAAACCTAATTAGTATGCAGAAAAAATAGACTTTTGACAACGATTAAAATATATAAAATAAAAAGTAAACTGAAAATTATATTAAGTTTACTGGAATTATACCTATAATATATATTACATACACGTTCAAATATTTATATCAAATTATTATTTAAATAAAAAATTAGAAAATGTTTTATTTTGCAATATTATAATCGTTTCTTATGATTTCAAAATTATGTACATGATCTAATATATATATACGCATATACATACATAAGTTCTAATTTATAATACTTTTAGTGTGTGTTTATTTATATATTTGCTAGCAGAAAGTTACTTATAGTTTACTATAAGCAGTACTATATATATATAAACATTACAATATGAAATTTGTAATATAATAAACTTTATGTTTAGTTTATTGTTCATGATAAATAATAGATTTGATTGTTTTATATTTTTAATATTAAGCAGAGCTTGTGTGCAGGCCTGCTTGTGTGTGTCATTTAATAAGATATAATATGACTTCATATGATTTTCAATAATCTACTCTCAATAATTTTTGTAAATAAACATTTGAAAATAATATTCTTCAAATGTGAGTATTTTTGTTAGTAGAGTTTTAATTTCTCAGGGATGGCGCCTTCTTTTTCAGATGCTAATCTCTCAGTGATGGTGCCTCCTTCTGCCAGCGCCCGCATGCCTAGCATGCATTGCATGCCCGCTTCCGCCGGCCCTGCTGAATGTTCATCCTCAATTATATGATAATAGCTTTGGACAAAACAAATATGACCAACGTATAGTTTTTAATGTTATCAACTAAAATAATTGTTGACAATTAAATGCAGAGTGTGATAATAAATGCAGATTATGGCCTGTATTCTATTTGATGAAGACTTTATTTACTTATTGGCAACAGCAGATTATTTTCAAGAAAAAATTGCATTTATTTAAAAAAAAAACTATCTAAAATCAATAGGTATATAGATTTTAATGAGCTAAAATAAAATGATAAAAGATTAATTGATTTTAAAAGAAGATGTATACTTTACTAGCCCACATATGTAAAACATAAATAGAATAGAATATATTGTAATTGAAGAATAAATTTATAGAAATTGAAAATATGTTAGAAAGAGTGGCAAGATTAGTTAATCAAATTAATGGATGATATTATTAAGTTGTCATTCTGGTGATGAAGGAGAGAAACTCTTATCAAATACATAGAATATTTCTGATCATCTCACACATAATTTTAAATTTTTATGGGCAATATAGAATTGGAATTGGCAGATAAATAGATTGGGATATTTAATAGAAACAAAAATCTTTATATAATAGAATGTAGCTTTGGATAGAAAATCAAAGCAAATAGCATGAAAATACAAGATCATCAAATAACAAAAAATATATATATTTAAAGTATAAATGTACTTAATAAGTTTAACTCCATTAGTAACCATAGATTAATTATATATATAATAAGCACCAATGTGTTGGGAGTAACACGAAGAGGTCAAATACACAATATATGGGTAAGCGAACAAACAGGTGTTAGTGATTTCATTGGAAAAAAATAAAATACTGAAGTGAAGTTGGGCTGGACATATTGCTAGAAGAGATGATAATAGATAGACAATTGAAATCTTAAACTGGATTCCAAAAGATTGTAAAAGACCCAGAAAGAGACCACATGTGAGATGGATGGATAGAATAAGAAAGTGTGCAGAAGTGATGTGGAGAAGAAAAAGCTAAAGATTGGAGATGGATTGAACTTGGAGAGACTCTCATCCTGCAGTGGATTGATAATGGTTGTTGTTGATGATGATGATGACAAAATATGATATAATATTCAATACAAAAGCATTATTAACAGTTATAATCTATGTTAAAGTTCATTTTAAATTTTTGACAAACTCTGACTATGACTTAAATTTTCTTTTAAATCAGTAAAGAGATAAATAATACTCTTTTTGGGTCATATAAACTGATAGCTATTACAAAAGAGCACACATTAGATATTTAAATTTTCTCAACTGAAACAGAAAATGCATCTACCAATAAAAGTAATAAAATATTTTAAAATTTATCTATTTAGAAAAATTAATATAATTACATATACTTTCTTTCATATGTCATAGCATCGGCCGGGACGCGAACCCACAACCGTCTGCAACCAATTACTTGCTTGCATGGCGGCTGCGATACCTCTCGGCTAACAACGCAAGACAATTACATATACTTTTGAATTAGAAAGAAAAAAAAACAATAAAAAACATTTGGAAGTACATCAGAAAATCATGCTATGGAGAGTAGTTTTAGAAATAAGAGAATAGCTTTACTGCTTGTCTTGCGTTGTTAGCCGAGAGGTATCGCAACCGCCATGCAAGCAAGTAGTTGGTTGCAGACAGGTGTGGGTTCGCGTCCCGGCAGATGCTATGACATATGAAAAAAAAAAAAAGGCAAAAATAAATAAAAAGTAAAATTAAAGTAATTTCTCCAAGTAAAATGTCATCTTTAAAAATACCAAAGAAATTTAAATGAAGATGTGAGATGTGCAATTAATATCTACGATAAATAGAAAGGTTTAGAAAATGATAAATTATTATTGATATTTTAAAGAAAGAGGTAAAAAACTTGAGAAATACTAAAATAATACAGCTGTTCTAAATAACTGTAAGAATATAATAGTGCTATTGATATTTCAAAACACTGAAAAACATATTAGAAAAGATAACACTTTGGTATTCCTACCTGTTTTATAAATATATTTTCTACCTGTTTTATAAACTATCTTTACTAAGATAATTATAATTCATCTACAGAAACATTAATCTCAAATCAATAAAAAATTAAAATTTATAGAACAGACTAATAACTTTGAATTGTCATTATAATTCAGATTTATAGATGGTGAAAAAACTTTTGACCACATAAGCATATCCACAGTGATTAAAGATTTGAACTGAATATTGAGCCAGAATATTGTAAATTTATCAAAATGCAACAGTAGTGATTAAGTTACACAGAAGTGGTAAGAAGAATTATGTTAAAAAATTTATGAAAGGTTGACTCCGTATCTCTAATCTTTTATAGTATTTTATTGGTAGTATTTTCTGAATTACAACTTGAAAGCTAAGGAAATAAAAATAAATGATGATATATTTCACAGATCTAGTGTCTGAACCTACCCTGACACCTCTCTGAGGAGTGCCAAAGCACGAAACCATGGTCAGGGGTTTGGGGAGGGGTTCCTGACAGAGAAGTGCTGGCTCTGGCTAAGCATTTATCATAAAGCTTGTAGAGGAATTGGCAATCCTCACTGTTTATAACTTACAAGCTTAAGAGATAGGGTCATGTGATCTATGAATTGATCTATGACTTTTATTTTGACTATTTATTTCACAGATGTTGTAGTAGGTGGCAAATAATGTTTTAAAATTTTACAAAATGTTATAAAGTTTATCAGAAAAAAAGTATGAAACTGTAAATAAAAATAAATGTTTTTAGCTTAAAGTAAGAAAAATTAAAGATTAATTACAAGAAACTAAATATTTTAAATACTTTCTTTTGATTATTTACACAGATGAACCATAACAAATATTAATCATGGAATAAAACATGGATAGAATGTTGTCCTGAAGGTTTGTGATGATGGTGTTTTAGTTGTATTTATATGTTGGACTATTTTGATTATTTAATATGAGTATTTAATGTCTTTGAAAAAAAATAACTTTACTTAAATATTCCAAATACATTCAACTGTTAGTAATAGCACACGGATTGCTTTTAAGATCAGAATTATTTAATAATTAAATGAAATATATTTATATAAATATTAAAAAAATATTTATATCTTTTATATAACATTAGATATCTCAGTATTTTACACTAGAATGTTTCTTAATAGAGCAGTACAGAGACTTTAGATTATAGAAGAAAACATGAGCAAATGTATTTTGGAGACTACCAAGAAGAAATCAAAAGTGAAATGTATGATTGAAAGAACAAACAATTATTATTGATATAATTAAAAAAGTAAAGAGACTGCAATGAGACTCGTAACAATGTGGAAAATTGATATGACAATGGGTTCTAAGACAGTGACAAACACATAGAAAACATCACATGATCACCATTTCCTATGCTTGTTCATAACTGTTATTAAAACAGGCAAAACCCTTTATACGTATTGCCACTTAGTGCAAGCCAGAGTAATAAATGGATGCCAGAAGATCTAGGTGCAGTGCTCTCAGATACAAGGCTTCTCATTGATGAAGTCCAGATGTCAGAAACTAGTCTAGGGATATTGGATGAGTGGCACTAGATGGGGCTTTTATGCACAAGCCTTCTGGCATCTATTGATTACCCTAGATTGCACTGAGTGGCAATACGTATAGAGTTTTGCCTGTTTTAACATAGAAAATATGTCAAGATAGATGAATAAACTGAAAATATGTGAAGAAAAGATGATATCAACCAGAGAACCTGAATAAAAAAAAAACAATGAATAATAAATAAAACTAATGTTGTACTGAAGGTGAGAGTTGTTGAAAATGATGTAATACTGCAGCTGATATATATTATAACTCATAAGAATCATATAAATTGATAAAAATTTCAAGTCAGATGTCACATGACTTAATTTTAATAAAGCTTGTATTTACAAATGTTATATATAGAGCTCGCAAAACAAGCTCTTAACAAGCTTTGAGAATATCCTCAAACCCAGACCAGTTTCTGACGATGCCAGAAGCAGAAACCAGTCTGGGGTTGAGGTTCTCAAAGCTTGTTAAGAGCTTATTTTGCGAACTCTATACATATCATAAGAATCATATAAATATTTTCATTCATTCTATAACTATTATTTAACATCCTGTATTAACATGTACTTAACCATATACATTCAATGTGTCCATATGTTTCAAGGTGCCTATAAAGTAATAAGTAACTCCATATTATTGCCTAATCTTATATACTTGATAGAAATCAATGCAAAATTATACTTTTTTTATTTTCATTACTGACTGGCAAACTTATTTTAATCTTGTTGGGAATGCAAAGTTTAAAATAATATTTTTTAATTTGCTATTTTTCTTATCCTTAACACACACAAGTAAATAAATAAATATATTAAAATGGGTATATATATTTTTAATACTCATTAAAACCTAGTTAGTACTTAGACAATATCAATAACGATCAACAATTTTTAACTGTTGTCAAGGCAACCTCCTTTTAACAATAAGGGTGGAATCACCCCGTTAGTAATGATCTAATATACTTATATAGACATCAAAGATTGCAACTTGACCACATAGATTGAAATTATTGATACAAAGAAGTTTAAATAAACCTCTTTAAACAGATAAATAAAATCTATTCTGAATGCAGACTAATAAATACCTCAATTATAACATTACAAACTGCAATTATAAATTTCAAATTGCACCCAAATATACGCCATATAAGTATTTATTATAGCTTCTCTTTCCAGTACCTCAACATGCTTGTAATTTTGTTAAATAAGAAGTGTAATAATGCTCAAGGCTTATGGATTTATAAGTAATCATTAAAAACCGGTTAACACTTAGACAATATCAATTACAATCAACAATTTCTAACTGTTGTCAAGGCAACCTCCTTTTAACAATAAAGGTGGAATACCACCTTTATTAATGGTCTAATATACTTATATAAACACTAAAGATTGCAACTTGACCACAGAGATTGAAATACGACATCATTGTCTTCTCTATTGGAATCACACTTTCTATAAATATTTTCTCAAAATATAATTTGTCAAATTAAAATTCTAGCTGGAAAAAGCCACTTAGTAGTCTTGCGTTGTTAGCCGAGAGGTATCGCAGCCGCCATGCAAGCAAGTAGTTGGTTGCAGACGGGTGTGGGTTTGCGTCCCGGCAGATGCTATGACATATGAAAAAAAAAAAAGCCACTTAGTACTAAAAACTAAATATTTAAAATTACTCATAAATGTACCATAGAATATAATACATTTTATTAAATATTGTTCTCTTATATTGATTTGAATAAGTCAATATAAAAAATAATTAAAAAATATTCCAAAGTAAAATTGTTTTTTATTATCTAAAAAATAATGAAATATTTAATGGAATTTTTAAAAAAAAAACTCATTGCAAAAACAAATTATCAATAATTTTTTAGCATGGACTAATTATTAAAAATAAAGTAAATTAATGATTTTTTTTTTTTGTAATTTCATTAGCCAATATATATAAAATCAATGCAAAATAGTTAAAAAAATTTCAAGATAAACATGTGTTATGGCTTTGATGTTATGGCTTTGAAGCCAGTACAAATTCTTAAAATACTTTTCAATTCCAAGAAACCTTAAGACCTTTCTCAAATAGCAGAGTCTTAGCTCACAGAGACATCCAAATATTGGGCAATAAATAATTTCATTTATTCGTTGCTAATGCATGAAACAATGATAAGAAAAATGAAAAATTTTTTTAATTAATTTTCACCAATAGTCAATCATTACTCTCAAAAGAATTTTCTCCTTTATAGTTTTGACTATTCAAGTTCATGGATTACTTCAAAACATTTGCATTTTTATTTATAAATATTTGTGGTGTCTGTAAAGAGGTGCATGTGTGTGTGAAAAAAAAATATAGCATTGATTTTTATATGAGTTTTAATAATAATAAAAATAATATATATATAAACAGGTAAATGCTATTATAATCAAGGTACATATAAAGTATCCATAAATCTCAACATGCTGGTCCATCAATTGCCTAAACTTTAACCAATTCTCCTAAAAGTTGTTTTAAATCTTTCAAAAAATATTGTAATAAATTAATTCAGGGTAAACATTATGCTCAATAGCTTTTTAATTAGGTGTTTGCTTTATATATTGTACCAGTCGAAAAACCCACCACCTAAACTGCAAGTCGGATCCAAACTCAGCTGAACCAAACTGAATTCAAACCCAACTCAACAGCTCAGATTAGTAGAAATCTAAATCGATGGCACAGTGCTATGCGCCAAGAAACTAGCTCATTGGTTGGTGAGGATCAGAGACCCATGAACTGACATTAATATCTGATAATAAATGACTAAAATAATTTTAAATCGAATCATATGTATATGTTCGAGTTGCCAGCACAGACAGCAAGCATTAACATTAAAATAATTATAAAAGAATTAAGAATGAAGAAACCAAGTGTGTTTAGAAAATATTTAATAATAATAATTTGTTTTGTTTGAATTTTAAATAATGATTATATTAATTACCTCTAGCCTTTAACAGAATTTATAATAATAATAATAATAAGAGTGGTGGTCCTTGTTATATGCCAATGAATATTACGCAATATTTGAAAGTCTATGTCTATGCCCCCAAAAAGGAATAAAAGGCAGATAAAGGTATTTATTAGTAAAGGAATTTATTACTCTAATTTTATACAAAAGAATGTGATATTTATTTTCACATTCGCAAATCCATTCACGAAGAGCAAGATACGTATTTAGGGCATAACTTTAATCTTTAATGGAAAAATTATTTAATTAAATATGACTGAAAATTTGTTCGACTTTAATTGAAATCACTTAGTCACGAGTTACGAGCATCAGAGCGGGCTTTACTGGAACAGAGAGGTAACGGTGCTGACGAATTATGAGCTATAAAATGAAATTGAAAGATAATAACTAGTCGATAATCGAAGTCCTATGGCGGCTTGCGTCTGACAAGCCTTATGCCCTTTGACTAATATGAACAGGAGAGGAAGTGCTTTCTTCCTCGATAATTTAAAATAACAGTAATATGATCACCGACCAGCTTAACGGAACAGAAGATTGCCCTACATCAGCGACGTTTGAAGATGATGACTTGATAGTCATCGTTTGAATACTACAACCCATAGAGAATGCTCTACATGATGACTTGATCAATTAATTAAAGTCAAATGAGCTTTTAACAAAAACTATTTTAAAGTATTTGTAAATCATATTAATTATGCCCCAATCATCGTGCCCTTCCTGAATCTTAAATAACAAAGTTGAATTAGAATATATTTGATCCTTTATCGGCCCTTTTGCAATAAAAACATTTTAAGATTAGATATGAATAAATACACATTGGTGAATACAAAAAATAGCTGGGGCATAGATTAAAAATGGAGCTAATAATTTATTATTAGCCAATTATAAAAATAACACACACATTTAATAATCTCTTTCGACTCGATAATTGATAGAACGGTAAATCTAGTTCTAATGGATGAGAATTACTATTAGAATTAATATATTATTATTTGCACAAGGCAATGGAAACAAAGGAGATCATCGAGTCGAAAGATTATTGGCATATAATTAAAAATAAATGACATTAATAAATCACACAATAAATATATATATATATAATATAGTAAATGAGCCGCCAAGTAAGAAAAGAGAAAGTTTAAAGACTAGAGGTTGAGAGAACTACGATATAAATTTACAGTAGCATGAATAAAAGGTTTTATAAAGATTGTTACATTAAAGAATAAAAGAGCTCTAAAAGGAAGTGTAAAGTAAAGTTCAAAACTGGCCAGAAAGTTTAAGGTTCATTATGAAAACATATTACCCATTTCTTCCAGGGCTGGTTCTTAGGTTACACATCCGAGTTGGTAAAAAAACGTAGGCACACCTTTAGTTGATTACTTGAACAGCATTTTAGTGGCTTTTCATAATTTTAGCAGCATGATTGGTCCGGAAAAGATTCAGCAGCTTCATTGAAGATTTTTAGGGGACTTCAGGAACAAATAGCCAGATTCCTGATGCTTTAGCCCTTCACCATGATCGAAACTCTATTTAAAATGCACAGAGTTTACTGCACTTCTCTACAACATAGATGGCTTCTCTTTTTCAAACTTCTCATTGCTATATATCCGTCCTCTGATACCTTCAGGCTAGCGCTTCTTTCATTATCAATGTTTTTAGATTTACTGGTTGTTTTTAGATACATTCCTTTGATAAGGCTTTCAAACTCATTAACTTGAATTCATTTTCTAATTAGAAAATGAATTCTTAAAATCAGAAAATGATTTTAATTAGGAAATCCTTATCTTTTTTCTAATTAATAAAACTTTAACTGTTGTTTTTGGAAAGGGAAAATCTGAAAGCTTATCGAAAGAATGTAGCTTTTAATCATTAAAACTTTAACAAATTATTTAAAAGTAAAAACAAATATTCCCGACGGACGCAATGAAACTTTCGAACAATTATATATATTTAAATATTTACAAATATATACGCACAATCCATCCAGTTATAATATATAAATTCATGAATAATTCTATCATGAATTTATTAATAGAATTGGTCAATTTAAATCTGAAACTAATTAATTTTAATATGCATTTATGAAATAAGTTATTCTTTATAGAAATTAGCGTGGATTGAAAGCATAAAGCCCCATTGCATCGGAAATTCAAGGTTAGTACTAGGGTTTGAAGTGGGCTTATGGCCAGATGTCATGAAGCTAGGATCGAACTCAGATCCGACTGCTTCAATATATATATATGTAATAATTCATTTTTAATCCACATTTTAAAAACCAATATATTGATAAAATTTGTCTAAAAAAAAAAATTAGCAAAAGTTTTTAAAGAAAAATTAGAACTAAAAAGATTTATTATTTTGCAACAAACTTAATTATAGAGAATGTTACAGGCAGTATTTAAACAACAACAACAACAACAAATTTTAAAAATATTCACGAGCAAATTAAAACCTAATTATAAAACGATTTTATTTTTATATGGCTTCATAATAGCATATCATTCTCGTTATTAATATCAACAACAATAAAAAGTAATTATAAATATTGAAGGGACATCTTTAATCTTTTATAAGATCAAATGTGAGTTTACTATGTAGAATAACCATTATATGTAGAATATAAGCTGGAAGATAAATGGACAGATAGATAAATAAATAGTAAGGTAGGAAGATAGATATATATGGAAATAGGGAGAAAATAGGAAAAAAAGCAATAGGAGGAAAAGAAGTAGATAAAGGTATAGGAAGATTGATAGGCAAGCAATAACTAGTCAGTAGACAAGTGTACAGATGGATTGATTGATTGCCAATATATATTAGTCTGACAGACATAGAAACAAATAGATATACAAATGAATAGGTGACTGGATGGATGGATAGATAGATAGATAGATAGATAGATAGATAGATAGATAGATAGATAGATAGATAGATAGATAGATAGATAGATAGATAGATAGATAGATAGATAGATAGATAGATAGATAGATAGATAGATAGATAGATAGATAGATAGATAGATAGATAGATAGATAGGCAAATAAAATAGATAGATAGATAGATAGATAGATAGATAGATAGATAGATAGATAGATAGATAGATAGATAGATAGATAGATAGATAGATAGATAGATAGATAGATAGATAGATAGATAGATAGATAGATAGGCAAGTAAACAGATAGATACATAAGGAAATAGAACAGCAGATCAACAGATACATAGATAGACAAACAGATCCACAGAGAAATTAACTGAATCATAATTTTAGATAAATAGAAAGGTACATAAATAGATAGACAGAAAATCAGAGAGATAAATAGGAAGATGTTTTGTTGGATGATTGATGGATGCATAGAAAGATAGATAAACTGATATTTAGATAAATATTAAGATACATAGATAGAAATGAAATTAGATAAATAGATATATTCACCAAATTGATCTCTGAAAAGATAATGTTATTATCATATGTGGTACTGTAATAATCTTCAATTTTATTATGTGATCAAATATTCAAATGAGAAAATAATGGACTTGGCAAGCAAAATTGATGCACTGCAACATAATTTGTCATCGGGCCTTTTTGATGAACATGATGTATCCGACTTTTGCTGTTCAAATATAATTGAGAATAAAATATATGAGAAAGATACCTTTGTGATTTTTTAATTCAATAACAACTTATATAGAACTCATATAGAACAACTTTTTGATTGTACAATCTACTCTAATGATTTCATATATTTCTCCATTTTCAATGGCTATAGATATGTGCATGACAGTATTTGTTGCTATTCTTAATTTTTCTTGGCAATTTTCCCTTCAATTTTCAAAAAAATCTTAGTCCTATTTTTGTATAATTACCCTACAACCAACTTTTAAAATCCATGTTATATTTTTATTTGTTCATGTTATTCGGGATTTTTTCTGATTTCAATTAACTTATTTCTGTTGCCTTTATTACACTTTATCAGATTTTTTTCCATTACATTTAAGATCAAGGTCATTGTGCAATCTCATTTTAAAAGAAAAATTGTTATTATATTTTGTAGCTCTTTTTTATGTTTTCCAAGAACAATTGGAGATTGTTTTATATTCTTTTCCTAAACATTTTTATATCAAATTGGTCTTTTATTATTAGATATAAATAATATACTTATTTTAATTTTCATGAACTTAATTTAATTGACTCTTGAATGTTTAAAAATAGTACTAAATTTGCGAAACCTTATTAATTCTTCTATCCTTTATTTTAAATTTCAGGTTCTTATTAATCAATAACATTACCTTTCTCCCCATTATAAATATTATATATTATTAAACTTTTATTTAGATATTATATATTTTTGTGTCAAATATGTAATGTAAGTTGGATTTTAAGACAAAAATGAGTTTATTTTAGTATGCTTTATTTAAAACATTTGTGTGTCAGTATTTGTTAATATTTTTTCTTTCTGCTTTAAAGATGGAATGTTGTAGATCTATTTATTTTATTGGAATAAACATAGAAGAATGTACTACTTAGCTAATAAAATTGTTCATGTAAAAATTTGTTTATTTATCTGTGGGTTTTATTGCTTTCGTACAAACTGTTACATTTTGCTTAACTTTTAATCGAACATTTTTTTTCCCCAAATAAATGAATTTTATTAACAACAAATAATATGTGTTTCGTTTTTATATCTTTGATGGAATTTCTTCATTACATATTCCACATTTAAAATAAAATTATCAAGAATTATTTCTAAACATTATGAAGATAGTCATATAATTAAATTGCACATGTCTAGATAAAAATTCAGGACTAGATATATAAGGTATATTAAATAGAAATAAATACTATGAAATATATTTGAGTGATTGATACTAAAAGAAAATATGCCTATGTGTTTGAAAAGGAAGGTTTTTAATAAATGTGTTTTACCAGTTCTTACTTATGGATCTGAGACTTGGGCACTTAATAGAAGAGCAATACAGAGACTTCAGACCACTCAAAGAAGTATGGAGAAATGCATGTAGGGAGTAACAAGAAGAGATCGAAAACGCGGGTAAGAGAACAAACAGGTGTTACTGACCTCATTGAAAAAATTAAAAGACTGAAGTGGAGTTGGGCTGGACATATTGCTAGAAGAGATGATAATAGATGGACAATTGAAATCTTAAACTGGATTCCAAGAAATTGTAAAAGACTCAGAAAGAGACCACATGTGAGATGGATGGATGAAATAAGAAAGTGTGCAGAGGTGAGGTGGAGAAGAGAAGCTAAAGATAGGAAAAGATGGATTGAACTTGGAAAGACCTTCATCCTGCAGTGGATTGATAATGGTTGATGATGATGATGATATTTGAGTGATAAACCCTTAACTCAAAATCTCTATGATATTTAATGCGATCCATTCCAGTATTAAAGTTGTATCCTTATAATACTTTGAAAGTAAAGGAATTTCATTTTCATGTGTTGAATGAAAATAGTAGAACTAACGGTATTTCAATCTACAATATTTCTCTGGGTCTGTGTGTGGGGAGGGACATGTCTTTGCAAGAGAGTGTTTCTATATGATGTTAGAATTAAGCTAAAAATAATAAATTTATTTTAATTTGACTCCCTTTTGTAGGTGATTGTTATTCTCTTTCACAACTTAAAAAATCTTTTAACGGTTACTTTTAATATTGCTACTATTTAAAATTTAATTCTATATTGTACAATTGTGTCACGTGATAATCATTCTTTTATAGAACAATAAGCTGGAAAAATATCCAGTTCTTTAAATATTTTAAAAATTCTGTATTACATTTTTTTCTTTCATTTACTAGTATTTTCCCTTCATTTAATATCTCTTACAAAAATATGTAGAAAAATAAAATATTAAATAGTATAAACAATTTCATTTTAATATCATAACGCTCAAAATGATAATACAATTTGATACGTCAAGTGATATATATTTGTGACAGAAACATCGACAATCATGAGAAATGTTTTATTAAATGAATAAAGATAAAGAATTTGATAAACAGTTAAACAAGGAAAATAGATCAATACACAAATTTCATGAAATATATATATAAATGTGTGCGGATATAATAATAATTTTAAAAAATCAGACTTCATTTCTTGTCGTAAGCAAAAAAGAAAAAAACAAAACAAAATATAAAAATCACGCTATATTTGTTGATTTCATATTAGATATTCAGGTGCCCGTATAACACCTTTTATAATGAAAAAAACATCAATAATATTCCTTAGCTCGCTTATAAATTATATTGATTGCATGCATTATAAATATTAATTCGAAAACTCAATAACTTAGTTGTTATTATTATTACTATCATTATTATTAAGATGAAATACGTCGATATGTTCATAGGGTACTGTGGTATTAGAGCTGCAACATGAAGAATTATAATCATTTAATCATTAAATTAATTAGGTTATTAAATCAAAAAACATATTTTAAAATCTACATTTAAAAAAAAACAACAATTTAACAAAAAAAAAAAATACGAAAAGCATTAAGGTGAAGAATAGTTAAAATGCATGTTTAAATCAAATTGAATGTGTGTTTGCACGTGCATATTCTATTTTAATACATATGCGGGATTCGAACTCAGACTTTCACACGACCTACAACTCTCAGTGCCATCTTATATTGCTGACTCACCTGATCACACACATGTTGAAAAGATAAATAATCACCAATAAACGTATTTCGTGCTAAACCAGCACTCATCAGCTGGTTCAGATTACCATCAAAACACATATATACAACTAGTACTCAACTTTATATTAAGATAACCAATCTTTATACTATAATGAGTGCTGGGTTAGCACGAAATACCTTTATTGATGAGTAGTTATCTTTTCAACATGTGTGTGATCAGGTGAATCAGCAATAGAAGATGGCACTGAGAGTTGTAGGTCGTGTGAAAATCTGAGTTCGAATCCTGCATATATTACATATATAAATGCAGGTGTAAGCCTTGACAATGTATTAAAATAGATTATGCAGAATATGCACGTGCAAACACACACTCAATTTGATTTAAACAAGCATTTTAACTATTCTTCACATTAATGCTTTTCGTATTTTTTTTTCTTAATTTTTTTTTTTTAAATGTAGATTTTAAAAAATGTTTTTCATTTAATAACCTAATTAATTTAATGATTAAACGATTATAATTCTTCATGTCGCAGCACTAATACCATAGTACCGTTCATGGTATCATTAAACTCTTAAAAAGAAATTCTCACAGTTTTTGGAATGCTTGTTGGCGCGGCAATATTTGCTTCAAAAAATTATCTACTATATTAAGAATTTTATTTAAGTCATTATTTGTTCTTACAATCTATTTCCTAAGATGACTGAATTGAAATAATTTCGGCAAATACCATATAGGGTCATTATTAAAATCATATAGTGTTAAATGTTTAAGTGATACCCTTCCTATTATCTGTTTTTTTTTTTTACCACTAGTATAAAAAAAAAAAAGAATATACACACATATATATATATTGACTGTTTATATTAAGATAAATTGTAATTGGAAATGATTTAAATTCGGTACTAGGGATTGTATTTATTTAAATAGTATTCTAATCGCTGTAGTATAAGTAAACGTATTTAACCGTACATTAAATGTATATATGTGTGTAATGTGTGTGTATAAGGAACATGCGATGCTGTAATAGTATGTCCATCTATCATGCCGAAAATCTATATTTGAATTGTGTTGGAATATATTGATTTTTTTTTTTTGACAGGCATATGATTTTTATTTATCAGATAACTGACTCCCAACAGGTTGCATAACTATCTAATATTAGTTGAAAAATAATACCTCTTGTCAAGAGTTGTTAGCCAAGAGGTCAGCGCAGCCACCTTGCAAGCAAGCAGTTTGTTGTAGACGGTTGTTGCGGGTTCGCTCCTGGCAGATGCTGTGCCATATGGAAAAAAATAATAATAATACATCTTTTTTTTTTTTTTTGGCTAGGGGTTAAAAGAGTAATGAAAAACAGTCAAACTCCCATTAGATATCTACCCATTGGGAACCTGGAGTATATAACATTTTCCATCATGATTCTTTTATGAGTTACTGTGAAATAAATGTTTTTTTCCCCATGTGTCATAGCATCAGCCAGGAAGAGAACCCGCTATCCCGGGACAACTGCTTGTAAAGCAGCCATCGCTTATCTCTCAACCACCAATGCTTTGTTATTTTGGTGGGATATTTAGACTGTTTTATATGTTCATTATTTATTTAATTGCAAATGCATGTAGACATATAATGTTTAAATAAACCAATATAATATTAATATATTTTCATAGCAAGCCTATAATTATGCAGTAAATATAATTGCATGGTCATCTTGATGACAGTTTGCTAATAATTTGTAGATTTCATTCAATATGAAGGTTGTGATGTATAACATATATACTGCTGAATAATGTTAACTTAACAAGTACTATAAAATACAAATTGATGATCTTTTAAGCAACAATCATTATTGAAAAAAATCAATCAATATGTACCACAGATATGTTTATTTTTCCTCTGCTCCATCAATGGCTTGAAAATTTGATGATACCTTATCAAATATATTAAGCAGTTTCAATTTAAACATCGTTGCCATATTCATTAGGTATTAAAGATTTAAATTGTAATTTTAGAAATAATTTATATAAAATCTCTTTTATGACCCGTTAATGTAAGTAATGTGATATATCTCCAGCACTGATTGGTTAATTTTGTTCATCAAAGACTGTCAATATACCAAAAATTTCCATAGATTGCAATGTTTAACATTATTCAATATTATTGTATATTTATAAAGTATTTAATTAGTTTTATATATATATATATTAAATGTATTTGTTGAATGTTATGTTGATTTATAAATGTAAATCACATGCTTATCAACATCAAAAGTCTTCAATTTGCACTCAACAGAAACATTGTCATATAAATAAAAGGTTTTCATCTCAACAGACTGAAGAAAGTTAGTGTGCTCCACAGAGTGCTGTCATCTAGTGCAAGCCTTAGTAATAAAGTGAATGCAATAAGGTTTGTGCATGAAATCCTTATCTAGTTGCTATTCATCCAACATCTCCAAATTAGTTTCTAGCTTATTGATTTCTTAAGTGAAAAGCCTTGGATCTGAAAGCACTGCACCTAAATCTTAAAATCTAATGCAACACCCCAGTAACCAACTTTCATCTATTTACTCAACAATAATGATATGAGTTCAAGATGAAAATACAATAATGTTTTCAATTGAAGCTAATTGTTTGTATAGTCATAAGATCTGAATGCATTTCAGTATCTAAAAATTTTGATGACTTGATTTTTTTTTTAAAAAAACCATAGTCAGCATTATTCTGTTGGCAGGATTGGTATAAAACCACTAAAACATTAAGCAATCATCATTCGCTATGCTTATACAAGATTTTTAAACTGTCCCAAACACTCCATATAGTAATGCCACCCAGTGCAAGACTTAGTACTCAATGGATGCAAAAGCATCTAGTCCCTACTCATCGAATATCCCCATATTATTTTCTCACAGATGGCTTACATCATTGTGGGGTTTTGGATCATAGAGCACTGCACTTAGATTGCATGATCTAATGGAATTACCTAGCAGTCACCCTTCACCTATTTAGTCAATGATAAAGCTATGAGTTGAAGAAAAAGTAATGCCAATTTACTATTATAATCAATCTGTTTAGTATGTGTAAGTGTTGGTGTCTTTGGTATTTAAAAACCTTAGTTACCATCATACTATGTGCAGAATCAATATAAAATCATTAAAACAGCACATGATCATCATTTCCAATGTTTATACAAGCTGTTAAAATAGTAGGTAACTCACCAAACAATAGTGCCACCCATTGCAAGCTAAGTATAGAGTTTAATACCATATTAACAGTTTGTGTTAGCATAGGAAATGGTGATCATGTGATGTTTGTATTAGTGGATTTATAGCAATTCTGCACATAGGATGATGGTGACTGTAGTTTTTAAAAAGCCAAAGACACCAAAGTGTATAGACTCTGAACTGAGTTCAAATTTATATCACTATCTAAGTGAATTATCTTGATTAAAACATTATTATGTTGTCAACATGGGCTCATGGCTTTATAGTTAACTAAATTGGCAAAAGGTAGCTGCTGTAGGGATGCATTAGATTCAAAGATCGAGATGCAGTTCTTGCAGATCTAAGGCCCTTCACTTTCAAAGTGCACAACATAGAAGCTAGTCTGGATATATTAGGTAAGTAGACACTAGACAAGATTTTTATGGATTAACTTTCTTGCATCCATTCATTACTAAGTCTTGCACTAGGTGGCATTACTGTATTAAGAATTTGCTACTGTTTTACCAGCTTATGTAAACATAGAAAATAGTGGTCATATGATATGTGTGTGTAATCCTCTCCAATTTTAATTTAGTTTATAATGTTTTATAGCTTTTTTTTTTCAGATCATTCCAGAGAACTCATGTCATTAATCCATTTCTTACACCATCATTTTTTATGTGATCTACATGTTTTTACTTAGACAGAGAATTGTTTAAAAGATTTTAAAAATAAATTATGCCTGTTTTTTTTTTAATTTCAAAATCAGAATTTAATAAAAATATCTATTAGACATTTTAAATGTTTAATTTATAATAAAATATTATTTTAAATTCACTTAAATTCAGAGTTATTTAACCCTTTACAGTTACTATTATTTCCAAATGTAGAAAAATATCTACAAAAAATTATGTCTGTGTTTATTTCTATTTTGCCTTTACTTTATATATATATATAAAGGGAATTTACCAATAGCTCCAATTAAGCTTTAATTGCAGAAAGATAAAGAATTCAAGATTTTTATCAGACTGTTCTCATCCCCAGACCAATTGATTTTGAGCTTATGGCTTACCTTGGTAAGGAACTAGGACTTCAGCCACTAGATTTAAAATACCAACTCAAAAGTCAGAACTTATCTAATACATTACTATTAATTTGAAAATCTGAATTTTCAGGCACATAAATGTCTTCAAATCCAGCAATTCAAACCAAATACCTATATGGGTCTGAACTCTATTCAGTTTCACCATGTATTAATAACCTCAACAATATAACATCACCAAAAGCCTGCACACACATAACTATGTTGCTGGGTGCTATGTAACCCACCCGGTTACAATATATTTATACATATAATATTTTTAATGAGCTTTTTATAGGAACTTCCCAAGATCTTTCAATTGGCAATATATGATTATGAAATCAACACAATCCTTGTTTAAATATAGATTGAGCTACATGAATTTGATGAAAGGACAAGTGATTTCCCACCTAATGATGACATGAATTGTGAAAGAGACATATGTTCAACTAAAGTTTGTTTGTTTAATCAAACATTCTTTCATGAAATATAATAGAAAATGTTTATAGATGATGTAAGTTAAAATTAATCTGAGTTATATTATAATTGGCTTAGGATGCTTTTAGTTATTTATTGGAATATTTTTATCATCTAGAATTAGTTGTTAATTAACTTTTAAAAAGTTCAAATTTTATTTAAACTCCCAAATAGATTTTACTGTTACTAATAGCACACGAGTTATTTTTCCCACTTTCCTTGGGATATTTCTAGCATCACCAGTAAATATATTCATATAGAAGTAAAATGTGAGGGCTTTAGATCCAGAAATATTGAATTTGAAATGGTATTCTGATCACTTAAACTATTCTGTCAAAAGCAGCATGAAGTAGAAATTTTATATATTTGTCTATAAAGTATTTTCCTGATTTCTCCATATTTTAAAGGTAGAGTAGATGAATGGTTTTCAAAAGATAGAGGAAATTAATGGTTTCCAAATATTATGAATTATGACACTAGGTTGACTTGTGGATTATTTTCCATTATCATTTTCTCTAATTAATCTTTTTATGTAAAAACAAAAAAAGGCTTCAATTGTTTAGCTATTTGTAGATTCCATTATTTTCTACAATCATTTATAAATTTGAATCACTATTGTATCTTTTCAGAATATCTTTCACAAAATCTTTAATATAAATAAAATCTGTTTCTATTAATAGAATATTGGAACTTTGCAAGTATTGCAAAAATGAATAGTAATGAAAAGAAAGACTGTAAAATGCCATTTAATGATCTAAAATAAAACAGACTTCAGAAAAACTATGAAATCTTTATTGTAAATTTATTTTATAAATGGAAATTCTGCTTTAAAATCTTTAAATTGGTTTAGAATTTTTAGAATTTTTCAAAATATTAAGCACAATATCAGTTCTGACAAGTAATGAATTGTGCAATCAGTTTCATCACATTGGCAAAATTCTCCAATACAGTAGCGCCACCATGTGAAGAATTTTGTCTCTGTGATAAACAGCTTCTGTACTCATAAAGAATGGTGATCATGTGATGTTTGATGGTTCAATCAGTTTCATATAGGTATAGTCATTTTAAATTGCATTTTTTTTGTTAATATTAGAATCAAATTGATTAACTTCTGCTTTTAAAAATAAAAAAATGAATAAAATCAGAGGGTATAGATGTATTCTTTTTGTTTAAATAAAGATTAAACAATTATTATGTAAAATTAATCAGAAATATTTAAGAAACTACCAAAAAAAATTATACTTTATTCCAAAAATGTTCTTGAAGTAATCTCACAAATTCTGTGGAAATGACATTACAAATAATTAAAGCTTATAACACCTTGAAGATAGTTCTTTATTTGATTAAGAATGGATTAAATGAATTGAATTTTTACTTAACTACCTCAGAAATACTGAGATCTTCAGATTATTTTTTCATTAATAAATCAATAATCATTAGACCATAATTTTAACAAGTTGTAGAACTGTGATACTATTTCTGAAGTAAACAAATCACACAAATTACCAGAATTGATAATCAATAAGATAAAAAAAAAGATTTATGGTCCTCCACTTGTTGTTAAAAACTGCCTCAGACACAATTTTGTTATTTAAAATTCATGAAAAAGTTATGTGAAATGTGTCTGTAAGCCAAATGTGAATATAAATTATTGTGCCACTTCAATTACAAATCACCTGATTATCTAAGGTCAATAAATAGGAAGCTAACTGGTTGTAAAAGTCAAATACAATAGAATAGGCATTAACAAATGTGAAAAATTTATCTCTTCTTTGCCAATTATTTTATTGAGTATATCACAACTAATACTTTGCTATAAACAATTTTAACTGGTCACCATAAACAAATATGTATACATCTGGGTCTCATTTTATGCGATAGATAGGTTCCTCATAAAACATGCGCAAACGAAATTGCGCAAAAATAGATGTAACTTACATTAAAAAGGGGGGAGGTACAGACTGTGATTTTTCAAAATTCGCAAAAAAGCAAAGCACCAATGTAAAATTACTTTAAAATTTGTGCAAAAAAAAATAAGGAAATAAAATATGACTAATAAAAAATTTCAAATTAAAAAAAAATTGATACAAGACAAACTTTTTTTAACTATAATATTTAATTTTATTCAAAATAATATATTTTTATGCATAATTTACAGTACAGTAATTTACATTTTTTTATACATGTTTTAATTATTATCGCTATTTGCAAAAAACACGTTCGTTTGCAAACTGAGGAAATACAACTAGCGCCAACTTCACACTCATGTTGTGTCAATGGTTTTCTGGTGACAATGTAATTAGTAATTAATCTTTAAGACAATGATTTTATTAATTGTTTATGAAACTAACAACTAAAAATTAAATTCTTATTTTTGTCTTTAATTTTTTAATTTTCAATTCCGTTTAAAAATCAAATTTCACATCACATTAATTTCAAGTCGCTAAGTAATTTTTAAATTGTTAATTACAATTAAAAATCAGATTTTAATTTTTAATTGTCAAATTTAATTGTGCCCACTGCTATCACTCACCTTTTAAAAATAAACTTGTGGACACTAAATGATTAATAATTGATTACATTCTTTTTTAAAAAGCAAAAACAGAATGTGATTTAAAATGCAAAATTAACACACACAATGTTTGAACAAATTTACATTATAATCTTGTAAAATTTAACGTGTGTATACATAAAATGTGGAAATCATGATTCTAATTTCATTATTGCATAAAATCTTACTATTATAAAGCACTAAAAATATTAAAATTACTAAGATGAAAGTTGAATTACAATAATGTGCTATTACTTTCAATATAATGTAAGTGCATGAAATTTATTATTTAAAGTAATAGCGCATTATTTTAGTTCGACTTCTGGTGAAACATGAATCATGTAAATTCAAAATTGTGTTAAATAAGTCCGCGGAAAAAGAGACCCAGGTGTATTATATTACTGAGTGTATCATAAATAAAAAATAACAATAGTATATCCACAGATTCAATTTCTAAGCTCAATTTTTTCTACTCCATTGGTGACACATATTGCAATTATTAAGTCCACTTCCAAGGCTACCTTATCCATATTAGGAAATTAATTTCTTACTTCTGATCTTTGTCAGTGATAAATTTGGAGCTGGATTTAAATTTTCTAATGAATGTTATTATGTAAAAATTAGTCCAGAGATATGGATAAAATAACACTGGATAGAAAATATCTATTGATAGAGAAAGAAAAATTGTCCTTGATTGTGTAAAGAATTTTGTAAACTACCAATTATATGATTCTGTTGTGATTATTATGGGACTACTTCAAATTTAATCTTAAATAAAAATTCTTCCTCTCTGAACATCTGAGGGCAACTTATTAAATAATAACTAATTTTATTTTGGATGACTGTACACAGAAAATTAAAGTTTTTTTTTTTTTCAGTTTGTTAATACTTTAAAATTTATATAAATAACAAGAAAATCTGAATACAGCAAAGGTTTAAATTGTAAATAATTACCAAATCATTTAATATATAAATTTTTTCTACAGTACAGACTTTTTTAAATCTGCACTCCAATATGTAATATATAGGGGGTTTGAACTCAGACTTTCACATGACCCAAACTATCCATGCTATCTCATACTGCTAACACCTTTGATCACACATATGTTAAAAAGATAAATAATCACCAATATATGTATTTCATGCTCATCAGTTGGTCCAGATTATCATCTTCACACATATATACAATCATTCAATTAGATTATCAAATAACATCACGCGATTTTTCTCAACTCCTTTATCCAGAAGCATCTACTTTAAGCTTTGGTGAATGAGTAATTTATATCCATTGATTATTCAACATAAAAATGAATTATACATGCAATGGTAACATTGCTAATATAAAGCAAATTGCATAAGCAAATATAATCAATAAGAAGAAATGCCATGCACACACAACAGACATTGCATAAAAATGCCGATATATTCTATATATTATGAAAAGTAAGATGTCAAAATATGAAATGCTTAGATTTTCACACATTTTTTAGATGTTCTATTGAAAGCCTACAGGCAAGTCAGCAATGTATAAAATAGTCTTGGCAGTGACGTTTAATGTTGCAAGGTGAGTTATATGACTTTCAAAGCTTGCTTCAAATAAAAAGCCAGAACACATACACAATGGGTATGTTCCTATCCCAGATCATATCAAGGGGTTGGGCACTTACATAATCTGCTGACGATTATTATGGTGGTATTTATCATGGAACTGGTGAACAAATTTTAAACCAACTCTATACCAGATTACAATTCACTTTATATCCCATGGACTTACTGAAATTTGGAGATATCCCTGGCAATAAAGCAGCTCCTCTAGTCAGTCTCTTCTTCTTAGTCCACAGGTAACATCCAGAAGTTTGTGAAGTGTATTTTCAATACTTTGTGCTAAAATTTGAAGCATTTTTGTGTGAAAGGGCACATTAAAAACAATTCAAAATGCCATTCAGTCCATCTTACAGCAACAAGTCATGCAACATTTGTCTTTTTGTTCTGTAAAAAAAAAACATATCTTACATTTTATAGTTCTTACATTTTTGCATGCATAATGAAAACCTATTTTATACTTTGCCAAAATACTATTTGACATTTTATATAATGCCTATTTATTCTATGCAATGCATAGGAAAAGTATGTAAAATATTAAAATAAAACTGGCATCTCATATTTTGCCTAAAATTGTCATGCATCTGATAAAATGCTTAGGCACCTGTATAATGTCGGCTTTCCACACTTTAGAAACATATATATAAATTAAGGCTCACAACGTATTGTGAAGGTAACTCAAGATCACTCCCACAACAAACCTTAGTCATCTGAAATGATAGATTGTTTTTTATTTATGTAATTAGCATCTAAAGATCAAATAAATTATAAGTTTTGCTAGAACACTTTAAAAAAAAATATATAAATGTTTTTATATTTTTAACTGTGTAATAACTACATATTAAGTATTGGGAATGATGGGTAATTTACAGTGAAAAAACACACATATATATTAGTAATAACATTTTATTGTTTAAGAAAATATAAACTTGGATACAAAAAATTGTACATATTTATATATGTTGATCATTGGGTTGTGTTGATTATATTAAACAGATGACTTAAATGAAAACAATAATTATAGTAATAGAAAATAAATCAAGTATTGTAATAGCTAAATATGGGAGAGAGATAATAATAATAATATTGTAAATTTATTTTATAATTTGTTTTATTTTTTAAAAATGAATCGATATAAAAAAATATTTTAAAAGATACAACAATAGGAATGCTAGTTTTTAAACAATAGGAATAACACTGGTATAAAAAAGAAACAATTAAATATCATTTCTTCTTTCTTATCCTGCATTTGAGATGAAAAGTCATCTTATTGAAGCAACTATTATTTGAATATTTTTCTGTAAAATGGACATTTTTTTTAAAGTGTCTCAACACATATTAATGTATTTCTAGTTATTAGCCATTTGGAAAAAAATAGAGGAACTGAATAGAACTTTCTTATTCTAATTCAAAAGTCAGATAAGTCAAAATAATTTATCAATTTAAATTTTAAAAAAGTATTATGATTTTTGTTTAAAAGAAACTAAAAAAAGAAATCAGAACGGTTTGTTTAATTTAAAGTTTATAAGTTTATATAGCCAATATTACAATCAGTAAAGAGCTGTACTCTAGCTATAAATATATTATTATTAAATGCAAACCATATTTATATAAATCTGTGTATATAGTTAAAATATGAGATACTTTGGCTAGAACAATTAATTGTCTTTGGGGTGGAGCATTCTTTTTGATCCACTATGGCCATGTGAAAATCAATATTTAACTGTCTACAATTTAAATGTCTGAGAAGCTGGATCCACACAAGATGGAAATCTACATGAGGAGTAATCCAAAACTACTTACTGCCAACTTAAATAAAATCAGAATGTGTTATATAGGATCAATCAGAAGTTCTCAGTATCTACAATAATAAAAAAATGCATAAATTATAAGAACTGTTTGTAATATATAGGGTAATACATGGGTGTGACAAGAATCTTGGCCTCAGGGTGTCCTTTGAGCATTCCATCATCAGATTTTCAATTGGATGGATGGCTGAAGAGTTGGAGTGTGGAGTAGATTGAAGACTGTCCATTAAAGTATGAGATTTGGCTATCTTAATATATATCTGAGCACTTATAGAATATATGTGTAGAGATGATAATCTGGACCAACTGATGATTGCTGGTTTATCATGAAATACATATATTGGTGATTATGTGTTCAAGCGTATCAGTGTTATGAGATAGTGTGGGAATCGTGGGCCATGTGAAAGTCTGTGCTCATATATCCTATATATTACATATATAGACACAGGTATATAATAAGCCTGTGTGTTTCAGTTAAGAACTGTTTGTGTAAGAAGGACTCTGAAAAATAATTATGCCTAATCATATCGATTCATAAAATATAATTTTATGTTTCATTTTCTTTTGTATAGATTTGTATTTTTATTTTTATTTATTATCTCGATCTTATATTTGAGAAGTACTATTTATAATTCAACCTGGAACAATCTAACATAAATAATATCAAGAGAGTAGGGAAGGAGGAAGGTTGAAAAGTCTATTTTTTTTTTTTTTTAATAAAATCTAGGTGATTTATTTTTTACCAAGATAGTTGATTTTTCAGCTATGCACATAAAATTAAGTACTCCAATAGAATACTTTAATGGTAAGAATTTTTTTTTAAAGTCACTGAAATAATCAATGCTACAACATGACATGACTTACTCGTAGTTATAGTATATGTTTTACTAACAGTATTTTTAAGATATTTGTAATGAATGAATGATTAATGTTTTTAAATTATTATTCTTTATAATTTTCTGTTCTATCATATCATGTATTGTTTTATTATTGTACTTTTCCATACTTAAAACTGCATACTACATCTAAAGTTGCATTTAAATTTTCATTGAGTTAGCAATCTCACTTGTAATTAATAATTTTTTTTTATTATCTTGGATATATAGATGTCTATATTATGGGTGTCTATCATGGGAAGTAAGGGTGGATAGTTTTAAATTGTTTAAGCAAATAAATGACAGATACTCATCATAGACATAAAGGCTATCCATAAATAGGGATATAGCCAAATAATTTATTTGTATTTGTAATTTTTTTTTTTAATTTTTCTTTTCTACATTGATTGAGAATTGATTTTATGTTTGAAAATATTTTCTTGTTTTGTAAATAAATATTATGAAGTTTTGTTAATTGACAATGTCTCTGTAGTTTTGTTGATGCAGCATTTACATTCAATCCGGCATTTACATTCAATCCAGCATTTACATTCAATCCAGTAACCAATGTTTACACATGCACACACACACATTATTGTTTGATGATCATGAGAGAACATTGTTAAATAAAGGTTATTGCTTTCTAATAGATAGGATGTGTTATTTTAGTTGTTGATAACAGTTTGCATAGATACATCCTTGTTAAGAGAGTCGAACGTGAATTCTTCCTGAGTTTGAATATCTGAGGCAACGTTTTTGAAAAAGGAGTGATGAGATGTTAGATGAACTGATTTAAATTACATGTAGATTTGATGGATAATGCTTAGGCTAGTCTATTAAAGATAGATGTAATCATGAGTCAGGTACGTCATTGTGTTATCTCTAGCATCCTACATGAAGACCTTAGGTCCGACAGTAGTTAGATGCGAGCTTACTTTCTTTTTCTTATATACATGGATGGACCGAACTGTTGCATTTGACACTATCAACTTTAGGATAGGAAAGATAGGTGTACCAGCACTTTTACATTTGATGTAAATTGATTATACGTCTTGGTCGAACCAGCAGATTGTTGAAGTTGATAGAGGTATCCAAGTGTATTTGCGGACAGGCACATCCGGGTATATTCGATCAACCGCTACAGTATATACGGAAGAATGATTTGGTATTCTGCACGAAGCCTTATATCTATTGTAACCATTACTAATTAAAATAGATGTGTAAAAAACTATTTGTTTTATATGCATTCGAAAAATAATATATTAAAGCCTTATATCTATTATAACCATTATTAATTAAAATAAATGTATGTGTAAGAAGCTATTTGTTTTATATACATTCGAAAAATAATAATATATTACGCATATAAATAATGAAATCATTAATCTAATTATTTAAAAAAAAAATACTGCACACAATTATTTTGACTGATACTTAATCATTTTAAATTTTAAAACAATCAATACGACCTTATAAATATTTTTGAATTCCGCTACGCATTTGATTATTTGAATTTTTGAATATTTAATGATGTGTCAAGTTTGCGCCATTAAAATATTAATGGGGATAAAAAAAGAAAAATGAGATACCACGGAAAATTGGTTTTTTTTTAACTGACTACTCTAAATAATACTAAAATCTTAGTTTTTTTGTTTCTGTCGCTATTTTTAAGTAGTTTGGCCTTCGGGGAAAATTGTATCAATGTTATAAAACTTTTAAATCAGAAAATAATCTATTCTTCTTCTCCCGATTCACAAACAAACGTTCACCTCAGAACTTTGCACCATGTGTATGGATAAGTCATTGAAAAAAAAAATAGTTTGCATTTAGAAAAAAATAACGTTATCAACCTGGGAAAACATTATTATAATACAATAAAAGAAAAAATAGTCAAGAAGTCTGCAAATCATGATAAATAATGCAGGGTCTCAATGGAGAATCAATACTGTTTCAGATATCTGGACTGACTCAATGTGAAAAAGACAAAAGGTTATCAAATGTGAAGTTTACTTACAAATCTATACTGTATTATAATTCCACTTTTATTATCGTGTAAAATACTTATAACAATCAAAGAATGATTGAATGGCGGTTAACTTTTTTAACACACACGTGTGTATATACATATATAATATAGCATCAAGCAAAATACATTCGCAATTTCAATTGTGTGATCAATTTATATATCAAACCAACATAGATGGTAGTATAAATGTAGTCAGCCATCTTAGTGAATTTATTGGCATTTATCTTTAATTATTAAGAACAATCAATTTAAAACAAAACTGAAATAGACAACTCACTATAAATAAAAATATTATTTAATATATCAATCCGGTTTTTATCCCGAAACCTTTTCAATATGTTCTTTTTACACAATCACATGATAAATTACCACACAGCAAAAAAAAATATCCATCTTTTTTCAGAGATGCTTAAAAGTTCTTAGTTCAGATATCAGTTGGGATACTTGGAACATAAATGAATGTGTGTGTCAATTTCTTTTTTACATATATCAAATAAATAAGAATTGATAATAACTGAAATACAGGCTTATTATATACCTGTATCAATATATGTAATATATAGGGTATATGAGCACAGACTTTCACTCGACCCATTACTCTCCACTCTATCTCATAACACTGATACACTTGAAGTCATATATGTCGAAAAGATAAATAATCACCAATATACGTATTTCATGCTAAGCCAGCAATCATCAGTTGGTCCAGATTATCATCTCTACACATATATGCAATAAGTGCTCAGATATATATTAAGACAGCCAATTGATAATTTAATGGATTTTTCTGTATATTAAATTTAGATACATTTTGTCTTGGTTTCTACCACAAAAACTACTAATTAAATACTAGCATTGCAAACTGAAATCATACTATGTAGTAATAATATTTTTCATATTCACTCTTAATCCTTTAAATAAATACACGTAAATATATAATATTGCAAATTTAATCACTGTTTTTCATGATTTTTATTTTAACTATTCAAAAGTTTTGCGTATTTAATTTTTACATTATTTTTTAAAAAAAATAATTTTAAGTGTACATTTGTAGATGTTAAAATAATCTTAAAAATAATATATCAAATTTGCAAAAAAACAAAAGGAATAAATGTAAAATATTAAAGAACGTTTAGTCTTTAATTTTAAATAATAAATCGTTGAAAAAAAAAAAAAATCGTTGAAAAGAAACGTTTTGCCATTGCAATTAAACGTAGTTTTAACAAACATGGGTGCATATATATAAAACCGAGCTTACAAACCACTATATAAGGATAGAAATTCATAAATGTTAATTAATTATAAAACTTTGTAGATACGGAAATAAATTCCTAAGAAAGTAATGAATTGTGTAATTAAAGATAAGGAATTATTTGTATGATAAACTAATAATTCAAACTAATTAAACCCCAAGAATTTACTCCAGAAAAGATAAGAGAAACAAAAGAGGAGATGATATAAAAGGCTAGACAAAAAGGACTGATGACTTTTTCTATGTGTGCTGCTATTAGTGGTGTGTCCGTGAGTCGAAGAGTAATAGAATCATCATCAAAGGATTTCTTTTCCCAGGATCTCGGCTCCTAAAGGTCACTAAGCCGATTATTGTTCTAAACAGACTGCACTAATCTTATTATTATTTTGAAATGCCTCCAGAGGCTCATCAAGGATTTTATTTTAAGGTCTATAAATGTAGTGAAAGTAAAGTAATTAATAGATTTTCCTTAATTGTGTAAATAGTATTTGCTGGCAAATAATTAACCTGGGACTTAAGCTCTATCAATTTCAAACTGATGGTTCAAACTCAGTTTTCTAGTAGTAAATCACTAGGGAGTGCAGGTATACATATGCATGCGATTATTTCCCCCCCTTGTTAGTTAAGCATTATCCTAATTAAATAATAGTAATTTAATTCTAAAGGATTTACATTTCCATCACAGTAAATAATCGTGCATGTGTGTGTGTGACAGATAAAAGGGTATAATCATTTTTATTAAATATGTTTCATGTTCTATGTTTTTTTTTATATTCATGTAATATTTGTTTGAGAGAAAGTTCTAGAGAGTAGTTAATGTAACTGAAAAATTACAAACAAAAGACGTGCTTTATTTGAATTTAAAAAGTCTTTATTAACATTGATTTATTTTAAAAGATTTTTCGTTAATGGAAAATTTATCCCACAGGTCTATTTCCAACTCGAAATAGACTGAAACAATACTCTCTCAAACTTATCTCTCGTCATTTATTTAAAATATATAACAGTTGATTGTTAACGTACATCCGGGTATTACCAGAGGCAGGCAAATAGAAAGTTTCAGTGGGGTATAAATACAGCCCAATTTTCTATATTAAAGACTCTGCATTTGATTTTCAGAAGGCATTGCAGGACGAATCCATGTCACCCAAATTTTTAAATTATGAATTGTGAGTAGAAAAGAAATTTGCTGCCCTGGTCTTTCCAAGATCAGTTCCATACTGCTGTACTCTTATGCCATCGCCATGTAAAGACTGCCTAAATGAATTCTTAAATAAACTGTGAAAGGATACCAGCCATTATTTTTCTGAAAATTTGCCCTATTGACTGTATTTCTTTATATGATATCAACATACACATATATGGCCGTCAAGTCTTCAAACAACTGAAGGTAATTCTCTGCTGCAAATATGAACTTTAAAACCTCCACATAAATGCTTTTAATATCTTTTAAAATGTAAATTCCTGACCTCCATCTATGTAATTTTATTTTCATTTAAATTGTAGCTTTATAAAACTTCCATCTATGTAATCTTTATGTTATTTAAAATGTAAATCTGCCTATTTCACAACCGGCGATATAATGCTGATTATTATTTTCTTAGAATAATGACTTTCTCTAATGCACGAATCTATAAATTTTATTTTCTAAACTTACTTGCTGGGTTTCACTCTTGCTATCCTATTATTTTAAATGTGGCAAACCTTTTATTTGATTTTATGTTGATTATATATAATTTAATATGCTAATTATCCAATCTGGTGAACTGATCTTGTCTTAATTTACTATTCCACCATTATGGAATCTTAAATCATTAAACGTAAGCTTTCTTACTAAATTCTAAAGTTTGCTCGGTTGAATAAAATTACTGAATTGTTTTGTGTTTCATAATATATTATCCGTTATCATTTTTAAAATATCAATTTACTATTATCATAATGCTATTGATTTGATAAAATTTAATATTGAATAAATTAAAGTTTTGTGACCTTATCTTTAGCTACTAATCTATTATTTGATTAGCCCGCCATCTAACGATGATTTTAATTAAGTCTTTTTACTTCTCGAGCGTATTGATATTTGTTTAATGAAGGAAGTTACCTACTCTCCTTTTTCTAATTGATGTTCTAACTAGTATTTAAGGCCAATTACGTGCCATTAAGGATGATTTAAACTTATCATGTCATTACGCCAGATTTTATTACTTACTAAGGCCTTAAAATATCAGCGTCATTACAGACCTGAAATCCTCAGCATTGCTTATCGATGATAACATATATAAACTTATATCTTGCTTTGTCAAACTACCATTCAATACCAGATTATTTTGTAAGGCACATTTCTTAACAGAGTTTGAAAACACCGACTCCATGTGTTGTGCTAGGTTGTAGCTAGGCTCTATATGGGTTAACATTTGGAAGAACCAAAACCATAAAACCCCTACCAACCACTTCTTCAGATGCCATCTATCACAAGTGCAGATGAGCTTTTATGTTTGTTTTAAGTTGATGAAGCATCTCGTCCTTGCACCACATTTATTCATATTTTATCGTTTCCTATATTAGTCTATAAGTCGTAATGCTATGATCTGATAAACCATCCCAAGCTTTCATTATCTTGTATTTAGGTTAGAAATGTCATGTATTAAAACTTATTTAATCTATCCGCCTTCTCATTAAACAATCTTTAAATGCGCTGAGAAATAACTTCCAGTAAATCCTACCAAAATCTAATTGTGTAACCAACTGCGAACATAAATGTGCTCTTCTTAAATCATTAATGTAAATCGTAAAGACTGTATAAACTCTGTAATATTAATTTGTCATTATAATAAACTGTGATAAAACCAACTTACATTCATTTGAAATTTGTCAGATCATTTGTTGTTATTAAATATATCACAGCATTCAGAATACAAGCCTTGTAAATTTGATATCTTTAATTAGCATATTAAGCCGCATCGTTTTGATTAGTTATTGATTTTATTAATACTTGTACTTGGTCTCTGAATATCCATTAATCCTTAATTTATGCTACATAGGTCATTTTGGAATGTGAAAATAAATATTAATTATGTGAAACCCAGGGAGTATTAATTATGTTTGAATAGATTCATTATGCATTTCATTCTTTTATATTATCCATTTTGTTTACATAAAAGTTTAACCAATTTATTATTATCCTTATAAATAAATTAATAGTTTAATAAGTTATTCTTTGGATATATTTTGTTCATCCATGCATGCACATCTATCATTATTTGCGTCTGACATTATTGAGTCCCATAGATCTCTTGTTTCTCTTCTGACGCTCTGGGACAGGAATTGTTAGAGATTTCTTTTGTTATCATCAGAAATGTTATTCGTAATGTTATGGATTTGGGAAATAGGCAATAGGGTGGAGTTCATGATTATTCCTGACTTGGGTATCTCACATATGATTGAACTCTAGGTACTTTTGCCTCGATGCTAGCGCTTGTTAGACGAAGAAGAAGAAGAAGAAATAGAAGAAGAAGAAGAAGAAGAATAAGAAGAAGAAGAATAAGAAGAAGAAGAATAAGAAGAAGAATAAGAAGAATAAGAAGAAGAAGAAGAAGAAGAAGAAGAAGAAGAATAAGAAGAATAAGAAGAAGAATAAGAAGAAGAAGAATAATAAGAAGAAGAAGAATAAGAAGAAGAAGAATAAGAAGAAGAAGAAGAAGAAGAAGAATAAGAAGAAAAAGAAGAAGAAGAAGAAGAAGAAGAAGAAGAAGAATAAGAAGAAGAAGAAGAAGAAAAAGAAGAAGAAGAAGAAGAAGAAGAATAAGAAGAAGAAAAGAAAAGAAGAATAAAAGAAGAAGAAGAAAAGAAAAAAAAAAGAAGAAGAAGAATAAGAAGAATAAGAATAAAAGAAAAGAAAAGAAGAAGAAAAAGAAAAGAAGAAAAGAAGAAGAAGAAGAAATAAAAGAAAAGAAGAAGAAGAAGAAAAGAAAAGAAGAAAAGAAGAAGAAGAAGAATAAGAAGAAGAAAAGAAGAAGAAGAATAAGAAGAAAAGAAGAAAAGAAGAAGAAAAGAAGAATAAGAAGAATAAGAAGAAGAAGAAGAAGAAGAAGAAGAATAAGAAGAAGAAGAAGAAGAAGAAGAATAAGAAGAAGAAAAAGAAGAAAATAAGAAGAAGAAGAAGAATAAGAAGAATAAGAAGAAGAAGAAGAAGAAGAAGAAGAAGAAGAAGAAAAAGAAGAAGAAGAAGAAGAAGAAGAAGAAGAAGAAGAAGAAGAAGAAGAAGAAGAAGAATAAGAAGAAGAAGAATAAGAAGAAGAAGAAGAAGAAGAAGAAGAATAAGAAGAAGAAGAAGAAGAATAAGAAGAAGAAGAAAAAGAAGAAGAAGAAGAAGAAGAAGAAGAATAAGAAGAAGAATAAGAATAAGAAGAATAAGAAGAAGAAGAAGAAGAATAAGAAGAAAAGAAAAAAAAAAAAGAAATAAGAAGAAAAGAAAATAAAAAAGAAGAAAAAAGAAGAAGAATAAGAAAAAAGAAAAAAGAAGAAGAAGAAGAAGAATAAGAAGAAAAAAAAAAGAAAAGAATAAGAAAAAAAAAAAAAAGAAGAAAAGAAGAAAAAAGAAGAAGAAAAAAAAAAGAAGAAGAAGAAAAGAAGAAGAAAAAATAAGAAGAAGAAGAAGAAAAGAAGAAGAAGAAGAAGAAGAAAATAAGAAAAGAAGAAGAAGAAAAGAAGAAGAAGAAGAAAAAAAAGAAGAATAAGAAGAAAAGAAGAATAAGAAGAAGAAGAAGAAGAAGAAGAAGAAGAAGAAGAAGAAGAAGAAGAAGAAGAAGAAGAAGAAGAAGAAGAAGAAGAAGAAGAAGAAGAAGAAGAAGAAGAATAAGAAGAAGAAGAAGAAGAATAAGAAGAAGAAGAAGAAGAAGAAGAAGAAGAAGAATAAGAAGAAGAAGAAGAAGAATAAGAAGAAGAAGAAGAAGAAGAAGAAGAATAAGAAGAAGAAGAAGAAGAAGAAGAAGAATAAGAAGAATAAGAAGAAGAAGAAGAAGAAGAAGAAGAAGAAGAAGAAGAAGAAGAAGAAGAAGAAGAAGAAGAAGAAGAAGAAGAAGAAGAAGAAGAAGAAGAAGAAGAAGAAGAAGAATAAGAAGAAGAAGAAGAAGAATAAGAAGAATAAGAAGAAGAAGAAGAAGAAGAAGAAGAAGAAGAAGAAGAAGAAGAAGAAGAAGAAGAAGAAGAAGAAGAAGAAGAAGAAGAAGAAGAAGAAGAAGAAGAAGAAGAAGAAGAAGAAGAAGAAGAAGAAGAAGAAGAAGAAGAAGAAGAAGAAGAAGAAGAAGAAGAAGAAGAAGAAGAAGAAGAAGAAGAAGAAGAAGAAGAAGAAGAAGAAGAAGAAGAAGAAGAAGAAGAAGAAGAATAAGAAGAAGAAGAAGAAGAAGAAGAATAAGAAGAAGAAGAAGAAGAAGAAGAAGAAGAAGAAGAAGAAGAAGAAGAAGAAGAAGAAGAAGAAGAAGAAGAAGAAGAAGAAGAAGAAGAAGAAGAAGAAGAAGAAGAAGAAGAAGAAGAAGAAGAAGAAGAAGAAGAAGAAGAAGAAGAAGAAGAAGAAGAAGAAGAAGAAGAAGAAGAAGAAGAAGAAGAAGAAGAAGAAGAAGAAGAAGAAGAAGAAGAAGAAGAAGAAGAAGAAGAAGAAGAAGAAGAAGAAGAAGAAGAAGAAGAAGAAGAAGAAGAAGAAGAAGAAGAAGAAGAAGAAGAAGAAGAAGAAGAAGAAGAAGAAGAAGAAGAAGAAGAAGAAGAAGAAGAAGAAGAAGAAGAAGAAGAAGAAGAAGAAGAAGAAGAAGAAGAAGAAGAAGAAGAAGAAGAAGAAGAAGAAGAAGAAGAAGAAGAAGAAGAAGAAGAAGAAGAAGAAGAAGAAGAAGAAGAAGAAGAAGAAGAAGAAGAAGAAGAAGAAGAAGAAGAAGAAGAAGAAGAAGAAGAAGAAGAAGAAGAAGAAGAAGAAGAAGAAGAAGAAGAAGAAGAAGAAGAAGAAGAAGAAGAAGAAGAAGAAGAAGAAGAAGAAGAAGAAGAAGAAGAAGAAGAAGAAGAAGAAGAAGAAGAAGAAGAAGAAGAAGAAGAAGAAGAAGAAGAAGAAGAAGAAGAAGAAGAAGAAGAAGAAGAAGAAGAAGAAGAAGAAGAAGAAGAAGAAGAAGAAGAAGAAGAAGAAGAAGAAGAAGTGTGATTTTGAATGTTAAGATATATTTTCATAATTTTGCAATGTCTCAACCAAAATATATTTCCATTTAGAAATGGAATTGAAGTAATAAATATATTGTTCACTAAGTTTTATACAAAAAGTCTATGACTGAAATTATCCTTATGGACTTTGAAATGAGGAGATAGACATTGAACTAGTTAAATAAATAAAAGTTGAAATACACCACATACTGTGTGAATTAATAATATACTAAAAAGCAAACATGATAATGTTGTTAAATATTATACACTAAATAAAACTTAATATTTAAAAACATTTTTATTTATTTCTTTTCAATATGTAAGTCATGTTATATAAAATAACATCACATCAAAAAGACATTCGTATAGGAACATGTAACAGAGTTAAACAATGAGCATTTCCCAATTCCTCAACAAGTTTTGTAATAAATGCTTAGCCAGAGAAGGCATTTAAAATATCCCTGTCAGGAAACCCTCCCCTAACATCTGACCATGGTTTCATGCTTTGGCATTCCTCAAAGAGGCACTTGGGTAGCTTCAGACACTAGAACTCTGAGGAGGGCCAAAGCACAAAACCATGGTCAGAGGTTAGGGGAGGGTTTCCTGACAGAGACATTTTAAATGTTTTCTCTGGCTAAGCATTTATCACAAAGCTTGTTGAGCAATTGGCAAATGCTAATTGTTTATATCTTACAAGCTTAAAAAAATGGCTCATGTGATCTATGACTCTTATTTTGCCTACGTAACAGAGCTGTGTTAACTGAATACAGCAAAGTATTTTTAAATCATTTTCAAACTATTATAAAACTTATAAATTCACTACCTAAAATAAATCATTATGGTTCATGATAAAGGACACTTTAGCTATACATTGTAAAATTGTCATGAAATCTGTGGAAAATTATCTTTGTAATTTATGTAAGCTGTTATGGCTGACACAAATATATTTATTTAATTTAAAGGAAATGCAGTCGCAGCAGACCTGGAAAGACAAAAAAAACTTTATTTTTTGTATTGTAAAGATTACATTATGTTATATATATATAATTTCGGTTGAACATTAGTAACCTAGGTACATTCATACTGAAGTGATTAGTGACCCAGGCACGCAGAAGTCGGATTAAAGTCCCTGTGGATCCGGACATATAATATATTTGTATAACTTCATTTGGGCCGTATTGTTTGGTCCTTGAGTATTCAATTTATGCTTTAATCAGGATAAGCAATGTAAAATTTACCCAGAAAATTCATTTGAAAATCATATAATGTGGCGGTAGTCTGAATGTGTGGGGATCTCTGGATGGATGGAATGAGTCTATACAGGTTTCCTTTCACAGTGGGGATTCCCCATGCAGACAGATGAAGCCATTATAATTGGCAATTGCTAACTTGCAATGGAAGTCATCTAACCTCTCGACCGTTGGCGATGAGGCACAAATAAATATGTCTTTTGAAACAAAAAAGATTAAATTCTAACAATATAATGGGTATTCTTTCATAACACAAACACATACTTAACTCTTCATTACCCCCCAAAAATCACTTTTGAAACCAACCAACACTGTTGATACATCAATCCCAATATTAATATTAAAGCATACTTTATTTTTTCATTCACAGACATTAGGCAAATTTTTATCACTAAATAGACGGCATTGAAATGTAATAAAATTATAAATAGTTGCAAATATTTTAAATATTTTCATAGATTTTCAAAAATTAATGACACAACATATATCACATATGTAGATAATAGTAATATTCATTCCCAAAGCAATGCCACTTAATTAATTAATTCCTCCAATTCTTTCTGCACTCCAGGTATATATACACTCACGCACACACTTATTTACACAACAATAATGAATAGTTGTTTTATTTCCATAATTCAGAAGGCTATTTAATTTAAAGTTTTTAATTTTAACTAAATTATGTAAATATTTTGTTCTGTCATTTATCAGATTATTTGTTATTGTGAAGTGAATCTATTTAATAAACCAAATCCGTTTCATTAAAAAATTTATATCTTTTAAAATTCGAAACTCATTCACATTTTCTTTTTACCTTTATTAAAAGAATACTTCAACACATTTTTATCCCCTTTTATAACTTAGAAATCCATAAATCAAACATTTAAAAGAAATGAATAATTTCATCTTTTCAAATAAAGATAATATTGAAGCATATTAAATTGACATTTGAAAGCTTGTAACATATTTTCAATATTTAATTATGATTGATGTTGATGCTAATTTATTACACAAACTAAATAATACTAAAAATGTTCAAGATACCCCCCTCCCTCCTTTCATTATATCTTTTCGCATTTGAAATATGTTCTGTCTTTTCAGACACACAATCAAAATATAATCATAGAATATTAATCTAAAGTAAGACAAATATGTTCAACAAAAAGTATACTGTTAAAAAAAAGAAAAAATTGTAAAGTTCGTCATGATATGCAATAAATATTATAGCTGGAATACACAGGCTTATATATACACCTGTGTCTATATATGTAATAGACAGGGTATGAGCACAGACTTTCACATGACCCACCACTCTCCACACTATCTCATAACACTGATACACTTCAACACACATATGTCGAAAAGATAAATAATCACCAATATACGTATTTCATGCTAAACCAGCAATCATCAGTTGGTCCAGATTACCATAAAGTACTTAGGGTTTTCTCTCTGAAATAGTAAATTAATAGCATAGCTTATAATTATGGGTAGAATTTTCAGGTAATATTTAAAGCAGTAATATAAAGACAGCTGACCTCCAAAATGCATATAATGACAAACTAGCATTCAACAGTTGGCCCAAGTTACAATCTCTCACATATATCTTTATCGTATGTTCAGTATTTATCAATGGTAAATTGTTACATATTGATTTACAAATGTTAATTGTACTTTACCCACAACTTTGACATGATCCACTCTAGATAAACACCTTAATGACTAACATTCATCACATTATAAACTAGAGATTATCCCTAACCCAAACATAAACTTTACACCTCAATTAAAAATTAGTACCTTTTTTTTTAATTAAACACACATATAAGAAACAGAGAAACATATTTTAACTTTCTTCTGCAAATTCAAATATTAATTTATTTATTTTTTCTATCTAATATAAAAATAACACATTAATCTTTTAGTTAATCTATGTTATATATAATACAGCCTTATTATGTATGTATGAGATCTAAACATCTGTTTATCATATCAAAATATTAGGCAGAGTGAAAAGTTGATCCATTCAAACAGAGTGTCAAATTGTTACTGTGTGATAATAGATTGATAGTTTATATATAAATGGTAGAAAATTAATAATACATAAATTTTGGGCTGCTACTGTGGCATAGAGAATAAGTTTTAGAATGTTTCAATTACCTGAAGCACAACATTGTAATTAAATAAGTAATCCAATAGCATATAAGGCAATACTGTATTTGAAACATAAGTGTATATATATATATAATTTATGGTAAATCGATTCCTGTCATCTAGTAGTTTCCTTGAAGTTTTCATAAAATTTATATAGTCAAAGTGGATTAAGAATAAATGACATAATTAAAGTTCATAAAAATAGAATTAAAAATAGGTGTAATCCTTTAAGTTTGTAAATTCATAAATGGAATACATTGTTTCACTATGCAGAAGTTATAGTTTATGAATATTTTTTTAAAAAAAAAGTGTCAAAGAAACTCTGATGATAAATCATTTTGAATCTGAGGTTATCAATCTCATGATAATGTTCTTGCATATAAAAGATGTGTGGTTTTTGAAATAGTTTATGGAAAGACTATTTCTGGAAAGACTATTTCTGTTTTGTGCATATAAATATATATATATATATATTGTTTGTATCTAGTTGAATTTTACCAGAGTTGGTCATTTTATTAATACATGAAATGATAGTTGTGAGAGTATTTTAATATAAATGTTTTTAGTCAAAATTTTAATGTGATATGATTACTTTATATCTATCTCTCTATCTCTCTTTATATATATGGTAACCTTTAGTTTTGTCAGTAAAACTAAATTTCCAGCCTTCTCATTGTTAATATACTAAAAAAATTCAATAAGTTAATTTTTATAGCAAACCAATTTATCAGAGCTTGATATTTAAATGTTAATTCATTCTCCATGTCATTTTAAGAACTTTTATAAATCTTAGTTGTTTTAAAAGTCATTTTAATATCTTTACTGTAGTGCTTTAAAAGACAACTGTAGTTATAAAGACCTTCAAATTGCTTAAATTGGAAATATTTTTACTCTGAATAACAGTGAGTAATTTTAAAGTTAAACTTTAATAACTAAATTTGAATCTTCTGAGCTCATTGTTAGTATTTAATTTACTTGCTTATAAAAGGCATTTTTATTTAAGTCATTTTCTAATAAAAGTATATTTTATTAATGCTAATTATAATAAAAATTAATTCAGTTAATTAAGTTTTAAGATAGATAATTTAAAAAGATCAAGAAAATTTATTATTATTAAAAGCTGTCACTTTTAAATAAGATAATGCAGTAATAAATATGTGTGTATGCATTGAATAATAAATTGCAATTTTCACTTTCTGGTTATAATATTAAAAGTTATTCTTAAATATTTATTTCACAAAGTCTTGCTTAAAATCTATTCTGGAACTTCACCTATATTAAATATTATTTAAGTTTGTTTAAAAAGAATAATATAAATTAATATTCTATTTTAAATAATGTAATATATTATAGAATATTTTATTTTACTTTTATTGAAATAATTTTTAGTTTTATAAATAATTGATTTAACTACTTTAAGACCTTGATGCTATATTAAATTTAAAAAAAAACTCACTTGAGACACAACTTTTACAATAACTTCAGTTTTAATAATGTTAGAGAAAAAAGCTTTCCATTGATAGTTTCTAGAAAAATGAAGGAAAGCAAATAAGGTTAAGACAAATAGTGATTACTATTAAAAATGAGTAAAAAAGAAATTTCAAAATCTTTAATAATTATTACTTTATTGGGTGTTTGTAATTTTTAATTTATCAGTAATTAAGTTTAAATTATATCTTCATTGATAATTTCTTTGTATTTCTCACAAAATTCTTATTCAAACTCTATGTAATACTTCTTACCTGAGATAATCAACAGCTTCAGAATCTCCAAAACTAGTTGCACAAGAATTCTTCATTTTTATTTTGTACCCCAAACGTTAACAAATATCAAGATATCTATAAGAAAAAGATTCATCCTAATAAAAAATACAAACAAATCATTTCCAGAAGATGGATATGCATTTGTCATCATAGCATTTGTAATCATAGCAATTGGCTTCTTGTCTACCTACAACTAGAAATTGTAGACTACTGTCTGTATCAGTGGTAAAATGAGTTTCATCTCTTCATTTTATATTTTTTGTGTACACCAGTGATATTTATATTCTTTATTCACACTAGTGATGCTATATTCTTATATTTATTGTCCCACAGTGATATAATTTATTTTCATTTAGCTCATTTTCTATGTATAGACTTTAAAATAATGTGATGCAAGATGTGGCAAAACTACTGACTCTACAGCATGAGTAACAGGCATATTCCAACATCAGAACTTGATTCTTTGCCTGCATACAATTCCATGTGTTATATACACAACCACTGTCGCTATCACCACACATACACCATTTTAAATCTCTCTTTATTGGTTTTGTGTATATTTTCACATGGTACTATGCCCAGTAAATTTTGTGATCCTTTATCAACTGCAACCTTTTTGTATTTCTGATAATTAGTCTTAAAATTTACATTGCACTGATTTATAATTTATATATATATATATATATATATATATATATATATATATATATATATATATATATAAATCATTTATTGTTACACAAGCACAGACATGAAAGTGCAAACACAAACACACTATATCAATTATTAAACATTTTGAGAATCATTATGTCTATAAAATAAGGTTGCCTCAAACTTGGATCAAAGCCCCAAAATTACATTGTACATAAACCACTTTTGTTATATTTGAATATAAATTTATATACTGTATAAGAAGGAGCATAAATGATTTAATATTATATAATTTATATACTATACAGACACCATCAATACAAACACAATAAATTATACCATTTATCAAATAATTTAAAAAAATTATAATACTATTCAAATAAATAAAAAATTAAAATTAAATACTTATTAACCAATACTTTGATTACATTTTTAATGGGATGAAGACTTTGAAATGTGAATCATCAGCACATTTTTAATCTATTTTAGCAATGAATCTGGCTGATAAAGAAATTCTGCCCTTTCTTCTTCATGCAATCTAGTAAACTGAGCAGAAAATAAAAAAAATAAATGAACCTATTAATAAAAAATTCAAAATTTGTCCAACATCAGCATGCGATATGGCATTTTAAAAAGAAGGTCAAAGAGCAGTGCCTTATGGGATTTTTGTAAATTCCATGCATATAGTTTTCCTGAAATTTTGAAAAGAACAAATTTCAATGAATCAGCTGCCACTAGTGCCTATCACACTACAACTGCTCAACCTGTTAAAATGTAACATTTCAATTAAAATCTAGACAATTGTGTAAATGAGTTTCTTTTTAGCTATGTGTCACAGGATAGCAATTAATTTTTAAACTTTAATAAATTAAAATCAAATAAAGGATAGATGTAAATATCAATTTCATCCAATAAAATCAATCACAGGATGAGCAATATAAATAGAAGGAGATTAGCACACATGTTCTTGCTTACTTATTACTTATATTATAATATAATATTCAATAGTTTCTCTTCCTCTTTCCTTCTTTATTTTTTCTTTTCTAATATATAACATATAATAACCACATTCCACTCTTTTTACACTTTAAAGCAAAATATAATTATTAATTACAGTTTCAACTGTTCCTAGCAGTCTTCATCAGATTTACAAAAATTTAAACATTATATCAATACAACCATATTTCATACATATATCTATTAAATTTTTACAATTTTACCAACTTAATTATTAAAAAGGTGAATAAATATAAATATGATAATAATTAAGGATAAAAATAAAGGGTAAAGTAGATTTTAAAGTTATATAGTAGTAAGTTTTATGTATAAAATAATGTTAATAATTAAGTTGGTAAAATTGTAAAAATTTAATAGATATATGTATGAAATATGGTTGTATTGATTTAATGTTGAAATTTTTGTAGATCTGATGAAGACTGCTAGAAACAGTCAAAACTGTAATTAATAAATATATTTTGCGTTAAAGTGTAAAAAGAGTGGAATGTGGTTATTTTATGTTACTTCTTACTTTAATACCTTCTATTTGTCTTGGGTAATTTTTATTGAGGAAATTTATTTTTTCTTAAAGTTAAAATAGTATTTTTAACTAATTTTTGCCATGTACTAAAGTTCTAAGCTAAAATTATTAACAGAAGTTTAAAATCTACATAGCTATGAAACATCATGAACATTTTATCTAAAAATATTTAACAATAATTGTTACGTCTATATAAAATGTACACTTTGAGAAAATTCTCTGTGACTCATCATTATTACATAAGAACTTCTATTGATTCTCATTTTCTCTGTTATAGCAGACAATGTTAGTGATTTAATATTTTATATTCTGGAATATTAAGACTGCTAAATTATTTATGCTATAATTGGTGTTTAAAAACTGTTTTTATTAGTGTAAAAATGTTTTTGCTAATAATTGTTTAAGTTGCTAAGAATAAGAAATTTGTTGAAAAGACTTTGAAATGTTTTAAATATTTGTCAGCAATGTATACTTAGAAGTATATTTATTTTAATATTGCCGTATTTCCAATATAATGGTTTTCTTCAAAATAATTCCTCTTTTGATAAATAGACTACATAAATTCCACTAGATCCTGGGTAGTGATAATGAAATTTAATAAATTGCTTTCTTGAATTTTGAAATGATATTTATTTATTTATTGTTATCTTAGTGGCAGGTTGGAAAATATTCACGTGCAAAATTTTGTCTTATATTTATGTCAATCAGGCGATAGGAAAATATTTCTTACGTTCATGAAATTATAATTATCGATTTACTCATTGCTAGAAGAAATGATAATAGATGGACAATTGAAATTTTAAACTGGATTCCAAGAGATTGTAAAAGACCCAGAAAGAGACCACATGTGAGATGGATGGATGAAATAAGAAAATGTGCAGGGATGTTGTGGAAAAGAGAAGCTAAAGTTCGGAGAAGATGGATTAAACTTGGAGAGACCTTCATCCTGCAGTGGATTGATAATGGTTGATGATGATGAAAATTATTATCAATTTACTTTAAAAATAATATTTTAAAATATTAATAAAATATCTATTCAAAGTTATTACTATTAAACAGAAATACAGCGAAACTTGGCCTACAAATAAACTTTAACAAATCTTCCATCTGGAAGATTATGTCTGGTAAACAAATTAACTCTCCCTTTTCTGCTAAACCCCAAAGATACCTAGGTTTCCCAATCTTCAAAACACCAACTGCAATGGCAAGAGAGATTCAAGATGCAATCCTCCATTCAACTGAAGCCATCACCACGTCACTCTCTAGAGTATACCTTTCATTATATGGAAAGGTTGGCCTCCTCAACATGATCATAATGCCAAAAATCTCATATTACCTTCCATTCGTAAAAATGTCTAAACAGTTTCAAAATAAAATCAACCAATTATGTACCAAACTTCTTTGGAGAGGAAGGACAGTTGCTATTAGCTTGCGAGGCATCCAACGACCATGCAGGTTCAATGGACTGTCATTCCACTCAATACAAGCAATAATTTTACAGAAAACCCACAACACTCTACATAATCTGATCCTCTCCTGTGGATACTCCAACATTATTAAAAAAATTACACCGACAGATCGTCCTCTGCCCTCTGCCAGTTCATGGATAGCCTCCCTAATAGACCACCTACAACTTTATAACCCAATAATGCCCTTTAACCTTAACAAAAAAAATCACCTTATGGGAAGCATACAATATAATCAACTATAATCAACAACCCATAAAAACCAGCCTAAAAGTAACCAACCAAAGACTCATTTCACACTTTAAAAGATGGAGTCTGGAACCCAAATTCCTTGACTTCATCATTAAAATAAATCTCAATGCGCTTCCCATGAATTGGTTCCTTTATCACTGAAGAGGTTTTGCCAGCATTGACCCTATATGTGGTCTGTGTGCTCGTGAAGATGAAACCATAGACCATATTATACACCGATGCCCAAGACTTAAAACACTGAAAGATATAATTATAATCAATTCCAACATAAGACCTGATATGATTTTCTCACTTGAAAATGCTATTCATAATGAGTTTTTTTCAATAATAAGGCTTTCTACCTTTGTCCTATATTCCATATGGATAGTGAGATGCAAAACTCTCATGGAATTACCCCCGCCACAAATCATACCATTATTTTATCAAACACTCAAAAAAATCAAGAAACGTGACCAGCTCCTGGCCTCCAGTAAAGTCTTTGATGACACCTGGTCTTTAACTGCACTTTCCTTTTCCTGATTATCAACTCCCACCTACCCAGCATTATAGAATAGGAAATTCTAAAAGAAAATATTCATGTTTATATAAAAAATGCTTATTCCATTAATCAAGTTATTTGAATCTCATCACTATACCTAACCACATAAGAGTATAACAATTGTACTCTCATAACAAAATCTAGCCAGATAACAAATAGAACATTATACAATCATATTATTGTATAATTTATTCATTTATCTATCCTTTATTAGTATGTAATCACTATTTATTGTTAATAAAATTTTTGTTGAAATGAAGTTATTACTATTATTTCTAAATTATGTCTTATATTGGATAATTGAAATGAGTCTCATCTTATTTGAATAAACATAAAGTCTCCTGGATTATGAATTTTATTAAAGTTTATCATATGCTCATCTGTTTTACATAAATCTTTTCTACAATAAAACCTGTAGTCTGTCCAATGAACATATTCTCCTGTACATTCTAATTAATTTATATTTTCCAAGGGATTAATGAATAATGATATATTATACAAAAAATTGCCAGCACTTTATTTAAATATTCCTTATAAAAATTGAATGGTCATTAATGTATTGGGTGCTTATGTTATTAGGAAATCTATAGCATATGGGAAATATTTCAAAGTCTGCACATATAATTTAAATTTCCTGTTTTCAACAAAAAGAGGACAGTGTTGGTGTCTGTAGAATGATAATTGTAGAGACTATATCATGTTCAATGATATGACTCTCAGTATGAAGGACTTTTAATTATGTATTTTGGCAAACTGGGTATAATTTGAAATGTCTATATTATACTATTGTATTTTATTGTTCTTTTATTTTATTTATTCTGTGCATTTTGTCTGATAGAATTTTATGAATTATTTGTAAACTATAATATATAAAACTATATAGTTTAGTGTTATTTGTCCTCTATCATAAATATTTATTTATTTGAATATATATGTTTATGCTGAACCAGTAAAAATGATGTATGATCTTATTGCTTATTTTAAGCCATGTTTTTATTAGGGCAGTTCTGGAAAATCATTTTATTGGCAGTTTTACAAATCAGTTAATTATTATAATATGTATTTAGGAAATTGTAGTGTTAGACTTTCCCTTGTTTTATTGTACTGTATAAGCTTATCTTGCCATTCATATTTAGTGTGATGGAAGCTTTGTCTCTTGTAAGTTTTTTTTTTTATTATATGTTTGCAAAGAGATTGTACTCATGTCTCTCTGTTAATAATATTCTCTGAGTTATATTTTTGTTTCTCATATTTAAGCATAAATGTTTTATTTAAGGTCATTCTCATTTTTCTTATGTTCAGAGACAAAATCCTAACATAATACTCAAAATGTAGGTAATCCCTTTTGAGTTCATGACATCATTTGTGGTTAGTGCTTTATTTCTTTTAACTTTGAGGATATATTGCATTATGTATATTCTGTAGAAAGCCATTGGGTGAGGTACCGTCATGACTTTATTTTTGGAAATTGATATTGTTGTTTATTCTGAGAAATGCCATCTTCTGTTGCAATCTTGAATACTCTAATTGTAGGTTATGGATGTTTTTACTGTGTAAGTCTGTTTTTTTTTGCTGTGCTTTGCCAGCATTGCAGAATATAAAATTGATAAATATTTATTTTAGAAATTAAAAATTATATTCATGGGTCTCAATAGGTGATATGCATCATTTTTAGCATTTTATCATTGCTGAATTGGTAAAATATCTTAACGTTTAAATATACTAATTTTTATGACATTATGGTACAATTGTAGTGTAAAAATGTAGAATTTCTTGTGATAATGCTAATATTAAGAAAACCTTTCATTAGTCAGATGAAGCTAATAATAGTCAATTGTTATTTAATCTGTAAAATTTTATTTTAATCCTATCTATAAACATCACAAGACCACCACTTCTTTTGCTTGTGTTTATTTTTTTTTTAAAAAAGGCAAAACTCCCTTTATACCTCCTCCCACCCACCAAGAATTATTTATCAGAGTGGTTGAGAGGAGGTTGTCTACATCCATTTCTTTCTCCTTCTTTATCCTCATCCTCCTGCCTGGTTGTTTCTTGCTGGTTCCCTCCTCCCTCCCACGGCCCTCACGCACGAAACACGCAAGAGACTGTGGAGGTTGGGGGGGAGTAGGTGGGAGGGTGTGATGGGGGATTCTTCCCTACCCCTTTTTTCTCCTTTCCTTGCTTTGTGTGGGTTGGTGTGTGTGTTTGGGTTTTTGGGTTTTTTTACTATAAACCTTTAAAGTATTTTTCATCTGCAGTGAACTGTATAGCATAGTGTCTAAAAAATTTATTTTGAAATATTGCAGATTTCCAAGTTTGTTCTTTATTTAATAGTCTTTATTGTCAACATAAATGCTGCTTTTATTGTTATAGTATTTATATCATCATTAACACATACTATTCACAAATCTAACATTATATAATCTATTATATTGAAGAGTAGTAATTAATTTATAGAGTGCACAGAGAGCTTATGTAAATAGTCTGAACAGGCACTAACCTGTATTCAATGCACTTGAAAATTTGCAATAATCAAGCATATTTTGCCGGTATGGGTGATCTTCCAAAGCACGACACAAGATAGCAACTTTTATAAAGATAAGAGCAGTTGTTTTATCTTTAACCTAAATATCCATTTATATAGGTGAATCTGAAGCATATTGATTTGGAAGCATAAAGTAGTTGTTTTCTCCACTGTTTAAATCCACTATTTCCTTTACAAATTAACTTACACAAAATCTTGCGATTTACAGCGAGTTAATGTTACGATCTTAATATTGGAAATTCTATAAACTATTGAAGACTAGTAATTAATTTATTGAGTGCAAAGAGAGCTTATGTAAATAGTCTGAACAGGCACTAACATTTAGGTTAAAGATAAGATGGCCACTCTTATCTTTATAAAAGTCATTATCTTGTGTCGTGGTTTGGAAGATTCCTCTATCGGCAAAATATACTTGATTATTGAAATAAATGAGAGAGTGCAAATCTCTCAAGCGCTTATGACTACAACCAGCCAATCAAATCTTAAGCACTGGGACAGAGAATTTTAATAAGAAAAGAGTGGTTCCACTCTCTTCTTTACTTGTCTTAATATATATCCAAGCCAGTCCAAAGTACTTATATTTGAAAGCATGAATCTTAAATATCATCACACTTAATTATCTGAAATCAAATTATAAACATACAGCATGAAATCTTTCGATTTACTATGCCGTAGTTTTTCAATGTTATAAATTTGCAGCAATATATGTAAATAATAATATAATTTGATTTCAGATAATTAAGTGTGATGATATTTAAGATTCACGCTCTCAAATATAAGTACTTTGGACTGGCTTGGATATATATTAAGACAAGTAAAGAAGAAAGTGGAACCGCTCTTTTCTTATTAAAATTCTCTGTCACTGTGCTTAAGATTTGATTGGCTGTTTGTAGTCATAAGTGCTTGAGAGATTTGCACTCTCTCATTTATTTCAATATCGACTGCGCTTTATAAAAATATTATTATTTACATATATTGCTGCAAATTTATAACATCGAAAAACTACAGCGTAGTAAATGGAAAGATTTCACGCTGTATGTTTATAATTTGATTTCAGATAATTAAGTGTGATGATATTTAAGATTCACACTTTCAAATATAAGTACTTTGAACTGGCTTGGATATATATTAAGACAAGTAAAGAAGAGAGTGGAACCGCTCTTTTCTTATTAAAATTCTCTGTCCCAGTGTTTAAGATTTGATTGGCTGGTTGTAGTCATAAGCGCTTGAGAGATTTGCACTCTCTCATTTATTTCAATATCGACTGCGCTTTATAAAAATATTATTATACTTGATTATTGTGAATTTTAAAGTGCATTGAATACAGATTAGTGCCTGTTCAGACTATTTACATAAGCTCTCTGTATGCTCTATAAATTAATTACTACTCTTCAATATATATATATATGTGTGTGCTTTGTGCACAGATAATGAAGCATTTCCAACATTAAGATCGTACTATTAACTCACTGTAAATCGCAAGATTTCATGTAAGTTAATTTGTAAAGGAAATTGTGGATTTAAACAGTGGAGAAAACAACTCCTTCACACTGCCAAATCAAGATGCTTCTGCTTCACCTATATAAATGGACATTTAAGTTAAAAATAAGATGGCCATTCTTATCTTTATGAAAGTTTCTATCTTGTGTCATGGTTTGGAAGATCCCTCTATCGGCAAAATATGCTTGATTATTGCAAATTTTAAAGCGCATTGAATACAGGTTAGTTCCTGTTCAGACTATTTACCTAAGCTCTCTGTGCACTCTATAAATGAATTACTACTCTTCAATAATTTATACAATTTCCAACATTAAGATCGTACTATTAACTCACTGTAAATCGCAAGATTTCATGTAAGTTAATTTGTAAAGGAAATTGTGGATTTAAACAGTGGAGAAAACAACTCCTTCACACTGCCAAATCAAGATGCTTCTGCTTCACCTATATAAATGGACATTTAAGTTAAAAATAAGATGGCCATTCTTATCTTTATGAAAGTTTCTATCTTGTGTCATGGTTTGGAAGATCCCTCTATCGGCAAAATATGCTTGATTATTGCAAATTTTAAAGCGCATTGAATACAGGTTAGTGCCTGTTCAGACTATTTACCTAAGCTCTCTGTGCACTCTATAAATGAATTACTACTCTTCAATAGTTTATACAATTTCCAACATTAAGATCATACTATTAACTTGCTGCAAATCGCAAAATTTCACATAAGTTAATTTGTAAAGGAAATAGTGGATTTAAACAGTGGAGAAAACAACTACTTCACACTTCCAAATCAAGATGCTTCAGATTCACCTATATAAATGGACATTTAGGTTAAAGATAAGATGGCCACTCTTATCTTTATGAAAGATGCTATCTTGTGTTGTGGTTTGGAAGATCCCTCTAACGGCAAAATATGCTTGATTATTGTAAATTTTAAAGCACATTGAATACAGGTTAGTGCCTGCTCAATCTATTATATTGGTTATTTTATATGTTGGTCATTAAGAGTACATGAATGTAAAATTTAATGTTATAATTACTTTATTCAAATTTGTCTGTAAATGTTAGAAAAGCATCTAATAGATAGATTACTCATTTTCTTAAATTTAAATGATCACTTTAACCAATTGCATTTATTAACAGAAGATTGCTTTAATGATAAAATTATTGTTTTACTTTATCTAGAAAATTGCAGTTGATTATACATCATAAGTTTAAATATTTAAATTATTTTATCTTAAATGCTAAAGAAAGATTAGGTTGGAATGTGGCTGTAAAGTCTCTTAGCCATTCATTATCTGTGAAAGCTATTCTTATATATTCTTTTATTTGAAATTAAGAGTTTATCATGAATTTATTCTAATTATTGTTGTTAGTTAGGCAGACTTTATCTTATGGATAAGAGAATGTCTGGTACTGATTTTGTATGCACTCATGGCCATTTTGAATTATAAGAACCACCCAAAACACAGGCTGATACATCCAAGCGATAAATGATATCGATCAATCTAAATGTTGTTGCGAACTGACCATTCATTGCAAAATCACCATTTTCATCAATAATAATATTATTTGTTCAAAAAGTAAATGTGTATCTGATCATGTTAATGAGATGCTGATGATTGTTATTAGAAGTGATGGAGTGGAAAGAGGTGTTAGAAAAAAGAGAACTTAATATAACCTAACCATTCTATGATATATTCTTCCAATATTAAGAACCTCTCTGTAAAGTGTAAGAGTGAGTTGAGAGTTCTTTTTTTAAATTTTGCTAAATGTGGCGTATTACATTTGCAATGTTCACTAATTTTTATTATTACTCTTGAGACTTCCTTTATATTGCAGTGTATACCATTTTGATAACTTCTCTGAGCTTTGCTATACAGTTTAGTTATTATTATTATTAGCCCATAATTGAGTTCATTATTGTTATTATTTCAGGCAATATATCTTGTAGATTTATTAGTATATTGAATTCTTTTATATTATTTAATGTATTATAAATTTTATTAAATGCATTATTATATTAAGTAATATTTACTAAGGCTGTAACCTTTAGGAATAAGCATCTGAAAAAATCGAAGGTAGGGACCTCTACAGGTCTTAGCATATTCTGATACTGAATATTACCTATATATGTAATTAGAGGGATTTGAAATCCAGACTTTTCAGTCTATTTATTCTCTAATCCATCTCACACAACCAATACACATGACCACATACATGTCAAAAAGACAGATGATTCCCAATATAAGTATTTTGTGCATTACTAGCACTCATCAGTTGGGCCAGGTCATAATCTCCCACACATATATACAATCAGTGCTCATTTTATATTAAGATAACAATTCTTCAAACTTTAATGAACAAGATTCCACCTTCTCAAATCTTCCAGCTCTTCCACCACCCATTTCATTGACAAACCAATGATGGAATACTCAAAGCCCTTATTGGATTGGATAATATGAGGGGTTAAGTTGATGTAATGTCTATATGGGTATGGCTACAATATCAAATCCAATAAGAGCTTTGAATATTCCATCATCGGTTTTTCAGTGAAAGAGATGGTTGAGTAAATTGGAAGAGTGGGAATATTGAAGCATTTTCATTAAAGTTTGGGTAATTGCTATCTTAATATAAAGTGAGCATTGAAGGTATGTATGTGTGAGAGATTATGATCTGACCCAACTTATGAGTGCTGGTCCTTTAAGGAATACAAATAATTGGGAATCATGTACATTTTCACCTATTTGTGGCCATGTGTATTGTTTGCTTGAGAGATATTGGATGATGAATAAACTGAAAAATCCTGACTTCAAACCCCTCTAATTATATATATATGACTTTTATTTATTGCAGTTTTTCAGAAGCTTATATGCATTTTAAGAACATGTGGTTGAATGAAAGTTTTAAACATATTTTAAATAGGTATTACCCATGAAAATAAAAAAGACGTAAGTTTAAGTTATTCTATATGTTTATATATAATTCAAAAACAAATAAATTAATTTTTAACTGAAATTTAATGTTGATATCTGGCCTGGGAATAATATTTATTTTTGTCATTGATTAATAATAAACTTTAATATATTTGACTGATGTAGTTTATATTAAAATTGTGAAGTTGGTATTAAAATCGTGAGTGCAAAAAATTCTATTCATGTCAATCAAAATATTGCTCCACCCCTTTTTCTTGAATTAAACTTTCAAATATAAAAAGAATCTATTTACATTTGATTTTCTAGTTTTATAAGGCTGTTGCATCTGATAAGTGATATTAATCAAGGCAATCTTCCATTCATAGTCAAATACTAGCAAAACTTTATACAATATGGCAAATAAGTCACAAGATAAAGTGACCTGATCTTCAATTTTTTATTCATGCCAGTAAATGATAACTATCAGCAATATGTAAATATTATTATGTTAGCATTTTTAATAATATATAATCACAGTGTTGATATACTGATAGTGGTATTAAGTGAGCATAAATTAACTATATTTTATAAAGTTAAATTATTTTTCATATTGATAAAGCTTTTTTAAAGTCTGAGTTAAGTTGGAAGATTGACCTAAATGTTATCACTTGACAGATTGACTGGTACTGTTAACACTAGGGAAGCAGATGTGAAATGGATTCAGTTTATGTTTTCCAAAAAAAAACAAAAAACAAAGCAAAACTCCATATAATAGTGCTACCTGTGCTAAACAGAGTAATCAATGGATGCCAGAAGGCTTGTGCATAAAATCCCTATCTAATGCCTACTCATCCAATATCCCCAGACTAGTTTCTGGCTTGTGGCCTTCATCAGTGAGATGTGATCATGTGATGCTTGCTGGTTTATGTTTTCCAGTTGAAATCTGACAAACAATGCATATAATGTTTAATGACTGTGTAATAATGTTTGATTAGTTTTCTTCTTGAGAGTTCATAAAAAATGATGGAATGTGGCCATGATCCATTAATGTTGAGTTCGAAATTCCTTCGATACATCCAGTGATCATACAGGACATCAATCTGTATTCAGATGTTGTTTGATACATCATGTTATTTAATATTATTATGTATAAATTTAGCTACTGAAATAATGTGAGGTCAAATGTGAGATGTAGAAACTATCAAAACTGATGAATAGAACAAGGCAAGTTATTATAATGCTTTTCAATGGCTTTAAAAGGTTCAGAAACACACAGCTCTAGTGTTGTCCCGAAGGTCTCCGACATTGGTGCTCTAGCTGTATTTTTATATTGGACTATTTCCATCATCTAATATGAGTATTGAATGTCTTTAGAACAATTTAACTAACCTCTTTGGTCTGCTATTACTAACAGTTGAATATATACGGACTATTTAAATAAAGTTATTTTTTTCTAAAGACATTCAATACATGATATTAGATAATGGAAATAGTCCAATATCTAAATACAACAAATACTGCTTTAGTAAGTTAAATTTATATTCAGAGTAAAGTGTAATATATTAAAGATCAGCCTTTTCGAGCTATTGTGCATGCGCTTTTTACGAGTGTTAATAATAAATGAATACTTTCATTCCCAACACAAGATATAGTATCTTTAATGTATTACAATTTATAAAAACATAGCGCTATAAAAATAAATGCTTATTCAGAGTAAAGGTAGAATGAAAAAAGTGAAAAAATATTTCCTTAAATCAAAACTTAAATCTAACATATCACATGTATATAGTAGTGATGCTGAGTGAATAATTTTTATTTATCGTGTTGTTTATTTAGATATTAGCCTTATCTCTATTAAAATGATACATAATTCACGGATATACATTAAAAGATCTTTTGGAAAGCATATCTGATGTTGAGTAATCTTGCATTGCTAAGTTTTGAAATACATTAGAAATTAGTAAGAAACTGGAGACATCTAATTACTGTAACATTTGATGACATATAATTTGAGTTAAGGTATTTACAGACGTCTTTTAACGCTTGCTTTAAATAAGCTTGTTTAAATGGTGGCATTACAAGAAATTTTTAAGTATCCTTTTAATACTGTCACAGTTTGCCGTCTGCTAACAAAACTATTCATTTTAAAAAGTTGATTTTTTTTTTTTTCTAAATTATTTTTAGACACTTTATCAGCTGCTTCTTTATATATATGTTTAACCACTTACTGAACTGTTGAAATGAATAAAAAATACACTTGAACACCCCCCCCCACCTATGATTAATGAAATTGCGGTTCCATGTTAACTAACATAAATATTACTACGATTTGAATCTACAAGTTTTAATTTTTCACATTCACATACTTAACATCATCCACCTTAGATAAATATTTTACTGATTATTATTAACATTTATGAAATTAAAATTATCATATTCCCAGAACATACATAAACTTTGAACCTAAGTAATTTATTGAAGCATTTAGCTCTTTTTTTTAAAAAAAAAAATACAAACACGTGATATTATTAATTCACCTTTATATATATTTTCGGTAGGAAAATAAATAGATTTTGCTTTTAAAATAAATTTTGTTTTTGACTCTCCAAAGATAAATATTGCATTTTTTTAAATATAGTTTTTATTTTTCAATTAAATAATAGCTGAAATCATGATTAGCGAAATATCAATATTAAATGTTTCATTAAACAAAAGGTCTCAAAGAAATATTTCAGTTTATACTTACATTTTTAAATATATTGATAAATGTTTGACTGATTTTTTTATCTGAGTATTCACAAATGTTTTAATTTTTAATAATCTTTAAAAAATGCCTAAATTTCTAAATCACAGAGTATACTTTTATACATATCAATATTACCAATACATAATGCTAAACATGTATATATTGATACATTACGCATACAGTTAAACAAAAATGTTATCTAGTACCTTTTAGAATGAAACTATAAACTTATGAAAAGAATGGCTCCTTTTAAGCTTATACTTAGACCTAACGCAAAATTTATAATAATAGAAGTTTGGAATTTATAATAATAGAAACATAGGACTTTTAACAATAGGAACAAATTTTCAAATAAAAAAATAATGTTACAATGGGGAAAAAATGGATTAAATCTCGCGCTAATACGCAGTTGAAGAGAAGATTTTTGCTTCCCAGTTAAAGTAACAAAATAAAGCTGACCACTTTCAAGAGTTACAATACTCTCATATTTATAGATGGGATAAATTGTGAAGTGATGAAATGAGAGTGTGTGTAAGTATATATATATTGTAGTGAAAATTCAAATAGCATGAATGGAATTGGATATGTAGTATGCTTCCCTAATTTTTCCTCTTGAGTCATCTCTCTCAATAAAGTGAATGATTGCTGAAGATGGAGTGAACAAGGGCACCAATTAATTTTTGATGCACAAAAAGGCTGACCTGCACTATAGCTGGATAGCTGTCCCCTTCTGTGACAATCATGTACTCAAATATGCCTGAACTCACCAAAATAAAGAATTACACTTGGAGTGGGAACATTTAATTCCATAAATAGTGTAAAGGGTGAACTCAGGTTCAAGTCTGTTCTTTGAGTTATTTAGAAATCTGTTGGAGAAAGGGAGTGCAGAAAGTGAGGTGGTACATAGGTAAAAACATTTTCTTGAATGTTTTGGTGAGGGTGGGAATGTATGGGATAAAAACCATGGCTTGTCATTGGAGGGGAGTTTAGAGTTAATCTTTCTGTAAAAATGTTTAATTTTGTTTTTAGGAGGCTATGCTTAATTCCGTCAGACGTGACATCATTGATGTATAATTCTAGGCTAGTTTTACAGAAATTTCTACTTGTATAAAGATTGGTCATCAAATAGAAATGATGAAAGGCCTGCTAGCTTGTGGGCTTGATGTGTGGCAGATTCTGGATGTGGGAAGCCATGTATTTCTAAAGGTTTAATGTGCATAGAGTCAAAATAGAAACACTTCCTGAGTACTACTAAATCAACATATGAGATATTGTGAGGGGTTTCCCAAATCACAATGAGTTGTAGTGCAAACTGGCTTTGAAAGTTTGTTTTGATTTTTTGGATAGCTGGTTCTGGACTTGTAATGGAAATGTCATCAATGTATAGTATATAGATAAAGTCTGGTGCATACACAATGAGTGATGTAGTGACTATCTTTTTAAAATGGTTAATATATAAACTGGAGATGGCTTCTGTCAGAGAGAGACCCATAGGCCAATGGCTGATCATTTTGTAGTAGTGGACATTGAAAGCAGCTATTATGATGTTGTTATTAAGCCAAGAGAGAAATGTAATAATAACATCCATGCATGGCTAGGAGTAGTTCACTCTATTTTGTTCATTTTAATGATATAGAAACAGGCAACACTCTCCATACAGTAGTGCCACTCAGTGCAAGTCAGAGAAATCAATGGATGCCAGGAAAGTTTTGTCTGTTTCAATAACAATTAATATGCTAGTTTACTATTGATTATATCACTCTACTTCTTTTTTGCAAAGGCTATAGATTATAATATTTTCCTGAAGGTTTGTGATGATGGTATTCTAGTTGTATTTTTATATAAGTCTATTCCCATCATCATAGTCCAATATCGGCAATACATTTGGTTATTTTTATTGGTTACATTTGTTATACTATTAAGTAATTGTGGTTTAGGTGTTATTATCAGCATTCAAAATGGAAGTAATTTTGTAAATAAAATTACAAAGGCAAACAAGTTTACTTATTGTAATAGTATGGAGAGAGTTTTGCCTTGTTTTTAACTTATTTAAATATTTGTTGTCTGAATTGCAGTATATTTATAAGTTTTAATGAAAGAAAGAAATCAATCCATTTTTCAGTTTATTTTTAATTTGAACTCCATAATATCTGATTGCTTTGTTGGTTAGGTATATGCATAGGATGTTGTGAAATACATATAAGCATACATAACCATTTTTGTTATTTTAAAAAATAAGTTTTTATGTATGCATTAAATGTTTAATAGCTGCATAATTTTCTGCCATGGTGGGGTTGCATGCTCTTGAACTCAAATTCCATGGATCATCATTCAGATCTCTGGCACTTTTAAACTTCATATGAATTCCTCATTTAAAAAATCAGTTATTTTTATGATGTTTAATAACAAATTCAGCCTTAAAATAACTAATACTATTTGTATCTACATACATGCTTATTCATCTATTCATCTATCTATCTATCTATCTATCTATCTATCTATCTATCTATCTATCTATCTATCTATCTATCTATCTATCTATCTATCTATCTATCTATCTATCTATCTATCTATCTATCTATCTATCTATCTATCTATCTATCTATCTATCTATCTATCTATCTATCTATCTATCTATCTATCTGTCTGTCTGTCTGTCTGTCTGTCCGTCAGTCTGTCTGTCCATCAGTCTGTCTGTCTGTCCATCCATCGTCCATCAGTCTGTCTGTCTGACTCTCAGTCAGTCCATCAGTCTGTCTGTCTGTCAGTCTGTCTATCTATCTATCTATCTATCTATCTATCTATCTATCTATCTATCTATCTATCTATCTATCTATCTATCTATCTATCTATCTATCTATCTATCTATGGGTCTGTCTGTCTATCTATGTATCTGTCTGTCTGTCTATCTATCTATCTATCTATCTATCTATCTATCTATCTATCTATCTATCTATCTATCTATCTATCTATCTATCTATCTATCTATCTATCTATCTATCTATCTATCTATCTATCTATCTATTTATCTATCTATTTATCTATCTATCTATCTATCTATCTATCTATCTATCTATCTATCTATCTATCTATCTATCTATCTATCTATCTATCTATCTATCTATCTATCTATGTGCCTGTCTGTTTATCTATGTGTCTGTCTGTCTTTCTGTCTGTCTTTCTATCTATCTGTCTATCTATCTATCTATGTATCTATCTATCTATCTATCTATCTATCTATCTATCTATCTATCTATCTATCTATCTATCTATCTATCTATCTATCTATCTATCTATCTATCTATCTATCTATCTATTTATCTACCTATCTACCTACCTACCAATCTATCCATCAATCCACATGTCTGTTTGTTTAACTATCTATTTTTACTTATATTTATCTATATGTCTAATTATCTATATATCTAATTATCCATCCACAACATATCTTTATTTATTGCTCTATTTATCATTTTATCTATCTATTAGTCTTCCTATTATTCTGTCTAAATATCTATAAATCCATATATCTTTACATCCTTCAAGATAACCAGCATCTATCCACATATCAATTTATCCTTATATCTAATTATCTCTGTCTATTCATCTATAAATATTTCTCTTTTTCTACTATGTAAATGTGCATACATCCATTCATCAATATTTTTCCATATATATAATTACATCTATCCATATATCATTCATTTATCTGTCCACTTATCAACTTATCCATTCCTTTATTTATTCTTCCATTCTTCTATCTATTTATCTACATAAAAAATTGCCAATTTCTATTGAATTACACATGATTATTGGTTAGGTTTTGGTTTAGCTGTGTGGTTTGAAATTTATTTTGAGATCAGTTTATTTACAATTTATATTAAATAAAACTCTAAACATACTTCCAAAAGACAGCTCTTCATATATCTTTATGCTAAATAGTTATGATTAGATAATAAAAATATTTCCATTGTGGGTTGAAGTTCGAACATCTGTAGTCTTTTAATATTTCACTATAGCTTTAACATGTTGATAAATGTTTTAAAGTCATTTTACAACATAAACGTAATGTACACTGTAGTATATATATTGTAACATTTTCCATGTCTGACTAGGTCTCTGTTACACATAAAATGTGTGAGTTGATCAAGTTATGGAAAAAGAAGAAAGTTTCATTCCTATTTCTAAAAACATAACTATATTTCCTGATCAACTCTACCTAGTAATTGTTACAATTTACACTATCGACAGAATTAGCTTTTATTTCTTTTATCAGGGCACCAGGATTCATATAAGAATCCGCTGAAATCCATTGCATCATGTCTTCGTGTCTTGAGAATTAAAAAGAAAAATGTTTTTAAAAGAATCGGTATCATATTTTACCGTAACTAGAATTATTTTCTAGATATTATTATTATTCCTGGAGCTTAGTCAACACATATCAGCAAAGGTAAATTATATTTTCAAATCTCACTAAACTAATATTAATAAATTTAAAAATAAACATTAATAACTATTATTAATAACTTACAATGAAAAGTTGATATTAGAAATTAAATATTTTTATTATAACAAATTAAAATGTATAAAAAACACATTATGATTTAATTAATTGGAAATGTTACACACACGCTAATCCAGATATAAATCCATTAATAAAAAATAACAGTTAAACAATTAAAAAGTTCTTGGATAAAAAGAGTCTCTTGATCAATAAAATTCAAGTCTCTATCGGGATTATTTTAAGCTTATTTTTTTAAGAATGGTTTGCTGACAATTTAGTCACAATCGGGAATAATGAATCATAACTTACCGGTAAGTTTAGTGATTTCACAAAGCTTGTAGATTACTATGCATAGTTTTTTTTGTGGGAGAATGAGCTCAGCCATCAGTTATAAGTTGATCTTGGTCTATTCTTGTCGGTCACAAAGGCTTTTCTGGTGTCCATCTTCAGGAACGATGTCAGCAAAAGCCCCAGCCCACTCCAACATGCAGAATCATTTCAGCGTAGAGTGATCCTGGATATATTTTTTTTATCCAGGACCGACCATAGGAAAAACAGACAAAACAAGATGTTGATCAAACTGGCCTCTTCCTTTTTATACTCGAGGTCCAGTTTTCAGATTTCTGCAAATACCTTTTGTTTGTCAAAAATATACGTTGATAATCTTGTACATTCTTTATACAATTTACAGTTATAAAGTTCTCTTTTTTATCAAGTCTTTTGGCCATCTTTAATTAGCTAAAATATTTTTCTTTTAGCTTATCTTTTTACTTTTGGAATTCTTTTTATTTATCTGGATTAGTAATCTGCATGTCATTTATTCTTTCCAATTTTTAATTGTAAAAAAAAAATATGGACAAAAATTTTAACTTTCATTGTATGTTTAAAAAAAAATTATACTAATCAAAAAAAAAAATCTAAATTTACTTTTTTTTTAGTTTTTACCAAATGCCAATATATTTGTACCATATATAAATAAATGGTACAATGTGTTTATATTATTTAAATAATTTTCAGGACTAAATATATAAATGTTAATCAAACATAAGTTATGATGTAATAAAGCAAACAGTTAAATAAAACTGCCAAATATAATCTAAAATCACCCAATCTAATAATATTTTTATCAGCTGCCATTTGTATAGAAATTTCCATTATATTTTGCACCCACACATATATTTAATACTTGAGCATTTTTATACTTATTATTTAAGTAATACTTTGGGGGCAATTTGAAATTTATAATTGTAATTCCACCTTTATTGGGAATGTCTAAGTGTTGAATGGTTTCTAATGATATATATACAGTGTAACAATATAAAATGGAAAAGTAGGCCTGATATGATTATTGACTTGGTTAAAACATCTATCTCATATAAATCCTCCCAAATGAGAATGGTATGACAAACCAATATTTTATGTGAATTCAGATTTTGACAACACAAATTATGTCTGACAACAATAGGGTCATAGACGTGTATGTCACAGCTAAATCCCTCACATCAATCATAATCTAAGTCTAATCAGTTAATAAATATTGCTAGCTCTTATGAATGTGTCTAACATTGATGGGTGAATTCTAGTAATATTACTATATACAAAATTGCATAGCAATGACATTGAATCATTTATGAATTAAGATTTAATTATATAAACCTATTTGAATAATCTAAAGAAATAAAGTAAATAAAGATAGAATTGCTACTTTAATAAATAATAAAGTTTTATTTATATTTGTAGTTATGATCTAGGTTATTTAAAATAGACATAAATATCATTTAAATTCTAATAACGAGATATATGTTTAGACTATGAATGATCTAAAGCAAACTACTATTTCAAATCAAAGGAAGACACACATTTAGATTAATTCTACTAACAATAATTTAATAAATAAATGTGCTAACTTATTATAGTCTATGTTATGATATCAGATCTAAATAAGTTGTCTTGGTAAACTTCATTCAATGGTTGTTTATATTTTTAGCATCTTAAGATGATTTCCCGTAATTGAATGTTTATGTAATTGTTTGCTTTATATAAACACATGCGCATGAAATGATTCATCACTATATATGCTAAAATTTAAATAAAACTGAAAACGCTGTAACATTATCAGAATACTCAACTTTCAAGTATTTACCATATTTAGTTGCATGCTAAGACAAGATAAGAACTTGTAAATATCCAATTAAAATGACAATAATAATCCAAACGGGTTTGAGCATGGTTCAATCAAGTATAATTTCCCTGACAGTAGTTAAGCACTTTAATTCCTTTAGATACTTAGTATGTGACTTATAATCATGTAATTTATTTCCTTTATATGTATATCTGAATATGTTTCAATAAAAATAATTCCTGTGTCATTTACCAAATAATAGAATCATAATCCCTTTAAATATCAGCAAAAAAAATATCCATTTATTTACTGCATTGTTTACATTCAAAGATCAGCCTTTCAAGCTAATTGTGCATGTGTCTTCTGCGAGTGTTAAATAATAAATGAATACTTCACTCTACAACACAAGATATAGTATTTATGCAGGAATAAAAGGAATCCTCTTATTCCTATGATTCAAATTCTTTTATATGAGCAAATCTGAAGTGCAGTTGAGTAAAGCATGAGAGTAGAATTCTCACTTTAAATTACTATCTACGATGTTGGAATGAATGATGTCGGTGAAATTGTCTAGAATTTACTAAACATCACTCTAAGTGAAACTTAATTATAAGTAAATAAGCATTTATTTTTATATGACGCTATGCATACAATTGTATACATTCAAAGATCAGCCTTTCAAGCTAATTGTGCATGCATCTTCTGCGAGTGTTAAATAATAAATGAATACTTCACTCTACAACACAAGATATAGTATTTATGCAGGAATAAAAGGAATCCTCTTATTCCTACAACTCAAATTCTTTTATAAGAGGATTCCTTTTATTCCTGCATAAATACTATATCTTGTGTTGTAGAGTGGAAGTATTCATTTATTATTTAACACTCGCAGAAGATACATGCACAATTAGCTTGAAAGGCTGATCTTTGAATGTATACAATTGTATGCATAGTGTCATATAAAAATAAATGATTATTTATTGCACTGTTATAACTTATATATTAATAATTCCAAGACGTGTATAATACATATATTTCCAATAGAAGGTGAGAAAAAGACTATTTCGATAGATGGTAGCATGGTCTTATGATTAAAAAATATATAGAAATAAACAGAATATTAGATGTGAGTTAATATATGATAATAGTAAGGTAAGTAGTTTATTGTTTAAGGCTTGAACAGGATCTTTAGCAACAAGAGAATATACATGTAAATGGAAAAATGTGGGTGATTTAGTCTGTAAATTATGCAAGGAAGGAATAGAAAATATTAGACATCTGTTAATTGAATGTAAATGCTTGAAAACAGAAAGGGGGCATATAATGAAGTTATGGAAAAATAAATATGAAAAAAGTGATTATACAGAAAGTAGATTATTGGTTTTTATGCTGGGTTTGGAAAAAGATAAGGGGGATTTAGATATAAAGTCTGTAGAGTTGACAAAGATTATGTTGTGGAAATGGGATGGAGCAGAATATGGGAAAACATAGACTGGGGAATATAAAATTAAGTAGCTAACAAGTTTTTCTTTGTATAATTGCTGAGAGATTCTTGACTTCGTTTAAGAAGAAGCTACAGTACAACACATCACATCTTGGAAATATTAGAATTTTCGATTTTCTTCTCCCCGTTCCTTTTAATACATAATTCTTGTATTAAATGTTGAAATTTAATTTACTACCTTTCATGAAGCTGGTATTTTGTTTCATTTATGATGGTTAACATTTATATTTGTTTTATACATGTATGTTTTAAATTCGAACGGTAATTTGACGAATATTTTGTTGAAAGCAAAAATGAGTTTTTAATCGGAAGTTATATGACCTTAATCTACATTCTGGTCCACATAGATGCCAATGTCATCTGTTCTTAGCACTTCTTATTATATTGTTCTTTTATAAACTATTTTATAAATATGCACATTGCTCCTAAATAAAATATATTGAATAAAATGTAGTTTTTCCAGGTGGTTACAAGAAGTGCATAAACTTATACAATCTGAGAGATATTAAAAAAATAACATAGGATAATAAAAAACTTCTCGGATGATAAGGATTTCTATATCTGTTCTTTTTAAAAGGAAGATATATAATGTCTTTTTCCTTGTAACTATCCCATTTAGCATGAGGACTTCAGGTGCACATTGCTTCAAACAATTGTAATGGTAGTGGATCTATATAATTTTAAATATACATGTACATATATGTACTATTAAAATCAATATACATATATATATATCATTATATGCAACATATAATATATATCATTTATTAATGTACAAATAAATAGTGCTATTTTTTTAAAAAAATTATCCCTAAAATTAACGTGTTTTAATTTTTCTTCTTTTCTATTAGCAATCTAAACTACAGGGCAACAAAATAACTAATTTCAAAATGAAGTTTCATTATTTATTTATCAAAGATTAGAATTTGTCAAGCGTTGGTGGCCTAGTGGCTAGCATAGCTGCCTTCCAAGCAGCTGGCCCGAGATCGCTTCCGGTCAACGCATTTGACACATGAAGAAAAAAGATTAGAATTTATAAGATGTAAATATTGCTATCATTTGTATCTTAAGCAAACTATGTTTTCTTCTTTTTAAATGTGAGTAACTTTAGGTCTCTTGAAGAATTTAATTTAGAATTTTTTTTTTAAAGCAAAAAAATATATATATAGACAAAATATTAGTTGAAATCTTACGAAAGGTGATGTTCCTATATAAAATGGATGATTATCAATTGGCAGTCTAATGATTAATAATCTCAAAGTATTATAATAGTCTGATATTTAAGCAAAAAAAAATTAAAGGCTACACACATATAGACATGTGTGGTAGGAACATCCCAGATAGTGCAATGGCTAAATTCAATTTCACGCTCTTTGTTTGAATAGGTCTACAATTCAATATTTAACATCATTATGTTTTACAGTTCAATATATAGTTAATTTCTATTTCATCCTATTTGTTTCAATAGGTCCGTAATTCAATATTCTACATCATTGTGGCTTACACTTCAAGATATACTTTTTGGACTGGTTGCTTGAAAATCGGACTTTTATATATTTATCATAAAAGGTGTAGCTGAAATTTCTTAACATTTGGGAAGGTGATTTAATATTTATATATATATAACATTATAATAAACTCAAACTTTTTTACTATATAAATATATATTTTGGAGATAGCCCTCATTTCTCAGTTGATCACTCGATCAGTAAGTAGTTATGAAAATATAAACACATTTTTAGAAAGCTAAAAATTTAATTTGGTTGATTATTTAATTGCTTCCTGTATAACGCTTATACATATATACAGTTTGCAAATATTTTGAAGTATACATCACTTAAAAATATAGTAACGGCGGTGATAATTTAAATATTTATGTTTGCTTTGGCCTAAATGAAGAGACTTAGTTGGAACAAAATACATATTAGGAATCATTATCATATTTTCTCATTGTTTGCAGCAATATGTTTAAATCCCAAAAGAATAAATTATAATTTCTAAGAAGAGATATAAACGTGAATCTGTGCAAATATGTGCATATATAATTTATGAAAAACGTAATAAGATTAATTTAAAGTCATTGTGAAATACACTTATAGTAACTGTAATTATATTTAAAGTTTTCAGTATTCTTTCTTTCTATGCAAGTATTTTCAAATGTATTGAATTTGAAACTATTTCAATTGCTATTTTCTTAACTATCTTCCGACAGTAATGAGAATTCTAGTGAATAGGATTTTTGTGGTATTTGTTCTTTCATTAAATAAATATCCGTCTAATCCAATTAATACTAGTTAACCATAATCAGTATAAAACGTGTTATTTCTAAATAAGGTTGTTGTACTGAAAGAAGTAATTTTCACTCTCTTATTGTCTTCTAGCTTTTGAAGTAATTTGTAAACGCTTTGCTTTCATTAAAATAATAGATTCCTAGGCAATTTTTAATTGAAAAAATGAAAAGATACGCAGATAAATGATTTCGCATTTATAAAATATATAAATATTATGTTTATTTAATTTTTTTTCTTAAAAAAAGTTTTTTTTTTTTTTACTCATTACTTTAAATCTGTAATTTTGAAAGTCAGAATACTTACTAAATAAATATAATAACTGAAACACAGGCTTAATATATACCATATGTCTATATATGTAATATAGGGTATATGATTACAGACTTTCACATGACCCACCACTCTCCACTCTATCTAATAACACCAAAACACTCAAGCATATATATGCTGAAAAGATAAATAATCACCAATATACGTATTTCATGCTAAATCAGCAATCATCAATTGGTCCAGATTATCATCTCCCACACATATATACTATAAGTGCTCAGATATATATTAAGATAGCCAACCTTCATACTTTAATGGACTGGCTCCAACCTACTACACACTCCAACTCTTCAACCGTCCATCCAATTGAAAATCTGAAGATGGAATGCTCGAAGGCCACCCTGAGGCCGAGATTCTTGTCACACCCATGTTGACCCAGACCCATGGTATATATTAAGCCTGTGTTTCAGTTATTACATTGTAGAGATGTCTGCCCGTCCTTGCATATGTATTTAATGGATTATGTCCTGTACATGTGGGGTTCAAATTGACCTTGAGTCAACATGGGTGTGGCAAGAATCTCGGCCTCAGGGTGGCCTTCGAGCATTCCATCTTCAGATTTTCAATTGGATGGACGGTTGAAGAGTTGGAGGGTGTAGTAGGTTGGAGCCAGTCCATTAAAGTATGAAGATTGTCTATCTTAATATATATATATATATATGAGCACTTATAGTATATATGTGTGGGAGATGATAATCTGGACCAACTGATGATTGTTGGTTTAGCATGAAATACGTATATTGGTGATTATTTATCTTTTCAGCATATATATGTTTGAGTGTTTCGGTGTTATTAGATAGAGTGGAGAGTGGTGGGTCATGTGAAAGTCTGTGCTCATATACCCTATATTAAATAAACATAGTAATAGAAAAACTATAAATGTTATCACTATTGATAACGTCCTATTAACAATAAAAAAAGCGGTTTAATTTAGAAAAGTGGTAGTACGGAAGACTCAAGCTTATGGTTCCGGGATCATGGCTCAGCTGCGTCATTACTAGTACTTGAAATTTTTTGAACTCCTGAGCAAAGAATTGTGCAATTAATTGCCAGAAAAATCATATGACAGCTAGTGGTCAGGACTAAAGGTCTGATCTTCAATTAAAAAACCAGTACCTATTGTTTACACCACTATACAACAGCACTAAATGGCACAGGACAAACTACGTGTTCTCAGTTACTCAATGGTCATGAAATTAAGAGCATAGGAGGTGACAGTTTGAGATTTTACCCCAGTTTTTAAATTTACACTCCATAAACATTTAACAAAGCTTTTTGTTTACATTTATCTTTACTGTGGCAGTAAAAAAAAACTAAGCTTTAGTGAAATCTTACTAGTAATTGTATAATTTCAGGCAGAGATAGATTATCCTTAGATCAATTATGGTTTTGCACTTTCAGACCTCTTCGTTTGACTCCTTTTTACATTATTAATAATTTAATCAATCAAGATTAAAATAAACTATTTAATAACTATATTATAATATACAGTATATATATATAAATATTCTCAATATATTATACTACACAGTTCACATAATCAATTATCTGCATCTACTCCATCTACTAGACATTATTAACATTAAACTGTACTTTTTTTAAACATATATTTATATGTTATAATCAAATAAATAAATAAACTTAACATACTTTACATCTTATATATACATACAATTTACAATATTCAATTAAAGAGTAGTAATTAATTCATAGAGTGCACAGAAAGCTTATGTCAATAGTCTGAACAGGCACAGACTATATTCAATGCACGATAAAATTTGCAATAATCACACATATTTTGCCGATAGAGGGATCTTCCAAACCATGACACAAGATCGCGACTTTTATAAAGATAAGAGCATCCATCTTATTTTTAACCTAAATCTGAAGCATCTTGATTTTGGAAGCATGAAGTAAATGTTTTTTTTCAAGAGTACTACTCTTCAATAGTTTATAGAATTTCCAACATTAAGATCGTACTATTAATTCACTGTAAATCCCAAGATAATGGATTTAAACAGTGAAGAAAACAACTACTGCATGCTTCCAAATCAAGATTCTTCAGAGCCGCCTATATAAATGGACATTTAGATTAAAGGTAAGACCATCACTCTTATCTTTATAAAAGTCGCTATCTTGTGTCATGGTTTGGAAGATCCCTCTATCAGCAAAATATGCTTGATTATTGCGAATATTCAATTAAATAAATTAAAAATATATTTTTATACCTATAATTAAAACAAATTTTTTTTTACAATTTTTTTCAAAAATTATAATAAGTAAATATATATTTTATATATTTTAAAAATGGTATTTACATATTTGTAACCACTTTCTACATTTTCCAACTATTTAATAAAGCCCATTTTCCTCCTAATTTTACTGGATCTTTTACTATATTTACACATTTCTCCAAGTTTTTTTGAATATACAATGTTCTGTAATGTATTCTATTATGATAATCCTTCACATATTTTATAACATGTATTTTCTCCCCATTTCATTTTATGCTCTGTATCAAAGTAATGCAAATATGATCCTGACCTCAGTTCAATCATGTTTCTTACCTCTCTCAATTGCTGTTCTTCCTGTCTGTCCTATATATATATATTGCATTTTTTACAGCTAATTTTATAACATCATTTAACTCTTTTGCAGTATTTAACCATTTACCTAAAAACTTATTATTTTTTCAGGTTATTTTTACATTATTTGGCAATATTTCTTTCATTAATCTTTTATACTACTTATCTGAATATGGAATAGACATATATTTACTATCTCTATACTTATTCCTGTTATTTGTATTTATTCTATCTATTTTATTATCAAAATTTCTTCTAATTGCTTTCCTTTCGTAACCTATTTTTATATAATTTAGTATATTATTAATGTTTACATTTTTTTTTTAATTTTTCTTTTACATTTTTTTTGTATCTGTCTTGAAACAATGCATGAATTATACAAAGTTATAAATATTTGTGACTGTCCAAATTTTAGCAGTATTTGTTTTGGAATATCAAAGAAAATATTTTATTGATATTACAATCAGCCTCAATGAATATCAATTGTGGTTAAATGATGCATTTGTTTGCCAGCAAACACTTAAACTAAAATGTATTTTGACTGGTTGATTTTTAATTGTAAATAAAATATCTAAGATGGTAGCATATATTAGTGAAAAGTCAATTCAGAACCTGCCTTCAGTATCTCTATGAGAAAATACTTTTGTGAAGTAACACAATTTCATATTTTGTTAAAATTGTAAAAAAACAACAACATAACTTTATATATAATTTGTGTCATAATTCATTTTTATTTTTGCCAAAGTAAATTAAATATTTATTTCAGTATAAGTATTTGATGTTTACATCAACTTTTATTTGCATAAGTATAACTTACTTTGAATTTAAAGTGTATGTTTTATTCAAATTTTGAGGATGTAAAATTAGGAAGTGACTTAAATTCAAATCAAATATTTTAACAAACAATGAGGATTGCCAATTCCTCAAAAAGCTTTGTGATAAATGCTTAGCTATGCTTTCTCTAGCTAAGCATTTATCACAAAGCCATGGTCAGAGGTTTGGGGAGGGGCGTTCTGACAGAGATATTTTAAATGCTTTCTCTAGCTAAACATTTATCACAAAGCCTGTTGGTCAGAGGTTTGGGGAGGGGGGTTCTGACAGAGATATTTTAAATGCTTTCTCTAGCTAAGCATTTATCACAAAGCTTGTTGAGGAATTGGCAATCCTCATTGTTTGTGACTTACAAGCTTGAGAGTGTGGGGTCATGTGATCTATGATTCTTATTTTAAATATTTTAACATCTTATTTTTGCTGATATCCCACTCCCCAATGTTCACATCTTGGCTATATACTTCACACATGCACATAGTTTTACAATAATTTATAACAGTTTATTTTGGGAGTTTCCCATCTGCACTTTTCTGAATTAACCCAGTAGCTGTTTGATAGCAGCTACATAGAAATGCATCACATTTACTTATATTTTAATTTTGAGTGTTTTTATTATCCATACTCACTAATGGTGGAAAAACTGTTTACATATGATGCTAAATTAAAAAGGAAAATAATATTGTGCACTGAAGAAACTGAAAATAGTTCCTATTTAAGTAAATAAAAATGTTTATTATTTTTCAATATCTATTATAAATTATAAAATCATTTTTATATAATTTAACAACGTATTTCTGCTAATCTCCAATTCCCCAATAATTATCTATTTGCTTTACACATGCATATGGTATTACAATTGTTGATAACAGTTTATTCTGAAATTTCCCTGTTTACACTTTTCTGAATTAATCCAGTTGCTGTTTGATTATGTCTGTGTAGAATCACAATTGTATCTGGCCACATTTTAATTTTGAGTATACTTTATTACACATAATCACAAATGATGAAAAACCAGTTTATATATGATGTATAGGGTATACGAAAATAGACATTCACACCACCCACCACTCTCCACTCTATCTCATAACACTGATACACTTGAACACATATATGCTGAAAAGATAAATAATCACCAATATACATATTTCATGCTAAACCAGCAATCATCAGTTGGTCCAGATTACCATCTCTACACATATGCTATAAGTGCTCAGATATATATATATATATTAAGATAGCCAATTTCCATATTTTCAACCGTCCATCCAATTGAAAATCTGATAATGGAATGCTCAAAGGCCACCCTATATACCCTATATATTACATATATAGACACAGGTATATAATAAGCCTGTGTTTCAGTTATTTTATATATAATGCTGAATTCAAAAGAAAAATAAATTGTGCACTGAAGAAATTAAAAATAATTCCTATTTATGTAAATAAAAATCTCTGTTATGAATTAATTTTTATATTTTTTTCCATTTTTTAAAAATATTATGGCTTAAAGTCAAGGGCAGTTTAAATTTGAAGGAAAGTGTTTTTTTAGTAGAAAAACAGGAAATGACTACAGTCAAACAAGAATACCTATCAAGAACATTATTATTACTTGATGCTGTTTCTTTATTATAAGTATCAAATACAAATTTAATATTTAAATAATAATATTTATATTAAAACAGGCAAAAATCTCCATACAGCTGTGCCACTCAGTGCAAACCAGAGTTTTGCCTGTTTTAACAACAGTTATGAGCAAGCATAAATAATGGTGATAATGTGATGTTTAGTGTTTTAATATTTCTATTATTTAAGCTTCTCTTGCTTACAATAATTTATCTTATTTATCCAAACTTGGTAAAGAATACTTTTTTCTAATAAAATATTTTTAATCTTAGGACTAAAATAACATGTTTCTTTAACTATTTATATCTGATTATTATTTGTGTCTTTATTGCAGATACTATGCATTTTTGGTCTATAATAATTAGTCAAATTCATTTTCAATGTTCAATATATAATCATGGAAGCTGGAATCTGAATGTTATCTTTGTGTAGAGGTGTAATTTTTTATATATTAATTAGTATGCACAATTATAATTAGAACAGTTTCTATTTTCTAATTTAAATATTAACTCTTCAGAACTCATTTGCATTAATTTTCATGACTTGTCTACTTCAGGAATAACATGGTAGTTAATCAGATAGAAACACTATCTGTTTTAACAGGTTAGCCATGCTAGTATTAATTAATAATAGTTATATTAATATTTTCACGTTTGAATTTCATTATAGCATTAACATCTGATTCTATTATATATTTATTTATATAAAGAATTGCTAATGCAACTATATATATATATATACACACACAATAAAAAATAAACAAGGAAGCCCTATTTATTATATAATATAAAAATCAGAAATATATATTATATTTTTAACATTTTTCAAATCTTTTAAAGGTTTATATATATATATTTCATGCTGAAATAAATTTTCAGTAAATTGCTTTACTATCCAATATGCTTATTTTTATTTATCTAATACTCTTAATATTAAATTACTTTTGTTCTATTGCAGAAAAGGATTAAATATATTTATTAAATATTGTTATTAACTCTAAATTTATTACATTATAACAGTAACATTTTTTTATATAAATAAATATATCTAAAAAATATTTTATATAAACGTTTTTAGTTACTGCATTAAAAGCTAAATAAATAATTGTTTTCTTCAACTACAATTGGGAATTTTATATTTAATTTGAAATAAAAGAGTATAATATCCAAAAATCAATTAATTCAATCACTTAGTGCCAAAATCACTGATTTACTCAATCTCTGGAGACCTCAAACTTTTATTTCAACTTAAATATAAAAACCCAACTATAATTAAAGAAAATAATTATTTTTTATCTTTTTAGTGCATCAAATAGGATTATTAAATATTATATATATGTATTATTTTTTTTGCAATTATTTGTATTTAAAACAACAAATAAAATGTCACATTTGCGCATTAAAAAACCACATGGTATTTTATAAATCAATTTCAATATTATTTTGTTTATATGAGAAGCATTTTATACAGATGTGTTTTAAAATAAATTTTTCAGCAAGAGGAAATAAAATTTCATTTATTTTAAAACAGTATCAAGTCATTTCAAACAATAATGCCATCTAGTGCAAGCCATAGTAGTCAATGGTTGTTAAAAGGTTCATCCATCAAAATTTCTATCTGCAGCCCCTTCATCCAATATCCCCAAACTTGTTTCTGTCTGTGGTCTTCATCAGTGAGATGTCTTGGTAGAAGCTAGTTTGGGAATATAGGATACGTAGACAATATACAGGGATTTTGATGCACAATACTGTCTAGAATCCATTGATTACTATGACTTGCATTGGCTGACCCTACTGCATGATGAGTTGCCACTGCATTAATAGTTTATGGTAAGCATAAGAAATGGTAATCATGTGATATTGCCATGGTTTATGCATTTTACAAGAAATAGCTTTTGCAATCATTTGAAAGTAAGATTTGCTTTTATTTTTATTTTAATTGATTGTTAATACTTTTACATGTAGCCAATTTTTTAAAAGTAAAAAAAAACCCATCCTGCACAGTTTGTCATAGTTGGTAGAATATCCAACATGGGATCAGGGAATTTGAGAATTAATTCTGGTCCTAACAAACCTAGCATGCAATTTTTTTTATGAACACCCAAGCATTTTTATAAAGTAAATGTATTTAAAAAATATTCCTCCCCCTAATATGCATCACTAAACACTTACTGAACAACACCAATACATTTGAAATTCAGTCCATCAACACATTTACAGTAAAAAACCAGAATGTGAACCTGAAATATTTAATTACAATATTTATTTGCCACTCATTTTAAACATATGTATAAAATTTTAAGGAGGTCTATTTGAAACAAACAGAATTTCTAAGATAAATAAAAACATTTAATAATAACAAAAGACAAAAAACATGAAAATATATAACCATAGTATATATAGTGCCCAATCTCTTTTGCAAAATATTAAAAGTGGAAAGAAACCAGTTCCTACTTTATATAAGAGTAGTATAATGAAAGTTACTGAGCTATCTCTATGGGTGTGAAAATTCAGATCATTGATAAATCCAGCTAACCACAAGAATAGAGCTTGTTCATACAATATATGAGTAATGAGGCAGGACACTTTAAATTGTTTTATTAATGGCTGATTGCAATAGGGTAAGTGAAAATGAGGTGTATTTTGGTAAAAAAAAAATTAAATATTCACACGTGTGTATATATGTTGAAGGATAGACAGGAGTTTCCCATATATCATTTAAGAATTTGTTAATAATTTTTAAATGAAATCTATTAAAACATTCTGTTTACTAGAAGGAATGTATATGTAGATATATGCATGGATACCATATGATTTAAAATTGATTTAAAGTAATTTAAACAAAGTTTATAAAATATTTTATTAATTACCAATTGTAAAGTTATACTATAATTAGGTCACTGAAAATAACTTATTTTTATACAAATAATTAATTTAATGATAAGCAGATTGGCTAATTAGAAGATTGATATCTTGTTGGCTAGCCAGAATATTATCTTTTGTTAAATTGTAATCCCTTTTAAAGCTAGTTCTTGTGAAATTTGTAATTAGGCAGTGAGCCATGAACCACAATGAAGTTGTGAACTAATCTACAACCAATGGATGGGTCTAAGAAATTAAACCATGATAAAAACTGATTTTATATATAAAGAAGTTCAGGGGACTATAAAAAGGGATCTCTTGAGAAATTGAGAGATAATTATTTATTTTCCATTCTGTCTTGATCATCAGAAGGATTATTAAAATATTGTTATGAAAGAGTTGAGAAGCATACCACCCACTCCACTCTAGCCAAGCTGATTTAGTGTGAGCTTAAGTCCATAATGAAGTACATGAGATACCATAAATAACATAAAACCATTCCATTGATCATTGTGTCCAGGTTATATGTGGTCTGTATGTCACCGAAATTCAAAGTGTCCTATAAGCTTTGGGAAAGAGACCAGTGATAATTAAGCAATACTATCATATGCTGCCGACTGAATAAAAGAGAAAAGCCAAAATCAACAGAAACATACATTAATGGTAGCCATATCAATTAGCAAGAACAATCACATTGAAACAATGCAAAATACTCAAAAACATAGCTATAGTTAAACCTACTGTTATGCAAAAAATCTATACATACTGGAATTCATAAAACAAACTATTAAAAATGAAAGAGGGTAATTTGTATAAATGTTAGTTATATGCTATTGCCATTTTATTTCACTAACATTAAGGTATTCAATCTCTTACATATGTGTATTGAATTTATATTGAATTTTTTCAATGGACTATTGTGATTTATTTGGTGAAAATATACATTTAATGATCAGAATGGCCTTGAATTGCCTAATGTAATTATTATGAATTTATTAGATGCATCATGGTTCAGATATTTGTAAATTAAAAATAAAATATCTATAATAAAACAATTATCCAATCATTGCAAACTCTCACCATTTGCTAAAAGTTTCTCTAGAATTATTCTAGTTAATTATTTTAAAACAAGATTTAATCATGATCATTGTCAGGATAACAATTTAACCTGAAAAAAATAAGGCTGATTAATGGTATCTGGATAGAATAAAAGACTGCAAAGACAGGTTGAATAAATTGAGAAAGCTTATTGTCATTGTTATAAAAGTCTACAGTTGTTATTAAAATGCCCTTACAGGTTTAGGATAGCCAAGCATTGGGATGATATTTACAAGTCATATAAGTCAAGTATTAAACTTTCTTTAAATGCTATCTGGAACTTGTATGGTATTATTTCAGGCTGTTTTATTTATATATACTTTTGATTGTCAAGAAACAAATGTAAAGCAAATGCTTTTCCTGCCTCTTGCACTTGGCAACAAGTGTGCATTCTACCATATATTATATGTTTTATACATTCTTTGTTTGTTCTTAAATAAGTATAAAGCAGATGCTATTCCTGCTGCTTACACATAGGGTATTAGTAAAATTGTTATTTATCAGATAGACATCCATTCCTACCATTTAATTCATACATCTCAGGCATTAATGCCAGTTAGATGCATGATTCCTGGTTGGTACATTTCTGGCATGTGAGACGTATTACCATGATTCACTTATATTCAATAATTTATTCACTAGTATGAATTTCCAATCACAGTAGCCTGAAATGATTTAGTCTAGTTCTTCTAATAGTATAGTTTATATAAATGATTCTTATATTCTAAAGCTTGTAAGATTAATACTTCTTGAAACTAGATTGAGATTGATTATATTAATAGGGATTAATACTTCCAGTTAGTCTGTATCTATCCTAGGACAATTAAGATGCATAGGGACATATATTGTCTATGCATAATGAGGCAATGAATATCTATTTTGATGAATTTTGCATAAACTAGCAGAGCTGTTGAATAAAATCAATAAGACAATGAATCGTTAAGTGTCATTCTGTTTAATTCAAACCCAGGTTGAAAACCATTAGACCAATGTATCCAAAGGGTTGTCAATTCCATTAATATTTATGTGGTGATTATGCATATATGTAAATAAATCTGAATTTCTCATTATTCTAGCATTTGTTTTTTATTGCAATCAATAACGATAATTAGAATATGATAAGAGCCTCTTGTATCTGAATAGTTTGGAGTTGTATGCAAATTATTCTTGGGTGATTTTCATATTAGCTGTGCATCTTTGACTGTTGTAATATATATGAACATCCAAGATAATCAACATATCTTGATGATTTTAATTATTAAATTATATATATATAAAACAAAAATCTTCAGTACTTAGAACAAAGTGTTTATTCATCTTATCATAAAAAACAGGTAAAAACTAAATATTTGTCGGACAATTCATCTCAAATTAATGAGTATTTAAATTAATTGACTTACTCACTTTATGTCCAAGCTAAAAATAGATGGTAACTATTTGCCAAGTAATAAATATATAGGTATACTATTATTATTGATAACAATGCTTGAAATAAATATTGTGTTTGACCATTACATGTTTTTCCAAGACATTAAAATTATATCATATTTGAACATTAGAAGAATTAATTTCATCATTGTGATCTCTATATATTCATAAATGGGTGAAATATAATCAAGAACTATGGTGAAACGACAAATGAAATCAATCAAATCAAACACCATCACTTTTATTAGTTATCTCCTCAGTCTCACAAACTACAAATCAAGTAAAAAAAAAAACCATCATTTACATCTCTTATGACATATGCACCTCCAGAGTAAATCCCGGATTACCAGGTGAGACAGACACCCAGACAAACATAGGTTTTTGATTATATAGATATATTTAATACCAATAAGAGAGATATCATATTACTAAATAAAATACCAAACTATTGTTTATAGGGAGTATTAAATGTTTGAATACTTGACTTACCAGATTTACAAGAACTACTTTTAAAGATTCAGGTATAAAAGAGAGAGTCTGATGTCTATTTTATGTCAATTGCTTGTGAAAATATGGAACCCATGTTGGGAGGGCAACACCACTATTAGTTTTATTTAGAAAAACTGAGAGAGAGAAAGAATTTCAAAAAGAAAGAGAGAATAAAAAGTATTAAAGATTCTATAGTCAATGAATTATAAATTAAATTTATAATTATAAATTTATTTAATGCATTTTGAAGTGCAGACTCTTGAGGTTTATTGCCTTAGTAAATATTAACTGAAACACACAGGCTTATTATATACCTGTGTCTGTATATGTAATATATAGAGTATATGAGCACAGACTTTCACATGACCCACCGCTCTCCATACCATCTCATAACACTGATACACTTGAACACACATATGTGTAGAGATGGTAATCTGGCCCAATTGATGATTGTTGGTTTGGCATGAAATACATATATTGGTGATTATTTATCTTTTCGACATATGTGTGTTCAAGTGTATTAGTGTTATAAGATGGTGTGGAGAGTGGTGGGTCGTGTGAAAGTCTGTGCTCATATATTCTATATCTTAGTAAATATTATAAAGTAAATTGTAAGTTTTTATCGTGGTCGCATGTCTCTAAACTTTAGATTTACTTCTCAATAGTTAATCGAAATGAGATGTAAGAAATTTAAAATCATTAATTACATACATACATATAGATGCGTATGTACAAAATACTTTGTTTTAACTTTTATATTTGTTTATATCAAAGTATTTAGAAATAAATTTAATATTGTACATAGTTTGGTAACCTACAAATGTGATGATATTAAGAATTAAAATAAAAAATTTAAAGTGAGCTGTTTAAGCAAGAATTATAATAATTAATATCTTTCTCGTCTTCGTTTAAAATCTAAATTTTTTCAACTATTTAATGATGATAGCAAACTATAATAATATAATGTGACTTGAAAGAAATGGCTTGAGGTATGAAATAATGTTTTTTATTTAATTTATAACCATTATGACCTCGGCCTTTAGACATTATAAACTATATACATATATGCTCAGAGTGTCCAAGTGAAAAGATGATAGGTTATGCAATGTGATGCACTATGACTTCTCTTTATACAGAGTCAGGAGTAACTCAGCCATTATGTCCAAAGAAACCTGTTAGCCACCTAACCTTCTCTTCTCATTCCCCACCCTAAGTTTCCCCATATTCTTCTCTATCCTGTTCCACCTCATTTCCACAGCACAATCTTTGTCAACTCTATGGCCTTTATTTCTAAATCCCCTCACCTTTTTCCAAACCCAGCATAAAAACCAATAACCCACTTTCTCTATAATCACGTTGTTCATATTTATTCTTCCACAACTTCATTATTTATATCCTTTCTGCTTTCAGGCATTTACATTCAATCAACAAATGCCTAATATTTTCTATGCCTTCCTTATGCAACTTGCGGTCTAAATCAGCCACAATTTACCATATATGTTTATTCCCTTGTTGCTAAAGATCCTGTTTGAGCCTTAAACAGTAAACTACTTTCTTTTGCTATTATTATAAATTAACTCACATCCAATATTTCATTTACTTCTATATATTGTAATGGGATTTACCTTCTTTATGATCTATTCTATGGCTATTTCATTTATTATTTATCATTTTACTTTATTACCTCATATTAATCCTTAATATTTTATTTTTAGATTCTGTTATTCAAGTAAAGGAATACATATAATCAATACTTACATATTAACCATACTCCTGGTCAGATTGATATTAAATAAAAAATATTAAAACAACTCATTTTTCCAGACTGAGGTTTATCTTCTATGATTGCATAGAACATGACACATCTCATGTGGATATTTATAATAGATTTAAACCTTACATGCACCATCTAACCTTAGACTAAAACTCATGAGATGAGCTTAACACACTTCAAGTGCTTGATCCATGGCTAGCTATTAAACATGAGATCAGCATAAGACAGAATATTTAAATATGATGATCTATTTACTCATAGGGTAAAGTGAGATTGAGAGAAATGCAAACCAGACTAATACTTTACAATATATTTATTAAATAATAAAAAAGGAATATTTAAAACATAAAAACAATATATGAACACATTCAAATTACCATAATTTTAAACAAATATATACTTATTTAAATATAGTTAAAAATTAACACTTATAAATGACATTTAAATTAAAGTTCACACCTGAAATAAGACTTAATGATGTTCTATTCATGATGTCTGGAAATATTTAACTAGGTTTTTTTTATAGTATCTGGGTGAACACTCATGTCTTCTGATTCTGCCAGATTCATAGTGAGACTATTGATAGCTGGATGCTTCCTTTTGGTTCGATGTACTACTGCTATGTTTGGTTCCATAGATTTAGTTCATGGCAAGTAAAAAAAGCATCAACAAAGGCAAGTCAGATATATATCATGGCATCTGGATATTGGTACTCAGGATACAGATAGTGGAAATGAAGAACACTCAGCTTCGTTCTAGCAATGATTTTTTCTATCAACATGATCATATAAAGTATGTTTCATCTTGCTGTACTCAGTCATTTTAGCTGGTTAATACTCTTTGGCCAACTATCTTGGAAAGCTGTCTTCCTTCTTTTGCTTTTTTGCTTTTTCTGCTGCTGCTGTTCTTTTGTTTCCCTCTCTTTTCTGACCCTTGGACAATGGGCAATTGCAGCATTTATACCTCCCATTCCAGCCACTGCTCGAATTCCTTTATTTTTTTAATTAGTTACATTTTTTATCTTATATTTTTGATTACATGGAAATTAGTTAACTATTATTAATTAATCAGAATTTATGTCCAGAAACTGATTATATCTTGTACAAATGTGTTTTCAATTATATGTTAAATTTTAACACATAAAAGAAAAGAAAGATAAAGTATAATTAGTATTTTAACTTAATCCCCAAGATTTTTACTTTTTGTTTTTATTTTAACCTTTTTTTGATTAAAAAAGTATTGAAATAATTTTCTTATTTTATTAATGATATCATGTAACTCGTGTATATACACATACTTATGTACCATGTGTATATACACATTGGTACAATATATTTAAACTCTTTTTACTCTCCATACAAGTTCTCCATCTCTCCAACTCCCTACTCTTTTACACCCAACAATTCTCATAACACAATCATTTCACCTTTTTTATAAGTACACTGACATAAATTCTTTATCCAAATCTTCTGCATACCATACTACCTTTTTCATCCATCTTGTTGCTGTCCTTTACTCATAATCTAGTTAAATACTATTTGGCTATTCTCTTATTATCCATAAACTTCAATCTACTGAACATTTTGATTTTGCTTTTTGCATACCTCATATAAAAACTTGCACATCCCATTTCTCCTTGCATCCTTCACTGTCCACACATCTACATCTAATGCATGTCTTCCTACTTCTCTTTGTACTTTTTCTAAATAATCTAATAACCCTTTACTAACATATAATGCATTGTTACCGTATGTTAACCCTGCTACCACCACTCTCTTCCATACAATTCTAGCTACATTATATTTATTATATGAAAACAGCGTTAATATTTTTTATCATTCCCTTCCTTTTCTTTGCTTCATTTATCAATTTTTTCTCCCTTTTATCCAAGCAATTTCTGATTACTTTAGAAGATTCCCAAATGATTGTACTTATTCACCACACTTAATTTTCTATCACCCAATAAAAATTCTTTGTCTTCTCTTTTCCCAGTATTAATCATTATTTTTGATTTTTCTTCACTAAATTTAATCCCCATCTCTATACCAACCCTTGAACATATCCTCAGCATAACTTCCATATCTTCGCTTCTTTCTGTGCACAAGAATACATCAACTGCAAATAAAAGACCAGATAATGTATATACTCCCTCACCACATATTAATGATATCTCTACCCCTCTTCTTCACCAGTTCTCTCAAATTCAACAAAAACAAAATAGGTCACATAAGGCATCTTGCTTCAGCCCCACCCCATTTTTAACTTTAACAGATTCTATATTTATCTCTTTAAGATACCTGCAGTGCCATCTCTCAGTCAATGCATTAACTATGTAGTAACATAATGTTTCACTATAAAATTTCAAATAAGTTGCAACATAGTATATGATTTTCAATGCTTTTCCTGGTATGAAAACTAACAGTTATTTAAAAGTGTTCTTTCAACTTATGTTTTTACTTTTATATACATTAAGATCATATCAAACATGTCCATGCCAATTCTTCACAATTTAAAACAAATTTTATAATTAGCATAGTATTCCATATTATTATTTAGTGAAACACACTGTCACATTTCATGTTATAACTCATAATCCAGATATATTAGTGATGTAAAACATTTTGTAGTGAATAGCTAAATTAAGTCTTTATGTAACATATACATTAATTCATAATTGCAAGGAACATTAATTCATATATTAATTCATACATAACATTAATTTATGTATGGCAATGGAGATATCTAGAAAGAAAATCAATCACCAGCTATCAATACACTAAAATCTGTTATGTTTATATTTGAAATGATTGTCATGATTCTGGTTAGAGAATATAATAAACTAATTTGCAATACTTATTAAGTTAGGGAAAAATCTAAGTGCATGTCTTTACATATTATTTAGCCCACTTAATACACTATATTTGTCCATGACTGTAAGGGGTTATGAATCAGGTGTTATTGAACTTTTATTCAAATTATACGATGAATCTGTGCTGGTACACACACACACATATATATATAATTAAATATTGTCTAATGCCTAATGCTATATACTAGTAATAATAAATAAAATAGAATATTATGTAATATTAAATACTAGCAAAATAACAAATTTATACTATAATTCTCTGAAGACTATAGTTTTCTTTATTACTTAAATAGCCCTCTTCAAGTGAAAATCAATTAAATATAACATATATAAGATTTGAAATATCAGTCACTCTTATGCCTGGAGCCTAATTGTAAATATAGGGGATTTGAACTCAGATTTATAAGTCCCTTCACTATCCACACTATCTTATTCTGCTGATACACATGGCCACACACATGAAGAAAAGATAAATAATCACCAATATCCATATTTTGTGCTAAACTAGCACTCATCAGTTGATCCAGATTACATCTCCCATACATATATATAATTAGCACTGATTATATATATGATTATATAGATGTATGGGAGATGGTAATCTGGACCAACTGATGAATACTGGTTTAGCACAAAATACATATATTGGTGATTAGTTATCTTTTTTGCATGTATGTGGTCATGTGTATAAGTAGTATGAGATAGTGTGTATATTGAAGGGGATTATAAGTCTGAGTTCAAATTCCCTATTTTATGAATTGAAGGGGATTGTACGTCTGAGTTCAAATTCCCTATTTTATGAATTGAAGGGGATTGTACGTCTGAGTTCAAATTCCCTATTTTTATAACACATATAAATAAAACAGGATACCCCTGTGATAAATTTTCTAGAATTTGAGACAATCAATCTTATGGAAATTCCTTTTGATATTAAAGGTATGGGTTTTTTGATATAAATTATGGGATTGAGTTTTATTTTAAATTTATGTGTGTTACTTTTTGTCGATTTTTACTTGAGGTCTATTTGTGCAATAGATAAAACCATCATCATGAGAGAATTTTAGTATAAGTGTATTATTTTGCTAATATTTAATATTATATTATTTTTTATTTTATGTATGAATATAAAAATTAGCCAATGCATAAAATTATAGTGAAATCAAATGCTGAAAATCAGGAACTTCCTGGGGCATTAAAAAAAGCCAACTATTTGTCCCATTGTTTAATTCAAACTTAGTTTTGCAGATAGCATTATTGGTTGCTTTAATATCAAGTGAGTTCATGTTTGTATATAATATAATAAATGCAGCTTTATTTTAAAATTATATTTGCAATCTCTGGTTTGACCAACATACAAAATACTGCTGGCACACATTTTAGCTTTGCTCAGTCAGTACAAAATGGCAATTTGCAATAGCTGCTAAGGATGTATACAAGGATTATCTGATCTTGTAACTTTTACAAACAAGAGAAAACTGTTACAGTCTAGATGTAAATGCATATATATATATATAACGTTAATTTTAATTTTCAAAAAGAGTCCATTACTTATTCTTTTAAAGTCCATGTGGATAAACAACTTTAAGTCATATAGTTGTAATATAATAAGTACAGAGTTATTTTCAAACTTCAAATGCTAGCTTTGTTCAATGAAACTAATGCTGTTGACAAACATTTCAATACCTCTATTTTATATTCGGATTTGCAGATGGCATTACTCTTATAGCTGAGAATGAAAAAAATATTCAGATTATGTTGAATAAATTGGAGAATGCTGTATGGAATATGGAATGAACATTAATGTTGAGAAGACAAAGTGTTTACGAAAAGGGGGAAAATAGGAAAAGACTGCAAGTTGAAATCCATGATAATATAGTTCAATAACTAAAAGTATTTAGATATCTGAGTAGGTTGTTGAGGGAGGATGGAAGAAGTGAAGATGAAGTTAAAAAAAGAATAGTATTGGCAAAGAAGACCTTTACTAAGACAAAGAAAAGACTTTGTAGGTCTTTGGAAGAGGGAATTAAGGGGAAAATAATCAAATTCTATTTGTGGAATGCAAATGTGACAAGGAGTAAAGAAACAAAACCAGGTTTGAAGTCTTTGAAATATGATCATGGAGAAGGATGGAAAAGATCAGTTAGGTGAATAAAATGACAGATAAAGAAGTTTTGGAAAGAGTAAATTACAATAGAAATTGATTGATGAAATTAAAGATAAAAAGAGAAACTGGATTGGACATGGATTGAAAGGATTAAGTAGTTTATTAAAAGATGCTTTGATGGGAATGTTGAATGGAAACATGAGGACAAAAAAGATTGACCAGGCTGATGCATGGAATTGGAAGAGCTTGGCAATGAAGTGGAGAAATGGATGAATTTGTGATGAGACGGCTCTCTGGAGCTGTCCATAGGGCACAATACTATTGACTCGTTGATTGTAATACTTGCACTTTTGTTTGAAAAAGACACTAGATTTTTAATCATTATATCCATATAGGACTACTAATGCAAATGTTCACATATATAATAAGAAAGTAGTTGAAACGGAAGCGTACGCAACGCCAGAGCGCTAAACGATAGATTAGTATCATTCTATCTTTTCGTAATTTATTGACATTTACATAACTCAGTGGGAGATACAGTTATTTTCGTTTTAATTATATATATATTTAAAGCTTCTGGGAATAACTTTATATTTTACTGTATATTATAATCCAAAGTAATGGTATGATTATTCTAATAACTGCTACATGAATAAATGCAATTATTTACATATATATTTTTTCTATTCAGTAAAATATTTTAAAATTACAACTATTATAACGTCAATCAAATGGTAAAAATAATTGAATGGTTAATTGTTCAGGAATTCTTAAGACATATGAGCATGGGAAGTGACAGGGGAAGGCAATCTATAGACCTTGAGTTCCAGAATGCATCGGTCTACAATTGTACCAAATAACTTGAAATTTTTTCATAAAATTTTGTATTAGATGTTATAACAAAAATTTGAATAATATTTCCAAATCCAAAATACCTTTAACATTTTACCTTTTTTTTTTTTGATAATCTATATTTAAAGAAAATAAATAAATCGCCAAACCCCGATAATGAAGAAAGAATTAATGTCAAGCGTTGTTAGCCGAGAAGTCATCGCAGCTGCCTTGCAAACAAGTAGTTAGTTGCAGACGGTTGTGGGTTCGCGTTCCGGCCGATGCTATGACATATGAAAAAAAAATCATATTCGGAAATGTTATTCTTTACTCTGAATTTTATAATAATAGTTTCCAATTTAATTAAAGGTTTCAGAGATTTTATGAGGTGTTTTATTTATAATATTAACAAAATTATTTTGCTCTTTTCACTTATAAAGTACTAATGATGTAAAGTTGCTCATTTACATAAAGCGTAAAAATTACATTTGTATGGGTCTATTTTTAGTAATAAAAACACATTCACAGCAACATCTGAACAGATCTATTACGTTGCCTTATTAAAGAAAAAATACTTAAAAATAGCTTTATATAATAAATATATTCACCTGCAGCTGTTTCCAAACCATAATGACCATTCTCCCAGAAGTACAGTGCTGAGGGAAACAGCTGTTGGTGATTTATTTCTACTAATATTTTAAACTATATTCTACTTTGTTTCTTATATTTTAGATTGTATCCAAAATTAAAATATTTCACCCTATACATATACAGCACTTGGTATTAATTTTTCTAGCAACGCTATACCATGCCTTACTAATTTTCAAATTAAATAGTTGGAAAATATAAACCACTTCTACACTGCCGCTAAGATTTTAAATAGCATATAATAAAAACGAGTAATAACGCAGATAGTATATATATTTCTGAAAAATTAAATGCTATATCCTGTGGCATTGTTTTGTCTTAAATTCCAACATAGATTTATTTATATTCAAATTTCGTAAATATAAAGTCAATTCAGCTTTCATAATTTAAATGTATGTTTATAAGAACATATATATATATTATAAAGGATTTGAACACGGATTTTCAAGCTTGCTTTAGCTATCCACTCTGTCTCATATAATGGATACACATGACTATATGTGAAAAAGATAAATAATCTTCAATATACGTATTTCGTGCTGAACCAGTACTCATCAGTTGGTCCAGATCATTATCTCCCTCATATGTATATAATCAGTGCTCGGTTTTAAGATACCAAATCTTCAAACTTTAATGGAAAGGCTTTAATAAACTCCACCCTCCAACTCTTCAGCCATCCATATTATTGATATGTATAATGGAGATCATTTATCTTTTTCACATGTGTGTGGCCATGTGTATTAGTTGTATGGGATAGAGGGGATAGATGTAGATAGCTGAAGAAAACTTGAAAGTCTGTGTTTAAATTCCCTATAATTACATTTAACTGCAAGTATATCAATTGCGCTTGTATTTCAAATATTATATATATAACAAATAATATGCATTTTGACTCTTTCTAATAAGCTAAATTATATTTTAAAAAGCTCACAACTATCAAATATAATTGCTGTCTATTTATTTAATATATACAAATTCATTTGACAAGTATAGCATTTCAGGTCTCTTAATATATAATTGTTAATCATATTATATTATACAACCGGCCTTTGAAAGGCAGTGAACACTCATCAATGTTTTTAGATCATGAGCTATAATATAGCCAGGCCACAACTTTGATCTCTCTAAGGCTGACATCATTTGCTCTGAGAGAGATGACAGAAAGAGAAAGGTGAAGGAGGCATGGTCTATAACCAAAGATGTGCACATCATAAATAAAAAAACAAATAGCATCTCTCTTTCAAAAAAATGGCATCTATAACTTCCTGTACAATTATTAGAATGTAAATTAACTTCTAAAATTCAATTTTATGCTAATTCCATTTATAATATACAAAACGACTTTAAATTGTGAGCTTTAATTATATAATGCTATGGTTGTAATACGTTTTACTAATGAAAGCGCTTAGCTGAATAAAATAAATATCTGTCACATGGAAAAAAAAAAAACCTGTTTTACTGTTAATTGTATAAACATTGTAAGCGTTGGTGGCCTAGAGGTTAGCATAGCAAGCAGCTGGCCCGGGTTCGCTTCCCAGTCAACGGTCAACGCTTAGACATATAAAAAAAAATTGTATAAACATTTACTAAATCATTATACTTAGTGCAGAAAATAGGTAAAACAAATTTTTATAAACTTAAATATTGCAAATTATTTCATTTTCTTTAATTTTGCAAAGAGTTTTTAATTATTATTTTTACTAAACTTTAAATTCGGAAGTAAACCAATCTTCACGCATGCGCTATTTTAATATAATTGACATGCATTCATCCATAAGCAAAGATTTCAAAGAACAGTTTAGAAGTAAATCAATCTTCACACACGTGCTGTTTTAATAATTGTGTTCCAGTTATATTAAAACAGCACATATTTGAAGATTGATTTACTTTTGAATATATTACAATGAATACGGCCTGTATAAAAATAAACATTTATCAATATAAACTTTAAATTATAACTATACCATTGGCCAAAATCATGCCAAAGACTCTGTTATCTATTATAGGGTAAGCAAAAAATGTTAGTGCTGCAAAAATATAAACACCTTATTGGGTTATCGAAACTTATTAATCCAGTCTTCTCTTCAAATCTGTTATAACTATTTACCAGTTTAAATCAGTAAAAATCATTTTTACTCCTTCATACATATCAAGAGGGCTATTGGCTTAAAACATTTTGACTTACATTCAACCACTCGACAAACTGATATTTTTATAAACTGTAAATATAACTTGCTTGATTATAAGGCTTAAATTTATTTGTATTAAGATCTATTTATATAATTTATTTCTCTATTATTTGTGACATTATTGGAACTATGCACTATATAGGGACAATATAAAATATTCTACAAAAGAGCAATTATCATATATATATATATATTGCAAGGAAATCAAGTCATACATCATGTGACTTAATTTAATAACATTAGCTCTTAACAAGCTTTTCTGAATATCCCTATCCTCAGACCAACACTGATGACAGCTAACAGCTAGAAACCAGTCTGAAGATAGGGATATTCAGAAGAGCTTGTTAAGAGCTATTAGCACACTCATTAAATAATATATATATATTGTACCACAGTGTTATGGTACATGAGTTTGAACCCTTCAAACTTTATATTAAATTAGCAGAACATTCTCTTTAGTAAAGAAGACTTTTAAAATTTTTGTTATATTTATTATGTATAATTAATGGTATAAAATCTGTATATTCATAATTATATATGTTACTTAATAAAACTTTCATGTTTGTTATACTTTAAAAAAAAAAAAAGATATTTTATTAGTTTAATTTATAAAATTTAGAGCATGTTCCACAAAGCATTAACTATAAAAGTGCAAGTGATTTTTTTTTTGTTCACACTATTATTTATTATTATTATTAATATTTACTAAAGCAATAAACCTTTAAGTATGTGCGCTTGAAAATATGAAGGTAGGGACCTCTACAGGTCTTAACCACAAGCTTACTCTTTGGAAAAAAAGAGGGAACCCTTCTTTACTTCAACCTACTTTCTATATAAATAGGTGAAGCTGAAGCAGTTAGAACTGAGAGCGTGAAGCTATTTAATACTTCACTGATTAAGTCCACAATTCCTATTACCCATTAGTACTCGCAAAATATTTCGATTTACAATGAGTCAATGGAAAGATCTTATAGTTAGAAATCTATTATGATAATTTAAAGTTGTAATTATAAATTTATTTAATGCACATTCATTATGTAAGTAATATTTACTAAGGCAATAAACCTTTAAGCATGTGTGCTTGAAAATACTAATGGGTAATAGGAATTGTGAACTTAATCAGTGAAGTATTGAATAGCTTCATGCTCTCAGTTCTAACCACTTCAGCTTCATGTATTTATATAGAAAGTAGGTTGAAGTAAAGAAGGGTTCCTCTTTTTTCTTTCAAAAAGTAAGCTTGTGATTAAGACCTGTAGAGGTCCCTACCTTCGTATTTTCAAATGCACATGCTTAAAGGTTTATTGCCTTAGTAAATATTACTTATGTAATCAATGTGCATTAAATAAATTTATAATTACAAATTATTATTATTATTATTATTATTATTATTATTATTATTATTATTATTATTATTATTATTATTATTATTATTATTATTATTATTATTATTATTATTATTATTATTATTATTTATTATTATTAATATTATTATTATTATTATTTGTTAAGGTGAAGGAAGAAAAAACTTTTTGCTTAAAAAAAAGGGGAGAAAACTTACTGTCATTAATAGCAAACTTGCTGACTATATGTATGAATAGATTAATGACAATAATATTTATAATGGAAGAACAAATATGAACATCTAAACTCCAGCCATTGTAGGCACTCACCATATGTTATTCATGAGAAAATGGCTCTGTTTGCCTAGAATGTCTGTTACTGTTAAATGTAATACCTGTGAAGGATGAAGAATGAAATCCACATGAAATCCATAACAACACAGCCAAGTCTGATCTGGCAGAGAGATATAATGATATTCTAATACTTATGTGATGGATACAAATCTTATCAACTATGGAAGTGAACATCAATGCTCGAATTGGTGATAGTGGTGAAAAGTGACATTGAATATATAGAGACACACATCTATTAATTTCCCTACTTCTACACTTAAGTCTTTGCATATGCATAGAATCTATGCAGCTACATGTATAAAGGATAATAGGAAATGTACATATATTGAACTATAATATTGGAATTATTTAAAAACTTCAGTTGAAGATATAATAACCATTAAATATTGTCCATGTTTGACTCTATTAATGTTTTATGAGCTTATAGCTGAAAATGATATTTTTTTGTTTTATGCACATTGTTTTTACTTTTACTAGTGATTTTTTTAAAACAATTATTATTATTATTATTATTATTATTGGTAAGAAAAAAAGTTCTATAAACGAAGGATATTATTTACAACATTGTATCTCTTATAATTAAATTAGTAATTTTTTTTATAATCTTTGTCATCTTATTTTATCAGTGTGCTAACATATATGAGTTATCATCAGATTGTATTCAAAAAATTTATATCACAAATCATCTAACAAATATGTGTAAATATTGATTTAGAAATTAAGAATTACCTGGTGAAAGAATACTATAGGAATAGAAAATAGCTGGTACTCATCGGTTATAAGTTTTTTTTACAGCATGATCTTTTGGATGACGGTTGTTAAATAAAAATATCTAATTAGATTCGGTAAATTATTATTTAATTGTAAAAGTTGATCAATGATAATTTATTAGAGTCCAGAAACAATGGTTAAACAAGGATTGGTATAATATATATATATATTGTGCCCTTTTCTATAGGTCAGTAATAGTTCATAACAGTCAATTACTAAAAATTTTAAATTTTAGAATATGTTCTTTTAATACATTAGTTATAGTTTGTCGATTATATCTTTAAAGTACAATTTGAGGCTAAAGCAAATACGTAGTATATAAAATTATAGCGAATTATTTAAAAAATAGTTAAGTAAAGCTTAAAATATTGTTGCATATGGTTGTAAAAGCTGGCCATATTAAATAACACAGCTATAAATATTAAAAGTATATTTAATAAATTCGATTTTAATAGTTTAAAACTGATAATTTAATAAATGCTATATTAAAATATATAATCATATTTAATAGTCAAAATTAATATAGTATATTTTTAAAATAAACTTTATGATGGTGAAAATTATATCTAGTTCTATATTTTTAAAATTATTTTTCCAAATTTTTATAATTATTTTATTTAATATAATAAGTGTATCAATTTTATAAATCTAGGCAGAGAAATAGATTAAAAAATCGTCAGTCAAAGTTATTAATCATGTGACTTGTATACTACATACTTTCACACACATGCTTGTTTGTATTTAAAGTAACAAAGTTTAAAATATTTTAAAAGTTATATTATAGAATTGGATAGAATTATTGCCTATCATAAAAGCAAATAATAATAAATATTAAGTTAACTATCGTATAACATGTTTTAAATAATGTAATGAAGATGAATACAGTTAATAAAAAAATTAAATATTTTGTTTAAATAAAAATAGATAAATGGAATAGGTTATTAAAATTATTTTAAAAGTTATTTTAAATGTTTAAATAATTTTAATAAAATAATAATTGATTTAAGGGTAATATTTTAAATAATATTTTAAGTTAATTACATCATAATTTGTAATTTTGAAATTCAATTCTGTAAAAAACTAAAAATATGTAAATTTGTTCTCAAGCTAAAAGTAAGAATCAACCAATCAAATGAGGTATTCTTATAGACTATAAATATGAATTGCACAGGGGGTATTGGGGGAGATTTAAAAATGTATTGAAACCAGAGAAAGGTATATTAGTAGCTATCAAAGAGATAGTACTTTAAAATTTTTATTTTAGTCAATTTTTTTTAGTACTTTCTTATAATTTTATTTGCAAAAAACTAATTGATATTTTTAAAAGTATTTTGCAAAAGAGAGTTAATATATATATATATATTTGGGAACTTCGTAAAAATGATTTTCTAATTTTTAAAAGTTACTTGCCAGGATTATTTTATCTGAAATTTGACCTAAACTTCGCAATGAAAAATGGATATACTACAAAATAAAATATGTTTAAATTATAATACAGCTTTATTTATGCTTAACCGGAGGACTGTTCTAACTCATAAAAGAACAATATGGACATTATGCTGGAAGCTTAAACAGAAAACTATTTGCCATCTAAAAAAATTTGTGACGCATTATTTATAAGCTTATCCAGGAGTTTTTTTTTTAAAAAAAGAATAAGATATTTATATTGTATGAGTTATCATAAAATATAATAAAAGAAATAGAATGTTTAGTCCTTTTTGAGGGAAACATTTTTTTTTTTAAATATATATTTTACAAGAATTAAAAAGAACTTATTAAGAAATAAAACCTATATAAAAAAAATGAACATATAGTAGATAAATAAAGGATGGATCCATGAAAATACAAATATTGTGTAAAAGTTTACCGGACAACTTAAGTTAAATTGAACAGAGTGATGCATCAGAGAATATTGAATAAACTTCATGGGAATAATTCTTTAATATTACAGTTTAATAATTTTCATTCTGAACAGTAAATACCCAGGATTATTTTCTATAAATTTTACTAAATGGATTAATAATTATTTTTATTTTAAACTTTAATGCGCTTGGAGGAGAACATTTTAAAACTCTAGAGAAAATAATAAACATTTTTGGATTTTATCATGAACTATGGTCAAGTGAAGATGTAATTATAGTTTTAAATTTTTATTTTACTAACTTAGTTAAATGTAAATTTTTCTATTTATAAGATTAGGAAAACATAAAACATTAATTTGTTAATAACATAAAATTTATAATATAATCTAATAATTTAGATAAGAATATTTTTAAATAAAATGTATGGATGTGTATTTTCGTTTATGTATGCAATGTTTTTTCTATATCCAGTGGATGGAAGAAGCCTACTAAAAATGATGACCAGACAAAAAGGGTTATTTGGTAATAATAATAACTATTAATAATTTATAATGTATATTTTGTTTTCTTTAGATCATCTATGAATCTAAGAATGAAGTGTAAAAGTTTTAATTATATGTAATGCATTTTCATACATTTTAAAAAAACATTATGAGATAGGATTGATTTGAAAATATGCATACGACGATTATTTTTTTTATATATTAGTGATATAATCCAACATAATAACAAATAATTATGTGATTCTTTTAGAACTTTCATGTTATTGGATATTCAAATATTGTCTAGTTAGATTGTATATGATTAAACATACATAATGATGAAGTAGACAAACTTTTCTTGTGGAACAGTGAAATTGTTTAATTATCAATGAATTTTATTTGTTTTGTAAATGCAGATAGTTATTTATCAATGTAAGATGTGGAAAATCTTGAGAAATAATATTGAGATAGTGGCTTGGAAGTACTATAGTTAGCGGGAAACCAAGATGATGTATTTTAAAAAAAATATGATATGATAAGGAATAGAAATAATATTTAGTCTTTATGTGGTTATCAGCATAGTTAACAAAGCCCTATGACTGATACACATTTTATTTGGACAGTGTTTTATATGTCTTTAAATATTTGATGTTTTAAATAAAGCTGAAGAAGTAGCTTTAACATCGTTCATGTATTAGAGGTTATTAAACAGGTAAAGGTCATACCTCTTTGCACTGTGCCATGATTTTTTGAGATATATTAAGAGTGATACTCTAGATTTCTTCCTTAAATCATATACATCTGTTTTGCTATCTTTATTTCATGTAATTGCACCATTCAGTAAGATATTTTGAAAAGAAATGATCAATAATTTAGAACTTAGGTTATGCTATCGTTTTGTATAAGATTGGTTTATTTGCTTATAAGGAACAGAATTTTATAACTTAAAATTGAAGGTCCAATGAATCCTAAAGGAAAGAAAAGAATCATAGAATATATTTTGAATTTATTTCGGAATTGAAATATAAATTTTGGAATAGAGTATCTAAACAAGATGTTTTCTTTGGAATGTTGATTATTTTTGAATGCTTTATTATTATTTTTTGAAGAAAAATAAGTAATGCATATTTTTAAAATACAATAGTACAAAGTAAATTATATAAACAATATGCATAGTATATTTTTGTTCATTAAATAACAGGAATATATTGATTATTACACTTATATCATACTAAAGTAAGGCTAAATAAGAATGTATTATGATTAGTAAACATCGTGTGATAAAACACTAAAATCTAGTACTGAATTTTGGATGAATATTTTATATAACATCTATATATATATTACAATTGACAGATGGGAATTGAAAATTTTTGTCTGATCAAAATTTAAGTATTTATCAATACAACTTTCTCCTTGTTATTTATTATATGATAACTGGCTATCATTAACACTTTCCAAGAAATCACTAAGGTAACTTATTTGACATTGTAATTGCACATATTTTATACTTCAACATAAATAATAAGTCTTGAATTGGTGGTCAAGAGGTCAGTGTGACTGCCTCGCACTTGCAGGCAGTTGCCCCGGTTGCGGGTTTACGTCCCGGCCGATGCGATGACACTTAAAAATAAATAAATAAATAAAAAAAACATAAATAATAATGGAACTTGATTAACTTGTACATCAATATTTATGCTATAATTTAATGTTAAGTAGTTCCAATATAAGAGTAATTTTAGTTTACATTTATTCCCTAAATCACAAATGTAATTAAAAAAGAATAGTCAAAAATGCAAAGGACATCAACATATATTATGCAGCATTTATTGCATTATGTTAGTAAATTAGAGAAGTAGAATTTTTATTAATTTAAAAAAAATTAACTTTAACCTTTGTGCTGTTAAATATTCTGGTTGGTTGAGTGAGTTAAAACTCTAAACTTTTGATTAGTCAATCACAAAATAAGTAATAAAAATATATTAATCTTTTAATATTATATTCATTTTAATTTCACTTGTAAAAAGCAAATTAATAATTTGTCAGATTATAAAAGTGAATGAAAGTTTTTTTCAAAAATAAATTTCTATTTATAATTATAAAAATATTTTATAGTGGAGAACCTAAAAAGAATGTTCGTAACCTATTAGAAAACATCGTAAAAGTCATTGATTTTCTTTCTCAATTTACATTTGGGTAAAAGTAAGTAATTTTTACTAAAATCTTAACTATTTTTCTAAAATAATTTTATTTTCAGCATATTTTATCAAAATAATTTATAATATGTAAAAAAAAATATTTAAAAAAACACTCTAAAACATTCATTTTCATTTTGAAAATCAAAACAAAGAAGTTGGAGTGGTGAAAATTGTTGACAAGCACTCTCTTTTGTTCAATACGAGCAACAACCAATCAGAACCTAGAAAAAAACCACCTTCTCCCATTGTTAAAACTTTAAATTAAAATATTATTGATTTTTTTACTTGTAAAATAATTCTAGAGAGGGCAACATCTTACAGTAGTTAAAATGAGCATAAATTCACTACAATAATGTAAAAACTGCTGGCTTTAGAGCCAGTTAAAGCTGTGTTCATCAAGAGACGAAGTCATCAGTCAACAGGATAATGATTAATATTTATGCTAAAAATATAAAATACAATTGATGGCCTAGATCTAATTTTTAATTTACTCTTTTTTAAAAAAAAAAATCCTATATTTATAAATTGAGCACATACTTTTGTGGATTATGTATATATAAATTTTAGATTCTGTGTTTTTAATCCATGCATACCTCATCCCAATTTCACCATATCACAACTACCTGTCTATTCACAAAACGAGATCAGTCTCTTTCATTATGCACACATTTTGCAAACAATATTTGCTCTTCAGATTAAAAATATCATATATGTGAATTTCTATACCCATATTGATTTTCAATTCCTTTCATTATGTCATTTGCATTCAAAGATAGTAATTGATTTCTATTCAACTTAAGATCTAGTGAAAATGTGAATAATCATTGAGCTGTACATCTACCAAGATTTTTGGTTTTATATCTGTCTAACTAGATAGGTAGATAGATAGAAAGATAAATAGTGAGAATGGATAGGCAGATAAATAGATGGACAGGCAGTCAAATAAATAGATAGATTGCCAGTTGATAAAGAGATAGATAAATAGATACTTAACTAGATAGATTAATACATAGAGAAGTAGTTAGATGGATGGATACAGATATGTGAATAGATAGAAGAAAAAAATCAGAGAGAAAAATATGTATAGATTAAAATGGTCAAATAGCCATTAAATAGACAACTCCATGGCAGAACAACCATGAAAAAAGTCATTACATAGTCTTTCGTACTTTTAGTTTCCGAGTCTTTTATCGAGCAGTCTTTTACTTGTGTTTTAACATGTAGCTTAGAATAGCCCTAATGTGTTTAGTAATTCATTAATATTGCATTATGAATTGGTTTGTTAGTGAATTGCTATCTGAATGCAATATTTTAGTGACGTTTAAATTTTTTTTCAAGTCTATTCCACTTGAATTTTATCCCAGTCACAGGTATAGCAGGAAAATAAGTCATCATTGTATTATGAAATCTATCTTTGTGTATATGTTAATACTAGTATTTTCTTATGGCAGGTTCTAATTATTTCTCAATGTGTAGGAACAGGGAAAGGAATACTCCAAGAAATAAAGATAAGAAGGTGATGGTTCATTTTATTATTGAGGTATTATTAAATTATCAGCTGATTATTTGTAGCTCACGCTTTGGGCATATCCTTGTTAATTTATTTATAGCAGTAATGAGTGAATTACAAAAGAGAAGTCTGGGAGCAACTTTATGATAAGTTTTGACATCATAGAGTCCCATCATTAAACAATGAAGAATATGGCATCCCATTAATTTATTATCTCAGAAGGTTAATGACTTGATTAGAATTACTGATTCAGGAGCTAAAAAATCCTATATAAAAACTCAATCTAATTGAATGGCATATGACCTCCTGATTATCTAACATTATTATATTACTTTCATGTTCTTAAATGTGAATATATACATATATATATAAAGTTACAGACTTTCCAGCTAAAAGTTCTTGGATTGAAGTTCAAACTTTTCACTTCTGATGCTTAAATATGTATATTATCTCCCAAGCATCTAACCATTTAATTATTAGTACATTTTTTGTTTGTAAGTGATTAACTTATAAAGTTTTATACATTTGATTATAAAATCGTTGTTAAATTATGAGACCATGTATTTGCTATGCTTGCTCAATATGAAGCTCTTTCGGTTAGTTAATAACGATTAATATTAGAAATAATAATAATTATTATTATTATCAGTGCATCAGTTGGTTCAGATTACCATCTCCACACATGTATACAATTAGTACTCAGCTTTATATTAAGATAACCAATCTTCATACTTTAATGAGTGCTGGTTTAGACGAAATATATATATTTGTGATTATTTACCTTTTCAATGTGTCTGTGTGTGATCAGGTGGATCAGCAATATAAGATGGCACTGAGAGTTGTAGGCCGTGTGAAAGTCTGAGTTCGAATCCCACATATATTACATATATAAATGCAGGTATAAGCCTGCACAATGTATTAAAATAGATTATGCAGAATATGCACGTGCAAACACTCACTCAATTTGATTTTAAACATGCCTTTTAACTATTCTTCACATTAATGCTGTTTATTTTTTTTTTGTTAAATTGGTTTTTTTTTTAAATGTAGATTTTAAAAAATGTTTTTGATTTAATAACCTAATTAATTTAATGATTAAACGATTATAATTTTTCATGTCGCAGCTCTAATACCACAGTACCTACATTACCATATATTATATTAAATCGTTGATTTATTTAAATATATACATTAAAGGCAGCATAATGGATTAATCTTTCCAGTTTTAATATATATATATCATATTATTATTACTATTTGCGGGATATTCCGTGTAGTGAAAAAGCTAAATGCTGACGTTTCAGTACAATATCAAGTACCTTCCTCAGAGCGTCCTCTTTCTCAAATTATAAGAATGAGCGTGAGATTTAAAACCGTTTTTATTGTTTTCTTTCTCCTCTTATTTAAATTCTATTGGTTGAGAAGTTTTAAAATTTATTTTCTCTTCCAATAGCTTCTTCCAAATGTTGTTAATCTTCTTTAATTCGCACCTTTCATTTATGCTCGTGGGCCTTTTAAAAATCTCTATAGCTTCTCTTAGCAATCTTTGGTCATATTGTTCAATTTTTGCTAAAATATTTGTTTTTTCAAAATTGATATCATGATTTGTTAATTTTATATGAGAATAAATAGCTGATGAATTGGATTTTTCTCTCACTGCCAGAATGTGTTCTTCCTTTCTAATATTTATTCTATGATTAGTCTGTCCAATATACGTATGTGAACAGACCGTACATGGAATTTCATATACGCCATGATACTACACAGAAATAGTAATGATAATATGACATATTTTATCCGTGAAAATATTATAATTAATATATATATATGAATGATATCCATGAATACATTAAATTAAAGTTACTAATGCGGTCTAATTTATCTATTATTCACTGTTGATAAATGTTAAAGTTAAAAAAAATATGTCTGAAATGAATATTATATAACAGCTGTAATATAATTGAATAAAAGTTTATTTGTGTTTGACAGTATATACAATGCTCAGTTATTCTAAAACATTGTTTTAGCATTTTATGTTAGGTGATCAAGCAATATTTATTGATAGTTGATATAAATTTGGGTAGTGCTTCTTATATATCACTTACAAAGTCAAAGAAAATTTTAAAATATTAGTAGTTGAATACAATATTTAAATGTTTTATATAACATTTGCATAACCAATAAAAGAGCGTTTAATTTTTTAAATTTCAAATACAATAGTAATTTCTTCTAAAGGGTGTGAATACAATATCGAATTTCAAAAAGTTAAAATACATGATATAATAAATCAAATACCCCAATTCAAAATTAAATCATTAGCCAAATCAAATAGAAAAAAATATTTACTATAAATGGTTTCTCTGCTAAGTTAGACTTCTTAAGTGGAAAATAACCCAATACAAATATATTACAATAATTTCCCATAATTTCCCATAATTCCAACTCACATTCTAATTAGCGTTATTATCAAAAATAAATAAAGAAGTAAACTAATAGATTCACAGTCATAGATATTTATTTGAAAACCATTTTTCCCCCTCTTTTTATTCTTGTCTAAGAAGTTAATCTTAGTCTGCTCAAACATCATATGACATCTAATGCAGAAATAAGATATTTGTTTCAAAAATATATATTTATTACATACTATGTGTACAAATTGAATGGTTTAGGGGGCCAGCATGTCTACCATTCTATTGTTATTAGATGGGACATTGAATAGGGTCCAAGTGTCCTCAAACAATTTTTTGGAGAAGATGAGCTTATCTCTTTTTATGATCTTCTTTATTGTTTCTGAATCTGAATGGGGCTGTTCCATTATCAACTTGCAATGTACTACCCAAATTGCATAGAGGATGAAAGTGGGCAGTCTAATAATTGCGAGTGTTCCAGTATGGATCACTTTTTTGAGTGAGACAATCAGATCTGATCTGATATTGGAGTTGGTGGAGACTATATCTGTGACTGTTTTTAGCTTTGGACAATGATATATAAAGTGTTCTATGGTCTCCACTTCATGTGATCACAAACTGCAGGATGGATCATTGTTGGAGTTTCCTCTTTGGTGATACAGGAACCCATTTGTAGGAAGGGTGCTGGGATTAATTTTGACAATGAAGTTCAGATATTTGAGCTCCAAACACCATCTTTTAAAATAGGTGATAAATTTTTGGTTTGTGAGGTTGAAGCTGCTTTCAGGAAGTTGTGAGTGTGAGTTGATTAGATGGTATGCATCCCATAAAGTGATTTTAATGTCAGCATTTTCTTGGTGGGAGTCAATCCATTGGAGAGATCTTTTCAGTAATGCAGCCAAAGGAGGGTGCTAAATTATGCAGTGTATTGTGAGTTTTTTGGAGAATGGCTGCTTGAATAGAGTGGAAGGACAGGCCATTGAACCTCTGAGGCAATTGGATCCATTGAAGGCTGATAGCCACAGCCTTTTCTTTCTAAAAGAACTTGGTGCATAGATGATTAATTTTGATCTGAAACTTTAATTAATTTGATGAAGGGCAGGTAGTATGTAATTTTAGGTAATATTACCATATTTAAGAGGTCTACCTTTTCATATAGTGAGAAGTAGACTTGAAAGAGAGAGAGAGAGAGAGAGAGATGTGGTGATAAGTTCTGTTTTTTGAAGGCAATCCTGTATTTCTCTGGCCATTGCCATTGGGGATTTGAAGATGTGGAACCCCAAGAATCTTTGTGGCTTGGTGGAATAGGTAGAGGACATTTGCTTTCCTGACTTTATCTGCCAGATAGCTGATTTACTAGGGTCTATTTGTAAACCATATTTTGCAGAATACTGATTTAAAATGGAGTGTAGATGGGGAAGGGGTTTGATTGTCAGTAGAACAACCATGATGTCATCTATGTAGGCAAATGAGTTGAGGTATTTATTGATGGAAGAAATGAAATTGCCCAGGAGATGTTTTTCAATATCCGTCAGAAGAAAGGTTATGTATGCTGTGAAGCATAGGGCACTGAGTGTGGGAGAGATTTAAAAGGTTTGAAGCCTGGTGTGAGCTTGCCATCTAGACTTCAAACATATTTCACCCAATCAATATGGGGGAAAAGGTTCTGTCACCTCACATGCTATGGCTATATCAGAGTACAAAAGAAATCTAAACCCATTGCTATCCAGTTGGATATCACTGCGGCTTTTGATTCAGTCCACATAGACATCCTTCTGAATCTGCTGGCAAATATGATGTTCCAGTCATGATTTTTCAGATAATCATCAATCTATTAAACAACAGAGAAATAAAATATTTGGTTTTTATTCAGCTTTTATGAACTTTCATTCTTTCCTTTAAAGTCAAAACTACTTTGATTTATAAATAGTTAAGCAGAGATAGTAATGAATTTAGGACATAAGGCAAAAGTAAAATTATTTCCACTAATTGTTTTTTTTTTAAATTCTTCAATAAATTATTTAAAATCACATTCTTTCTTTATGCTATTTTGTACTATTAAGAATATTATAATTCTTTCTTTAAAACACTATAAAAAGACACTTTAAAAAACAAAGAAATCTTTTTTTTTAAATTTTAACATTATTTGTATTATAATTATTATTAAACAAAATAGTCCTAATGAATTTATTAGAATATCCTATTCTAATGTAATCAGTATTAAGTTCTATTTTTCAAAATAAATACTACCTTTAGAACTATTTCATTTTTCATATCTGTAACACATCTTTTCCTTTTTAATTTTGCCATAACAATATTATTATCAGAGATTATATCTATCACCTGGAGCTTTCCATGTATACAATTTTCTTGTATAATTTAAATCAAGAGTATACAATAAACAATGAGGATTGCCAATTCCTCAAAAAGCTTTGTGTTAAATGCTTAGCCAGAGAAAGCATTTCAAATATCTCTGTCAGGAACCCCTCCCCAAACCCCTGACTATGGTTTCATGCTTTGGCACTCCTCAAAGAGGTGTCAGAGTAGGTTCAGACACTAGATCTAAAAATACCAACCCAAAGCCAGAATTTAACTAAAAGTTATCTATTGAGTGGAAAATCTAAAATTTTCAGACACCTACATGTCTTCAAACCCAGCTATCCAACTCAAATAGCTATATGGGGCTGATAGATCTTCAGCCATACCATATATCAGTAGTCTTAGCAATATAACATAGCATAAGACTTAAAGCAGAGACTATAAATAGTCAAAATAAGAGTCATAGATCACATGACCCTATTCTCTTCAAGCTTGTAAGTTATAAACAACGAGGATTGCTAATTCCTCAACAAGCTTTGTGTTAAATGGATTTAACACAAAGCTTGTTGAGGAATTGGTAATCCTCATTGTTTATAACTTACAAGCTTAAGAGAATAGGGTCATGTGATCTATGACTCTTATTTTGACTATTTAAGAGTATACAATCACTTAATTATTCTATTATCAAATTTTTACAAACTGAGTATCTATTTACCTGATTTTCCAATACCATATTTCTCAACATTTTTTTTTTTCCCATGGTAGTCTTCCAATCACACAAAAGCAATATGCCTGCATTTTTACCCTCACATTGTAGTATTTCCTCTACCCTTTAATATTGTGTTTAATCTATTTTTACATCAACATGACTAATAAATTATATTCAATAAATCCAACTACTTCAATTGAACAAAATTCTGCCACCATTCTTTTGAAATACACTATATACAAGAATCAAACTAATAAATTTATTTTAAAATATGTTCAGTTTATCCTTTTTCACTACAAATTAATTATCAACATCATAAGTAATAAGCAATTTTAAATATATAAATACATTATTAACAGTTCTACCAAGTAATTAATTTAACCTGAAGAAATCGAAGGTAAAATAATACACCCTGTTATTCACCCTTCTTTAATCTTGTAATATCTATATTTATAAGTAAAACGCATAGAATCATTTAAAACAAATGCAAATTCTTAATCACCTTAATTTTATTTCCTGACAAAATTCATGAATAGATCATGAATACCTCTTCATCTATTAATGGACTGATAAATATTTTCAATATCAAAACTTCTATCCACTATTGTAAAATGAATAATCTTTTTAAAAGTCTCATATAAAACAGTATAAACACAAAGTTGATAAATTATTTTTAAAAAAGTATTCAGGAACTTACAAGTACCCTCTAAACACTACCAGTAAAATCAAAAATAATTCTCAAAGCAGATAAATTATTTTTAAAAAAGTATTCAGGAACTTACAAGTACCCTCTAAACACTACCAGTAAAATCAAAAATAATTCTCAAAGCAAAATATTTTTTTAGGAGTTTTAATTTTTATAAAAATCTTAGCTATACAAGAGACCAAAATATTGTAATCTATTAAAAACTTTATCATTTCCATTTTTCTCATAATTCAAATGCCTTTTTAAAAAATCAAACTGCTAAAAACTTTTTCTAATCAAATATAATTATCACTAATTAATTTATTTACTCTCTAAAATAATTTCCCTTCACTTTAATTAAGCGGCCAGGTCTGATTTCATCAACTATTAATTTAGCTTTACGATGTTTAAATCCAGCAGGATTAATTGCTAAAACTAAACATCTTAAGGCTAAATTAATAGATAATGAAATAATCATTTCTCATCAGGACGAAGCTGACTGTTTAATTAAAGTGAAAGGAAATGATATTACGGATGGGGAGAGAGAGAGAGAGAGAGAGAGATATCAGATAAAACAAAAGATTAATGCTAAATATATTTGCTTAGAAATGGTTTCATAGCTTGAACAAAAAGGGCAATGTATTATGGACAAAATGGAAATGTTAAAAAATTTAAATAGGTTAGAATATTTAAAATACTCCCTATTGCTTTCTTATCAATAATGATGTTTATGAGTATTAAAATCCATACAAAAAATGCCTAGTGTTTTTGAATAAAATTTTAGATTCCTGAATAATTTTCTATAAGTATTCGTCAATTTGGAAATTGCACTTCCGTCTTCTTTGAGGCTTTTGAAATGATTAATAAATTTAAGGTAGAGAATAATTGGTACATAATACTCTTGATGTAGTCAATAAGTATTATTCTTTTAATAGTTCAAGCAGTATTTGTTATCTATAGAAGATTTTTATCTTGAAATAAAATTAAGATTATTAAGATTTTTTTTTTTGTATTATAGAGTATTCTATATATTTTATTTATAATAGTCAATATTATGAATAAGCGTCTGAAAAATTCGAAGGTAGGGACCTCTACAGGTCTTAGCCACAAGTTTAAAGAAAGCTGAATAATAACATATCATTTTTCATTAGTTTAATTTATGTTAATTATTTTTAAAAATAATTATTAACTGTGAATTTATTTATTTATAATAGTTAATTTTTAAGTCTAAAAAAGGATGAATAAGAAGATGTTATCTTACATTAATTTAATTTATGTTAATTAGTTAAAAAAATAATTATTAATTGTGAATATATAAATTTAGAATTGTTTATTAGCTATGACAATGACTGTTAATTTACAATGGAAAATATTACAGTGGAAAAATTATTAAATAAATTTGACCTTTATAATTATTCTATATTTATTTTTAGCATTAAACTATCAATATGTATTAAAATAAAATAAATTGGACTGGATTTGTTAGAAATATATGTTCACAAACAAAATTGTTCTAAAAAATCATATTTGAACTTCGAAAATATTGGAAAAATAAATAAATAAACAGAGTACATAATGAGAACAATGATTCCCATCATTCAATGGTGAGCAGAAAAATAGTCATGTGAATGATTCCAGAAAATGCTCTTCAATTGAAATATATTTTTTAAAACATGGATGACCAAATGTTGATCTCTTATACATGTATAAAATTTTACTATAAAATATTATAATTGCTTTTCAATTTTTAGAATATCTCAAATGATTCTATCACAGTGTTATGCAATGACATTAGTGATAAATACCTAAAAGCTCGATCACTGTTATCAGCTATGATTATTGTTCATTCGATTTATACTAGAATTTGATACTATATATATATGTTATATATATATATATATTGTAAGAAAATGAAGTCATACATTAAATGACTTAATTTAATAAGCTTGTACTACAATTGTATATTTGTAATACAAGCTTATTAAATTATGTCACATGACATATGACTTGATTTACTTGCAATTATTGCTTTGCTCTTGAGGCTTTGATTTTATATTGCTAAAGCTATTAATGTGTGGTGAATCTGAATTTAGTTCAGTCCCATATGGCTACTTAAGTTAGATATCTGGATTTGAAGACATGGATGTCTAAAATTTTCAGATTTTCTACTTAATAGTTAACCATTATGTAAAATACTGGGCTTGACCTGGTATTTTAAATCTAATGTGTGAATATCCTAGTGCCTCACTGAGGAAATCCAGAAGCTAGAAACTAGTCTGAGGATAGGGTTATTCTGAAAAACTTGTTAAGAGCTATTAACATACTCATTATATCTATATCTATATACATATATGTATGTATGTATGTATATGATAAAAGTTAAATCATGTATATTGCATTTTTTAATAATTATTATACAATTATTGTGTAAAAATAATTATGAATCTTCAATAAAGTATACAAAAAGATCAAGTGTTTTGTGATTCCAAAAATTTTCTAGAAGTAATCTCAAAAATAGTATGAAAACTAATTGCAAAGAACTAAATTTGATAAATATGATGGTAAGGCTAAAATATTTTGTCTCTATCACTTATTCAAAAATACTGACTTCTTCAGATTATTTCTTGATTTAAGAGATCAATATTTTTCAGTTTAAAAAAAAAAGTGAAATATCTCTACAAATGGCTGCACAAGAATGATCTTAAATTCTTCTCTAATAATAACAGTGACACTGTGCTTGTATTTGTTGTTTGGGTATTAATGTAGCATTGTAAATGCTATATATTTTTTACATTGTTTTAACCTATCTATTATTTAAGATTACCATCTGTTGTTGTCTTTTGTCATGGAAATCATTTTAAAATTATTAGTTAGAAAAATAATTGAAGATGTCAACAACATATGGATCTTTTAAGAAATTACAATACATAATTTTCTTATTAAAGAAGTGAAATCCAATCCATTTTGATGTCATTAGAAATAACAATTTCTGATTGGTGTATTGCTTTAGCCTGAAGGCAAATAAAAGAAATATAACATGTGAAAAGAAGAATTGTTATTTTCAATAACCTATTTCCATCATCTAGATGATTTATTATATGTTTAGAATAATTCAAACCTTCTTTAATTATATACATTTTTAAATACTTTTATATATTAGTAATAACACATAAGTTAATATAGAATATGTTCAAGTGGTATCATTTTTCTCTCTACCTCAATTGTTAATTCAAGTATTGAATCAGTAACCATTAAATATATTTAAGATATTATAACCAATTAAACTTTCAATAGCAATAATCATTAAACATTCTATATTTTGGTCCTCTTTATATTTGAATTTACTACTTTTTTAAGAGCAACATTAATGAGTGTTTTCAAAATATTATTAAATATTATGCTATGATAACATCCAGAATTGTTTAGTATTGTTTATGTGACTTGATTCTCTAAATTTTATTCCATATACTTCTTTCTGATTTATATTTTCTAAATAAACACATGTTCATCAATATGTTCAGTTGTGAAAAAAATACAATAATATTGGTCAGAGAATAAAGGGTAAAGAAATGAAAATCAGATAACTCACATGTCAATGACAAATAACTTCATATATCAATCTTGTATTCCTAATGTTTAGAAATCACTTTTTTTATCTTATTTCTTAAAGAAAATGGCACCCTTTTCATTATCAGACATTCTATTTTTCTCCATTTAGCAGTTTGTCTTACCAGATGGGAACTAATGTTTTCCCAAACCAATCATAACATTTGTCATGTTTTTACAGAATTGATCTTTAAAATTCGGAATAGAGACCAACCTCTGGCTCCAGACCTTTTGTTCCAGGAAAACTGGACAAGAATTAACCTCAGACATAAGGCTTTCATAGCATAAGACTAACTACATCCTTGTGTGAACATTAACAAACTACTCAATTTCCATTCCTCATCAGCTAATGTTTTCTAACTGACTACAATTTTGTTGTATTTTTATTTTCAAGAATAAATTTTTCATTTTTAATAAAAAAATATATATTTAAAGAAAAACCTCATAAAAAATATAAATGTTTTATTTACTGTAGATTTTAACATATATTTAAGCTACTGGTTCAATCCTCATAATATCATAGACATTGGTTAATGTAATAAAATCTTCAAAAGCATGATAATAATTTAACTTGAAATATTACTATTTGAAACATTATGTTTCATTCCAATATGTGTGTTTTTATTATCAGTTGAAAATATTCAGAAAAGTATAAAAACTAATTTTTGTTACGAAAACATTTAACAACTGGTCTAGATGATGGAACTAGTACAACATATAACTACAAGTATATACATATTAAAGAGACACTCAACAAAATATGGAGAGATATACATTGTGAGTAATAAGAAGAATCAAAAGTGAAATATTTAGATGAAAGAGCAAACAGCTCTCTTTGAAATCATTGCATTGATGGCCGAGTTGTTAGCACAGCTGCCTTATAAATGGTTGTCCCGGGGTTCGCTTCCTGGCCGACACTTTGACACATAAAAAAATAAAAAGCTGGATGTATTCCTATTACAGAAAATAATAGATGGTTAGTTGAAGTCTATAACTGTATTGTAAAAGATCTATAAAAATCCACATGTGAGATTATTGAATTAAAAATGCGTATTGATATTGGGTAGAGGAAAAAAGGCTATGAAAAAACTGGATTAAATTTGGAAAGACCTTTATTCTGCACTGGGTGATATGGGTTAAAAATGATTGTGAGATTGATATTAAAACAAATATATTCATGGGAAAAGATATAAACATATATTTTGAATTAGCATTGTTATTAATATTTTAATTATTTTCATACATCAAAATTCCACATGTCACTTCTGGATAATCAGGGATATGACAAAGTCTTCCAAAAATCCATGAAATTTTGACTAGATTCAATTAGTCAAGTACTGAAAACGATAAAATATTTAATGACCTTGTACAGATGTGCGAACTAAAATGAAATCAGATTTTTAGGCATTTCTATAACATCCCCGATTGACCTCTGCCACATGGACCGTCAGTACAGTGCTAATATTAAGAACAAGCAGGTGTCGATACGATAAATCTGGAACATAGTTTTTACACATATATATCAATTTACCCACAAGGAAGATTTTTAAAAAAGGAAATAACTTTTTATAGGTAAATTTAAAAAAACTAATAAATTTAATGAAAGTTTTTCCGTTAAAATCAATTAATCAATTTCGCATTAAATTTTATAATCAAATTTTTTTATAAATGTATGTACAATGCTTATAGATGTGTGAATGTAAGTATGTCAGTATGCATTTAAACATGCATGTATGTGTCTTATATATATATATAATTAAAGAATTAAATTATCCTAAATAGAATTAGAGAAAATTACAATATTTAATGTTTGAATAAATGGTTTTTTTATATATATATTTCTTTAATGAGTTTTACCAAAATAATAAGAAAGCAGAAGCCCAATATTACAAAGTAAAATTTTCTTAATAATGAAAGAAATCAATATTTCTACGAAGTGTTTAAAAATATCATCAAAAAGATTAAGTTTGAATAAAAATTTATGAAAAGATTTTGTTAATGGATGAAAGGATGGTATTAGCAGAAATTAGTTTGATTGTTTATTTAATTAAAATTTCGAAGTAATATTATTATCATCATCATCAATAATGTTATCATCATCTCCATCATCATCACTATCATTATCATCATAATCATCGTGTGTGATCCCACCATTATTATTATTATTATTATTATTATCATCATCATCATTAATATAATCGTTATTATTATTTTATTGAACCGTATGTATCTTAATTCTCACGAAGTTAATAACAATAAATAATAACTTTGGCTAAATATTAACATATATAAAAAAAATCATTGATAAATTCGTTCAAGAATTAAATATGAATCGAGAGATTTTGATAGAAATAATGTTACAAAAATGCCATCTGCTTCAAAAAAGAAAGTTTAATTAGATGGGTTTTATTGAATTTGTAAACTAAAAAATGATGAGAAGAATATCTGCAGTGAAGTATGATAAACGATATTGGGATTCAGAAGAAAAGATTGAAATACTTAGATGATAAAGAAGTAAAACTCATATTATTAAAATAATAATAATAAAAATTGATATTGTCATGACTGGAAGAAAATACAACATATTTAAAACATTTAACCTTTCAGACTAGATCTCTAATGACTCTAAATGGTATAAAAAAGTAAAAGTTGTACTGATGAAAAAGTTGGACAATTTTTAGAGTGATATGATTAAAAACTATAACTAGAAAAATATGGACTAATTCTCAAACAGTATGCTTCAGTATTCCATACGAACAAATAAATGTATCGGCTGCTAATTTTATATATTTTTCATATATAAAAAAAATTAACAGAATTGTTTTCTTGATTTTCTTTTTAAAAACTTTTTATTTTAATGAATTCATATACCTTTCAATTCTGACATTTCAACTACTTCCTTGTAGTCATTATCAAGGATCTACAAATTATCATCATCAACCATTATCAATCTACTGCAGGATGAAGTTCTCTCCAAGTTTATTCCATCTTCTTTGATTTTCAGCTTCTCTTCTCCACAGCACCCCTGCACACTTTCATATTTCATTCATCAATCTCACATGTGGTCTCTTTCTGGGTCTTTTACAATCTCCTGGAATCCAGTTTAATATTTCAATTGTGCGTCTATTATAATCTCTTCTAGCAATATGTCTAGCCCAACTCCACTTCAGTCTTTTAATTTTTTCAATGAAGTCAGTAACACCTGTTTGTTCTCTTATGCATATATTGTATTTTTGATCTCTTCTTGTTACTGCCAACATGCATCTCTCCATACTTCTTTGAGTGGTTTGAAGTCTCTGTATTGCTCTTCAATTAAGTGTCCAAGTCTCAGATCGATAAGTAAGAACTGGTAAAACACGTTTATTAAAAACCTTTTTTTTTTTCAAACACATATTTCCTTTTAGTATCAAGTTATTTCTACCAAAAGCACTTCAACCAAGTTTTATATATATGATTAATTTCATCCATTATGTTTCCATCTGTATTAATAATCTGACCAAGGTATTTGTAACTGTTAACTTCTTCTTACTCATCATAACCAATCTTTATTTTTATATTTTGAAAAAATCTATTAAACATTACTTTAGTGTTTTTAACATTTATCTTCAGTACTACTTTTTTACTTTCATCTGATAACTCCTGCAACATTTCCTGAAGCTTCAAAGAATTATTTGCAAAAACAACAACATCTGCAAAATCTAAATGACTTAAATAATCTCCATTTACTTTCACTGCTTTAGCTTCCCATTTTAATCCACAAAATACTTCTTGCAGCACTGCTGTAAAAAGTTTTGGAGATATGGAATCACCCTGTCTTACACCCTTCTCAATGTTGACTCTCCTAGTATAATTATGTAATCTAATTGTTGTTGTTGCATTTTTATAAATATTATTTAAAATATGACAATATTTTGGATCTATACCTTGATGATCCAATGCTTTAATCACTGAAGAAATGTTTATAGAATCAAATGACTTTTCACAATCTACAAATCCACAGCCTAATGGCAACTCATATTCATTTGTCCTTTCTATAACTTCCCTCAATACCTGGAAATGATCTACTGTATTATTTTAAATCCAGCTTGTTCTCTAGGTTGGTGGAAATCCAATGTTCTCTGTAGACGAGTTGTAATTATCTTGGTAAAAATTTTGTATAAAACTGATAAAAGGCTGATAGGTCTGTAATTTCTAATATCTTCTTTATCACCTTTTTTAAATATTAATATTATTACTGCATTTTTCCAATCATCTGGTACATCTTTATCGTTTAGATACTTGGTATATAACTTTGCTAAAAAAATTTCTATTTCTTCACCTGCTTCTTTTAATATATCAATTATGATTCCATCATTACCTGGAGCCTTTCCTTTTTTCATACATTTAACTGCATGTCTCACTTCTTTATTTAAAAATTATGGGCAATTCAGAAGATGTAATAGATATAGGAGGTACTTATTCTTTATTACTATATAATTCTTGATAGAAATCTTCTACCCATTTCATGATGTCATCTCTCTTTTTAGTAATAATTCCATCTTTTTTTCTTAGTGCAGATATAAATTTCATACCAATACCAAAATGTTGTTTTACACTCTTGAGACTTTTATTCTCTTCTACAGCTTTTCTTGATAGCTCACACTTATATATTTTTATACCATATTCAACTCTTTCCCACACCATTTTACAAAATTCAAGATATTCAATTCTTTTTAATGCATCATTTTTTTATATCTTCATATTCCTTCTTTTCTTCATAAATTCTCTGGCCTCAGTAGAAATTTTATTGATCAATTGCTGCTTTTTTCTACCAGCTACCTTTTTTGCAGTTTTTAAAAGTGTATCAGTTATTTTCATATTAATTTCATTCAAATCTGAATCATGTTCAAAATCTCCTATCACTTGAAACCTATTTGTAAGTTCTAATTTAAATTCATTAGAATGTTTCTGAAGATTAGGAATATCAACTGTAAATATTTTTTTTTTTAATAATTATTGTCTCTCCAGTTTTGCATTAACACATATCTTACATCTTACTAATCCATGATCACTTCCTGTGTTAAATTTATTAAGAACATTACAAACTTGAAATATGTATTTTCTTTTAGTCAAAATATAATCCAATTCTGCTGTATCTTCATTTGTATGTTTCCATGTCAATTTCCTTTTAACATTTTTCTTAAAAAAAGTATTCGTAATATAACGTTTTTCTTTTTCTGCAAACTCCACAAGTCTATGTCCTCTTTCACTTCTATTACCATAACCAAAATTACCTACAGCACTTTCATCTTTCATTTGTTTACCAATTCTAGCATTAAAGTCTCCCATAACAATTTTAAAATGTTTATTCTGATCAAAAGCCTTTTGTACATCCATATAAAAATCTTTTACTACTTCGTCAGTATGAGAACTTGTTGGGGCATAAAATAAAATTTCTGCATTTCATATCTGCTATTAAGTTGTATAACTAATCTTGCCATTCTGTCCAATATACCATCAATCTCCACAATGTTGTTCTTCCACTTTTTATTTATAATGAATCCTACTCCAGTTGTATTTCCAATATTTGTGCCTTTATAATAGAGTACATGTCCACTTTTTAAACCAATTGTCTCTTCAACTTTTCTTCTAACTTCACAAAGTCCAATAATGTCCCATTTAATATAAGACGGTTCTTCTTCTAATTCTTGTAATCTTCCTTCACTTGAAAGTGATCTGCAGTTGTAAGTACCTAAATAAAATGTCATCATCAAATGGCAGCCAGGGGTCTGAAATGAGGGGATTTTTACCACCCTCTGCCTTCAGCCACCAACTGCTCCCTTGCTTGGTGACTTTAATGCCTCCTGTGAATAAGGGCCATGAATTATTTTTGTCCGTCATAATTGTATATATTGGAATTTTTTTATCATTTACACAAACATCCATTCTGCCTTATCAGGCAACTGAGAAGGAAGACTATGGTGTTTCTTGATCTTAAACCCAGAGCTAAAAAGCAAATAAACTCACCACACTGGCTAATGTGTGTTGATGAGCAGCCCATCCATGTTCATATACTATATGAATAATCACATAGTAATAAAGGGGTCACCTTTCAGTTAATAGCAAACTCTTCTCTGCAGTCCAATAAATGTGATCATGTTATGCGTTGCATAGCTCAATCTGATCGAGGGTATTATTGACAGCTCTCTTATCAATAGTATTCTTCACTTTGCTCGAACATGCTGGTTCATTCACGTAATATTTATAAGCAAATAAGATTATAAATGTATTATAAAATAAGATTGAAATTCAGCTAAACCAAGCTTGCAGTGTAAGTAAGATTGTCAATGGATCGAACCCGGTACAATATATATATATATATAAATAGAGGAATTCGAACTTGGGATTTTTCAGTTTATATTTGTCCTCCACTCCAGCTAACATGCAAAAATGATAAATGATCCTCAATATATGTATTTTGTGCAGAACCATCACTCACCAGTTGGGCCAGATCCTAATCTCCCACATATATTTACAATCACTGTTTGGCCTATATTAACATAGCAATTCCTTAAACTTTGCTAGACAGGCTAGGATGAATATAGATTGAAAAATCCTATGTTCAAATCCTTGTAGTTACATATATAAAAAAAACATTCAGTGTAAACAAATTATACATATATATATTAATGTTATTAGTGTATATATATATATATATATTTATAATTCATAATATAATAACATATGTTTACATTTAAATGTTATGTACATTTCAACAGAAAAGATAGACCTTTATATAACAAACTTTAATTAGTTTTACTCATGCTGAGCATCTTTTCAGCAAGCTATGAATATGACATGCCCATGTTAAAAGCATGCTTCACATGCATACAATTAAATTTAAAATTTAAGTTATATAATCACTCATTAATCTTTTTTTTTCTTTTTTACCTATGTTAAAGCATCAGCTGGGAAGTGAACCCGAGTCAACTGCTTGTAAGGCAACTGTGCTAACCACTCAGCCACCAATGCTTGACTAAATTGCTTTTTTTCTGTTGAAATGTACATAACATTTAAATAATGTTATAATAATCCAGAAAAGGAAGAGATAGTTATTGATTTACTATAATTTCTTTAGCATGTACATACATTTTTTTCATTATATAAATTTTAATATTATTATTACTTACCTCCCCCCTTTTTTAAAACCAATTTTCTATTTCATCTTACACAACTCCATGGAACCTTTATAAACCCAGCAATACCAACAATTTCTTACATATTACCTATTTATATAATATTATAAATTACTTATAATTAACATCATTATTTAGCAATAATTAACACCACTATTTAACAATTTGTTTTATTTAAAAGTGGTTTATCTTTGACAATGTATAAACTTTCTTTTAACATTCTTTCTTTATATTTTAACATTTTGTAACATGATTATATCAAATTTTTTATGATTAAATTGCTCTTGTCGTTTAAAGTTGTTAATCTTGTGTTTAGATTTGGAGAGATCTCTACTGTCACATTTTAGGTGCATAATCTTAAGGTTATAGCCTTAATATATATTACTATGTATGTAAATACTTTGTTTCTTTCAATCTGGGTTTTATTTGAAATGTCTGAAAACATGTGCATAATGTATTGAAATATATATGGATTCAATAAAATAAAAGTGTTTAAAATGAAAAAGGAAGAAACAATTTTATTATTTTTTTTATATATGAAATATTATTTGAAACCCTATTTTTAAAGAGAAAATAAATTTATTGCTATTAATATATTAATATTGATGATGATGATGGTTTTTTTTAAAAATTAAAATGTATGTCATAAAGTTGTGGATACTTATCTATCTTCTTAGTATAGTCACATGCATTGAATCACTTGCAATCTGTATTTTGCACAGTTTAGGTTTCAGTATATTTATTGTATTTGATATTTTTTTCTCATGTGTCATAGCATCAGCTGAAAAGCGAACCCATTAACCTGGGACAACTGGTTGTAAAGCAGTTGTCACTGACCTCTTGACCACCAATGCTTGACTTCTATTTGATATTTGATACTAACCTGTAATTATGTAACAAATTTAAACTTATACAAATGATAATTATGACATAAATGTTATTTTTTTTATAAAACATTTACATTTGTAATGTCGTTAGTGATAATTATTAGAGAAAGTGTCATAGAGGCTTTGAACAAATGAACTTTCTGGATCCTAGATTTGAAGAATGATTTATACAATTATTAGATGGTGATGATGATGGGATAAATAGTAACAAAGATGATTTGCAAGAGATTTAAATTAAGCTGTTATGTTTATTTAATTTAGTGCTGGCTCGCAGTAATTATTGAGTTCTTGCTTCCCAAACTAGATTAGAACAGAATGGTTATTTATAGAGATTAAGGATTTAGGGCAGTATTTGAACATCCAGATAATAATCTTTTATGGTGCAAATATATATTCTTTAAATTCCATGCATTACATTTTAATTAGAAATTAAGTATATAGTTGACCAATACATGAATGGAACTATATCTCCAGAGCATTGTTCATATACCAGCATGTTTCTGTATCTCAGTATTATTTTTTATTGTTATATTCTGATGGATTCGCACTAATTAAATATGTGCATACTGATAATTGTGTTTTATTTTTGCTCTAAGCTTGGCAGTAGCTAGAGAATTAGCCTGTCTATCATGGACCTCTTTCAAATAATTTTGTAACCTTGATTGTTGTTAGTGATTGTTTATGATGATGAATGGTATGATCAGTTTTGTTTAACGCTGAGTGAACTTGTAGTTAATTTAATTCTTTGCGGATCTCACATGCTTCTTCCCTTTATATTTGATGACAGTCATTAATCATTGGTAATTATTTTATATTTAAATTTTATTAATGATTAAATGGGGATGATGATGATTTCCCATCTCACCATATCCATGTGTTCATCCCTTGTTCCATACCTTTACAATATATATACACACACACCTGGGTCTCATTTTTGTGAATTGTTTTAATGCAATTTTTGAAGTTATGCAATTCATGTTTCTTCTTAATATCTTTTTATGTCATTTTCTTTTATGCATAAAGAAGTTCATATTTCATTATATTTATTAGATATCAAGAAATATAAATTATTAATAACTTATTTTGACTTGAAATAGTTTTTTTTTTTTTTTTTCCAAAAATATAACGTTATATTAGCAGCTAAGATGAATATGGCCTGAAGCTGTTTAGACAACTTAGCTTCTACTAAAAATTATTTTTTTTCCCCCACAAAGCCCGCCGGGGGGGGACCCCCCAACCCCCCCCAACCAACTACTTCTTAACACCCCCCCCTCCCCTAACAACAAAAACTAAACAATCTATTTATACTTACAAGTATACAAATACGCAATAAATATTCAAAAAGCTTAAACTTTTAAAACATATTTCATTACTTATAACAGAAATAAATAAATATTCTTTTAGATTTTTAAAAATAATCAGAAATCAAGATTTTAAACCAGCAAGCATTACATGATCACATCTCCAATACTAGCACATAATTGTTTATAAACAAAGCAAAGCAAAACTCCAGATGCAGTGCTCTCAGATCCAAAGCTCCTCACTGATAAAGGCCACAAGCCAGAAACTAGTCTAGGGATATTGGATGAGTAGGCATTAGATAGGGATTTTATGCACAAGCCTTCTAGCATCCATTGATTACTCTGTTTAACACAGATGGCACAACTATATGGAGTTTTGTTTTGCTTTGTTTATAAATCAAGATTTTGTTGATCTTTGTAAACTGAAAATAAACTTTCTAGAAATGATAATGTATAATTTTTTGTTTGGATTGCGATCTCATTTTTTAACTATTTATAGAAACAAAATGTGAACCTTATATAATAAAACAAAGAAAAATGTCAGAAAATGCTGAAATCTGAGTTTGTTGCAATGAACAAGCTCTTAAATTCAAACGAGAGCTAAATAGTTGTTGTATGCCTTTATTATGTATGTGTATCTTTATATTTTTTTATATACACATATATATAGTGAAACTTTTAGGCAACTTCTATGTTCTACTTAAAAGAATGTATCTTTAAAATGTGTTTATATTTTTTTTTATACATGTATGTACATGAAAAAACTTTTAGACAGAAAAAAGTTACAAGTAAAAATATTTAAGGACTTTTAATTTCTACTTAAAAAGAATGTATCTTTAAAAGTTTTTACTTGTAACTTTTTTCTGTCTATAAGTTTCACCATATATATATGTGTATAAAAGAAAATTTAGCCGTTAGTCATTATTAACACATTCGTAGAAGCATCTTATATATATAATTGCGCTCATGGAAGTGCATTCTCTAACAGCTAGATATAGCAGTCTGGATATCTTGAGCTTCATAAACAATTAGTAAAATCATCATCTCAAAGTTTAATCACCAATTACATTGTCGATAGAAAACCATTAACACAGCACAAGACTGAAGATGGCGCTAGTTGTGCTGCCTCTTGTGACGAATCTGATTTTTTGCAAGTTTACAAATTAATTGCATATTGTTAAATAGTGATAATAATTAAAATATGTATGAAAAAATGTAAAATTAAATATTGTAGTTAATAAAAAAAGTTTGTCTTGTATCAATTTTTTTTCAAATATTTGAAATTTTTTTATTAGTCATACTTTATTTCCTTATTTTTTTAATGAAAATTTTAAAGTAATTTTTCCTTGTTGCTTTGCTTTTATGCATTTCTAAAAATTATGAAACTTATCCCCCATTTTTCAAGGTAAGTTAAGTCTATTTTTGTGCAATTTTTTTTAATGCAGGTTTTCTGTGGAACCTACCTACTGCATAAAATGAGACCCAGGTGTATAGATAATGAAGTGATTTTTATAATACTGAATGTAGTTTGAAATAGGATTATAAGGCAGTAGTAACAGTTAAAAAATCCGCTACCAAGACAGCAGAGAACTGTTAGATTAAGTTAGTTTCATGCATAAAAATAAAAGTCATATTGTGATATGAAGTAGTACAAAGCAGTATAATTTTAAATGTTTTATTAAGTCAGAGCCAAGCATTTAAAAGTAATTTTAAAATATATGCAAAATTGGATAAATTTTCACAAATAACAATTTTTTTGTAGTTACATAGAAATTATGCAAACCTTATAAAACTATTACTTTTCACCAAAGGGCAGATGATTGTCAGATGTATGCATGTGTGCAGACCCAGAATAACAAAATTATCATAGTTACATAAGTAATTCTTCTTATACATAATAAAGTTACTTTTTTGATGTAGATACGTGAGTACGTATATAATTAGTATATTAACTTTGTTAAATTAAGCACTACGTATTTTAGGTTTTATTATATAAATATTAATTGGGCAGGAGGTTTCCACATAATGAGCCAAAGTGACACATACACCTCTAAAGTGATCTATAATGATAATAATAAAAACATCTTACCTGCTATTGCAAGTTGCACAATAAAAAAGTTCATTCGACTTTTTTTAGTTTTGGAAAGAGATAGTGCTACAAGAACTGCAGAATTTCCTATAACAATAAAGGCAAAAAGCAGCCATAAAAACGTTAATTGTTCCGTCTAGAAAAAAAAAGAAAGTAAGACTCATTAATATATATTTCTTTAAAAAAATGTTTAAATGTATTTATTTGATTTATACAATTATATTTTTAACGAAATTCCTTTTTATCGTATCTATCTATTAAATAAATAGATTATATTGTGTTTTAATATAATACTATCTTATATATAGAGTATATAAGCACAGACTTTCTCATGACCCACTACTCTCCACACTGTCTCATAACACTGATACACTCGCATATATGTTGAAAAGATAATAATCACCAATATACATATTTCATGCTTAACCAGCAATCTATCAGTTGGTCCAGATTACCATCTCTACACATATATGGTATAAGTGCTCTTATATATATTACGATAGCCAAACCTCATACTTTAATGGACAGGTTTCAATATACTCCACACTCCAACTCTTCAACCGTCCATCCAATTGAAGATCTGGTGATGGAATGCTCAAAGGCCACCCTGGGGCTGAGATTCTTGTCACACCCATATTGACCTAAGGTCAATCTGATCCCTCATGTACAGGACATAATCCATTTAATACATGTGGATGGACAGCATCTCTACTATGTAATAACTGAAACACACATGCTTATTATATACCTGGGTTTATATATGTAATATATAGGGTATATGAGCACAGACTTTCGCATGACCTACCATTTTCCGCAATATCTCATAACACTGATACACTTAAACGCATATATGTTGAAAAGATAAATAATCACCAATATGTATTTCATGCTCAACCAGCAATCATCAGTTGGTCAGATTACCATCTCTACACATATATGCTACAAGTGCTCAGATATATATTAAGATAGACAAACCTCATACTTTAATGGACAGGCTTCAATCTACTTCACACTCCAACTCTTCAACCATCCATCCATTCACCATTCCACAAGATATAACCAATAAAATATCACTTGTCTGTCACATGACATTAACATAGATATTGCAGTAATCAGCATAATTTTTCATTATTTCTATGCCACTTACTACAAACTTTAATAAGTAATAATAGATGCCAGATTATAGTGTTTACTAAATCCTATACTGTATTACCCTACCCAATTTATTCGGACTAGCTTCAAGCTTATGGTTTTCATTAGTAGAAACCTTTGGATCTTGGATCAGAACCCATAGTTATTTAAGATCTAATAGTAATAATAAAAAGTCAGATGTCACATGACTTATATATAGCTTGCATTTACCAATATGTAAACTTAAGAGCATGCTAACGCTCTAAACAAGCTTTTTTTTTCTTTTTACTATGATAAATGCTACTACATGAGAAGGCATTAGATTCAAAAAACCAACTCAAGCTAAGCATTTAAAAGGTAATTCTCAAGAAGAAGATCTAAACCTTTAGACATCTGCATGTCTTTAAAGTCAGCTCTCCAATTGAAAAAAATTATATGGGCCTGAACTTAATTCAGATACTCCATATATTAATAGGCTTAGCCATTTAATTTAGCCAAAGCCCCAACAGCAAAATAATTTTAGTAAAAAAAAAAAGCTTGTTTAGAGCGTTAGCATGCTCTTAAGTTTACATATTGAAAATGCAAGCTATATATAAGTCATGTGACATCTGACTTTTTATTATTACTATTATTATTTTGCTGTTGGGGCTTTGGCTAAATTAAATGGCTAAGCCTATTAATATATGGAGTATCTGAATTAAGTTCAGGCCCATATAATTTTTTCAGTTGGAGAGCTGACTTTAAAGACATGCAGATGTCTAAAGCTTTAGATCTTCTTCTTGAGAATTACCTTTTAGATAAATACTTAGCTTGAGTTGGTTTTTGGAATCTAATGTCCCAACTCCTCTCTGAAGAGACCCATAGGTCGAAACCGGTTTGGGGATGGGGACAATCTAAGATAAAGATGATTTGAATGCCTTCTCTTGTAGTAGCATTTATCATAGTAAAAAAAAAGCTTGTTTAGAGCATTAACGTGCTCTTAAGTTTAAGATCTAATGCAAGTTATCATACATAAAACATTTGCTTGTTTTTTTAGTTAGAGGTGATACCTTAAAGGAAGATGATTGGATCCTAAAGGTTTGGGAGCACTGTCCAAGATTCAAAGCTCCTCAGTGATGAAAGTAATAAGCATGAAACAGCACAAGAGTGAAATTTAACAAGCCGTATTTCCTGGCATCAATTATAATATTTACTAAAGCTTATGGTAAATGACATAGAACTGGTGAAAAATTATGCTGCTATAATAACAATATACAAGTTAAAGTCATATGATGCAGTCAGTTACATTTTATTGGTTTATATCAAATCCTGGCCAGAGGATAAAGATGTCTCTAGTAATGAAAAAACTGATGACACTATAATATATAAAATTGGAACTGATTCAAATTATATATAACTATGCAAACAAATTGGTTTAGATTGAAAACATTTATATGATTTAGTTGCTGATGGCTTGATAGTATAAGAGATGGGTAAAGAATAGGCATTGGAAAGATGTTTCCTTAGATTTAAAATGCCAGATGCATTGGTCTACAATCCTAAACTCCTCATTGATGAAAGAACAAAAGCTATTGGACAAGACAGCACACAATAGAGATGTAATAAGGACTATCATATGCTGTCTATTATTTAATTTATAAATTCTATTTTCTGTACACCAATATTAATTCTAAAACTATAATTGATATGATTAAAAGAAGTGCTAAGCTGTAAATATTAAAGAATAATAATGTATAATCTTTCTGGCATAGTGTAAAACTATTTTAGTTTTTGGTATAAAACATAAAGACATCATTACTTAGCTGTTCATTGTAATTTGATAACCAAATTTGGGAAATATGCATTATTTTAACTTTAAAATAGCTTTCTGTACAAGTAATATATATATATATGTAATAATATTATAATTTGATGTCTGTGTTTCTTCAAATCAATATATGTAATCTTATAATTGAATATTTATAAAAACAGTAATTAGATATATGTAAAGTATAACATTAAAAATTTTATCCACTTAGGAGCGCTTTCTACTATCCTCATAGACTTTGTCAACTAACACTTTGAAAGGCTAACCTTCCACAATTACATGATCTTAACATTTTTTACCTGTCTGTTAATTGTTTGTATTTATATATTAGCATAGCTTCCTTTATTTTCCTTTTGTTGTTATTTTTTTCAATTTGCAATATTTTTACATTATTATAATTGAAGTTAAAACCATAAATACATGACTTATTATAGTCATAAAAAACAGTATTTAATTTGCAATTTTGTTTCATTTTCTGAATTCTTTTTAATGACAGCAAGTGCTTTTTATTTTTTTTTCAACATGCATCTCCATTCCCCTATATATCTGCTACCACACCTACATATTCATTTATAAATGATGCAATTTTTATTAGAAATTAAAAATTACAGATGTATAGAGGAATTGAGATGCACGTTGGAAAAAAGAACTAAAGAGCACTTGTTGTTATTAAAAAGGGTTCAGAAAATGAAACAAACTTGTTTTTTATGACCACAATAAGTCATGTATTTATGGTTTTAACTTTAATTATAATAATGTAAAAATATTGCAAATTGAAAAAAAAAAACAAAAGGAAAATAAAGGAAGCTATGCTAATATATAAATACAAATACTTAATTAATAGATAGGGAGCAAATATTAAGATTAAGGAATTGGGGGAAGGTTAGCCTTTCAAAGTATTGGTTGACAAAGTCTATGAGGATAGTCTAAAGCACTCCTAAGTGGAAAAAAATTTTAAAGTTATACTTTACATATATCTAATTACTGTATTTATAAATATTCAATTATAAGATTATATATATATGTTTTAAAATTTTTTTAGCTATTGGTTGCACTTAAATTCCTTTGAAAAGTCTTCAAACTTTTGCCCATCTTCACTTTCTAATTTGAAACTTGTTGCATTTGTAATATTGTAGGAAATAAAGCAAAAATTGATTTCTTAACTTAGAGTTGGAGGATTGTTAATCTGATAAAATTATATTGTATTTTTTCCCCCCGATTCTAGTTATAATAATTTAAAGTTTCACAATGTTTATATGCAGTAGACAGTAAGGCCAAATTACACAATCTTTCTTGGGTAGTTGTTGGTTATGCATACTGTGTTGCTTTAGGCATTTTAATTTTATATCAATTTCAGTGATTTTTGATAGAAAAATTATCACTTGCATGTTTCTTGATGGTTCTTGATGGTACTGCAGCATCACCTAGTGGCCACAGTATGTATAACTGACAACTACTCTTTCTTGCATTATAAAAGATTTTAGATGATTTTTTTAATTTTAATTTTTTAAAAATCTGTTATGTATGTAATTACATAATTAATACATTTAAAAATAAATTTAATCTAGTTAGAAATGACATTTATTTGTCCTTAAATATACTAACTATCATAAAATTATCCAATTCAGGTGATTTCAAATCTTTATTACTAAAATAGGATTTAATTAAACAATGATGGGAGAAAAAAATTGCTATCTTCTAGAATATATTTGTTTTTACACATTTTACATGTCTATAAACAATGTTTTTTATTTAAAAAAAAACAATAACCCTTAATGACTACAAATGGTATGTCATACAACATGAATTTTATAAATTAAACAGGTATCCATATCATTACCTTTGTAAGTGTATCTATGTTTGGCAAACATAATTAGTATATTTTTTCTCACACAGTATAATTACTTATATATCTCTTATATTGTCTTAACTATATCTCATATTTGTTGTTTAAATGTATTCATTTTAGTTTAACAATTTTTTTACAATTTTATGAGATTTCTACCTTTTTTATACAAATAAGTTTTTTGTAAGTAATGTTCTAAATTCATTTCATTAGAATAACTGATTTTCATTTTTCTAATCACAAAGCACCCAACAAACTCAATTATAAATGGTATCCATGGTATTCTAATGAAAATAATTTATTTTTTCTATTTTTTGTGTTCTATGATTTTATATATTTTTTAATTTAAATATCATAGTAATTTTACTAATTCAAAAATCAAATTAACTTTATCATAAGAAATTATCCTAATTTTTTTTTATAAAAAACATCCAATTCATCTCTATGGTATCAGCTGTATTCTAAATATAAGTAATTTATATCTCTATTTTTGGAAAACTGTATTTATATTTTTTCTACTTTTTATGCAAATATGCTTATTAAAAAAATCAAATTTAGAACGTTTCTCATTATCATTGTAGCTTTTGAAGGAAAGAAGTTTGTTTTTCTTTATATATTTTCATTGTTTTCTGTATATATATTTTCATAGCAGCAATCAATAGAAGAGAGGCTTGCTTTTCTCTGTCTCGAAAATGGTCTATGTAGCATCTTCATGAATTTGCATAAATTTGCATTAATATTATAGTTCTTAACTAAACTCCAGTAGCCATGAATATGGGACTATAAACTGTCCTGAAAGTGCTTGGCAGTAACTTTTGGATAATATTATTTATGTTTAATAGCTTCATTATCTGTGAGCAGAGCACATATATATTAAGTGAATTTATGAATTTTAATATGTTTAAAAAGTAATTTCTAAATTTTATGCTAACTAGATAATAAAAATGTATGCAAATATGAATTTGTTCAAATATTTATCTTCTTCATTGATAACATTAGAATATATTGATATTTCAGCTGATTATTACCTTATTAATCATCTGGGTAGAAAAAGTCAATAAAATTGATGCCAATACATCCTAAAATCAAATGTATATTTGGCATCTGGGAAGTTGAAGTCAATAGAACTGTTGCAAAAACACCGACAATTAAATGTATATTTGGACAAATCTGAAGTATGAATTATCTTTGGTTAATAAATATATAAATATATTATCTGATGATATTGAATCAGCTTGTCAATATCTTTTAATAAACTTTTCAGAATATATATATATAAATTAATATATATATGTGCTCTGTGCACAGATAATGAAGCTAATAATAAATTGTCATGAAATTATTAAAATTTTACCACCAAGAACTTTTGGGACAGTCAACAGTTCCATATTCATGACAATTTATTAATAGCTTCAGTATCTGTGCACAGAGCACATATATATTAATTTATTTAAGCGTTAATGAAGTAAAATCTTAAATATATATATATATAAACTTGCCCAGCAATTATTAAAATCAAGATTAATACTCCAACATTAGTTCATTAAGAAAATAAAATACTCTCAATCCAAAGCACAAGATAAAACTTTTTGAGAAAAAAGCTCAATCTGACTTTACTTTTGTACCTCAATTCATTTATGAAGGCCAATCTATGTCACTTTATAAACAAGGATGAAAATTTTATCAATTGCAAAAAGTATTCCTCATTTATTGATTTGGAAACTTGCAAGTGTATTAAAATGAATGCTTCTAGATTCTATTCTGTAAATATTATTTTAAAATAATTTAAATCATTTCTAAATATGATATTGAATCTTACAAATATCATTGCCCACAGTTTTCATCCTTGTAAGAATCCAATAAGCAGATGGAAATGGTTACATTTAAATTTATTTAGGATACTAGAATATAATATAGGGTAAGAAATTTAACTAAATTTAATATAGACAACTTCTAGCAGATTTTAATGACTCTTAATATATAATAATTAGGATTAGATTCACTTGGATTATAAATGTTTTAAATCTTTACTACTAAGTTGCATCCCAATGTAATCGTAATTCTAAAAATGACTTTGATTTAATATATATATATATCATTAAAAACCAGTTAACACTTAGACAAACCCTATATCAATAACAATCAACAATTTCAAACTGTTGTCAAGGCAACGTTTTTTTAACAGTAAAGGTTGCCTTGACAACAGTTTGAAATTTTTGATTGTTATTGATATTGGAATAGACTAAGTGTTGGCTGGTTTTTAATGATTACTTACAAACCATTTAGCCTTGAGAATTATTAAACTTATATAAATACATATCTAGTGAATAAATTTAAATATTTGGATTGTCAAATAATATTACATACACATGAAGGCACATATATAAACATTGAAAAAATGCAAATTATTAATCATAGATATATGAAAAATTTAATTTCATTAACAACTTTTTGAGTATAAATAAAAATGAAATTGCATTATAAATAATTAATTTTTCAAAAAATAAATAGGAATAAAAAATTCTTGAAAATTTACTAAATATTATTATCACCATATCATTATTTTTCTATTGCAGGATGGTCATTACAAGTTTAATTAAGTTATTTCCAGTTGCTAGCTTTTTTTCTACCCATCACATCAACAAACATTTTTATTTTGTCTATCCATCTCACATATTGTATTTTTTGTAGTCTTTTGCAATATCTTAGGATCCAGTTTAAGACTTCTGCTGTCCATATACCATTATCTCTTCTAGTAATACCTCCAGTGCAGGTCTATTTCAATGTTTTATTTTTTTCCTTGATGTCAGTAATCATTCATTGCTTTTTCATCTATGTCTTTCATTTTTGTTCTCTTCTTATTACTCTTAATATACATCTTTTTGTATGGTATTAAGTTGTCTGAAGTTTCAGATTTGCTCTTCTCTTAAATAGCCATGTCTCAGTAGCTGTAAGTAAGAGCTGGCAAAACGTATCTATTAAAAACCTTTTTCTAAGACATAGGCATATTTTCCTTTAATATTGTTATGTCTATCAAAATTATTGTTATGTCTATCAAAATTACTCCATCTAAACATAATTCTGTGATTAATTTGATGTTTTCTTGTATATTAATAATCTGATCTAGATATTTATAGGTGTTAAAAAGTATATTTGTTATAGATATTTATAGTTTCCTATCTTGCTGTACTCCTGCTGATTCAAAATTCGCTAATCATATTGCTTAGGCCAGCAATCTTAAGTTCAATACTAACTATGTTGTCAAGCGTTGGTGGTCGAGAGGTCAGCACAGCCGCCTTATAAGCAGTTGTCCCGGGTTAGGGGTTTGCTTCCCAGCCGATGCTATGACACATGAAAAAAAAAATACTAAGTATATTTTAAGAATTTTGAGATCCCTTACATATTTTAAATTTTATCAGGTTTAAACCAAAGATCGTGGCGTGATGGATATATACTTTAACAAGACAAGAGCAACTATAGATTATTGGCTGCAAACACACATCTCAATATATTTATATGCGTGAATATGTTAATATAATATCGTATAAATAATACTTTAGTAAAAGTGTTTTAATTAATTTTTTCAACAATATAAGATTTAAGTATAACATTAATAATTATTGTTTGATTAATACTCTTGGCTTAAATTGTTCATCATAATGAAAAAGGCTTAAAATGATTTTTTTAAAACTGATAAAATTGCAGATATTGAAAGTAATCAGCAAAGTTCTTTAAATCATTATAAGAAGATAAAAAAAAAAAAAGAGAATATCTTCTAAAAGTATTCTCGCATTTTACCTTCTAAAGCTTTATTTAAGAATTAAAAGAGTTTTCATCTTAAACAATTATGCCTTAACAAAAAAAAAGTAGAAAGGAAAAAAAAGATTTAAAAGGAAACCAGACGGAATTTATTTAAAAAAAATTACAAATGCTGATATCAAAAGAAATCAAGACGTTGTGAAAAGAAGAACGACTCCAACATTTGAGGCAAACTTTCATTATTGGACTAAAAATGACTTGATAAAACGGAAACTAGCCATGATGTAATAAAAAATAAATACGGTTACGGTTAATAAATGTTTGATATATAGAGAATCAATTTTATTATAACACATAACATTATTTACTAAGATCCGGTATTTTAAATTCTTTCATAAATTTTGCAAAGTGCATTCCCAGCGATACATTTACTCGTATGATTTTTTTTTTACAATTGATTCCCAATTATAAACTGCATATATATGTGCAGATTAATAAATTATCCTCTAAAATATATTTTACGTAATTCATAAATTATAAATAATGATACAAATAAATAATATATAACTGTTACAGAAATACTTTCGATTATTTAGATTTTAGTCAATGGCAGATGAGAAAGCATATGATTTTCTAGCTATTACTGTGTTTCAATATCAGCAAATTATTATATTATAAGACATACCCATCCTATGTAAAGACTGTCTTTTTTTTAAGATTTAATATATAGGGGGTTTGAACTCAGACTTTCACACGACTCTCAACCATCCATACTATCTCATACCACTGATACACTTGATCACATACATGTCGAAAAGATAGATAATCACCAATAGACATATTTCGTGCTAAACCAGCACTCGCCTGTTGGTCCAGATTATCATCTTCACATATATATACAATCCAAGCTCAGCTTATATTAAGATAGCCAATCTTCCTACTTTAATGGACAGGCTTCAAACCACTCTACCCCACAACTCTGCAGCCGTCCATTTCATTGAAAATCTGACGATGGAACACTCAAATCCCACCTTAATGTCAATCTTCTCATCCTACCCATGTTGACCACAAGGAACTCTGACTCCTCATGTAGAGAACATAATCCATTTACATACATATACAAGAGATGGGCAAACCTTAATGCACTATATTTTGAAATATGATTTTTTTCTACAGTACAGGCTTTTTCATACCTGCACTTTAATATGTAATATACAGAGGGTTTGAACTCAGACTTTCACATGACCCTCAACCATCCATGCTATCTCAACCACTGATACATTTGATCATGCACATGTCAAAAAGATAAACAATCACCAATATGTATATAAATGGATTATGTCCTGTACATGAAGAGTCAGTGTGATTTATGGTTAAGATGGCTAAGATGAGAGGGTTGGCACTAAGATGGGCTTTGAACATTCCATCATCAGATTTTCAATGAAATGGATGGCTGCAGAGTTTTGGGGTGGAGTGGTTTGAAACCTATCCATTAAAGTATGAAGACTGGCTATCTTAATATAAGCTAAGCTTGGATTGTATATATGTGTGGAGATGATAATCTGGACCAACTAATGAGTGCTGGTTTAGCATGAAATATGTATATTGGTGATTATTTATCTTTTTGACACGTGTGTGATCAAGTGTATCAGCGGTATGGGATAGCATGGATGGTTGAGGGTCATGAGAAAGTTTGAATTCAAACCTGCTATATATTACATATTGAAGCTCAGATATGAAAAAGCCTGTACTGTAGAAAAAATTCACATTTTAAAGATTTAATGTAAATTAAACAAAAGATTTTAATATTATAAATATAAATGTGAAAAATGTAGCCAGCCTATGGAAAGGCTTTCATTTTTCTAATAGGTTTCTTTTTTATTTGGTTGCTTTAACATTTTTTTTACTTTCATGGAATTACTCCCTTCCAATAAAATATTCATAAGCAAATTAAGCCTTTAATTTTTTTAATATATCAGTTATAATTGATATGTGAATTTGATGGCATTCCAGAAAATTATTACTGGTGAATTAGTGGGAACTATACAATATCAAACTACATGACTTTATTTATATGCTAACTAAAACTAAATATAAATATGGTACTATAACACCTATTTTTTTTAATGTGTCAAAGTGTTGGCTGGGAAGTGAACCCTGGGACAACTGCTTGTAAGTCAGCTGTGCTAACCACTCGACCACCAATGCTTGACAAAATCTATTTATTTCCCTCAGTAAATATTATATTTCAAACATGAATTTATGTATTGTAATCACATTTTCTGTATGATTTAAATACTATACGTATATCTATTCAGTTCTGTACTGTAGTTAAAAGCACAAGTACTGATTTTTTTTTTAGCATTTGTCATTAATGGCAAAATTATTTCCTACACATAAAATAGGTTTCATAACATCAAAATTTTCATTTTTGTAATTTGTTAAATCAACCAATTAAAAAAATTCTTAGAGCAACCAATTAAACAGCATTATAGACAGTCATTCAAATGACAGATAAAGTAGGAATTTTATATAAAAGATACAATTTAAATTGAATTGAATATAAAAAAATTCTGCTAATTCAGAAATATGCAGCACTCACGAAACCATGTGACATATATTTCGTAATGATTACAATCTAAATATTCACAAATGCTTCTGCATAGCTTATATACTACTATCATTTATTTGTACAGTTATCATAATTTAAACAAATTACATATTGAATCATATAGTTTAATGGTTAAATGTTTTGCAAGTAAAATGCCATCATTATAAACTTTCAAACATATATATATAGCATATCTCTTCTAAGTCATAATAATAATAATAATAATAATAATAATAATAATAATAATAATAATAATAATAATAATAATAATAATAATAATAATATACAACATCACATGATCATCATTTTTTACGCTTGCTCATAACTGTTATTAAAACAGGCAAAACTCTCCATACAATAGTGCCACTCAGTGCAAGCCAGAGTAATCAATGGATGCCAGAAGGCTTGTGCATAAACAGTTATGAGCAAGCATAATAAATGGTGATCATGTGATGTTTAGTTATTTAATACCAATCCTGCCTAAAACGATAGTGATGGCCATGGTTATTAAAGAAAGACACCAAAATATATGGGTACTGAACTGAGTTCAGACCTATATGACTATATAAGCTAATGAGCTTGTATTGAAAATATTGTGTTTTCAATTTCAGACTCATAGTTTTGTAGTGAAGTAGAGATAAAAGGTGGCTTCTGGAGAGTTGCATTAGATCCTAAGATCTAGGATCTAGGTGCAGTGCTCTCATATCCAAAGCTTCTCACTGATGAAAGCCACAAGCTAGAAACTAGTCTGGGGATATTGGATGAAAAGGCACTAGATAGGGATTTTATGCACAAGCCTGCTGGCATCCATTGATTACTCTGTCTTGCACTGAGTGGTACTACTGTGTGGAGAGTTGTGCCTGTTTTAGCAATAACATTATTATTATTATTATTATTATTATTATTATTATTATTATTATTATTATTATTATTATTATTATTATTATTATTATTATTATTATTATTATTATTATTATTATTATTATTATGATGATGTTTCAAAGGATAAACTTTATTAGTATTCTAAAAGGTTATACAAGTTACATTTGACACATAGTTCTTACATATAAATTAGTTTCACAAAACTGCATATGTACAATGATTTGATCAGTAACTGTATGCATTATCAAACTAGAAGTCTCTAAGAAAAAAAAAATTCAACAAAATCAATGATGATCACTCAATCATATGATAATATTCAATTAGATATACTTCAATTAAATTAAAGCAGGAATGCATCTAGTTTGTGTCAGTTGACTTTAGAACTGGCACAAGGATCCATGTTAGATATAGTTTTTTTTTTTTGTTAGTGCTTTTATATAAGTTCTTGTATATTCCAGGTGTCAATGTACTTAGATTGATCTGTAATCTTCATGTCTCTTTCACGTATGGTTTGCAGCTTATTTCTGAACGTGTTTGGATGTCTTCTGGGATTATAATTGTATATGAAATTACACCTTGTACACCATAAAGCATAGAGTAAAAATGTGCAGATTCTTATTTCAGCAAAGATACCCCTTTTAAAAGAGTCAAAAAGGGTTTTCATATTGATTTTTTTACCCTTGAGTGAAGTGCTAATAATTTCACGAATGTTTTCTAGACTTGAGCATGAGAAAAAAAGGTGGTTTTGTGTCTCCGAGTCCCTATGGCAAAGATTACATATATCATCTATATCTTTATAGTTTCTTTGATATTTCAAAAAGTGTTGTGTAGGTAATGAGTCTAGATTTATCTTTAGGAGAAAGTCAAAATATTTTGGTTCAAGTGACCATAGTTTGAATTTGCGACATAATTGTTTATTATTAATATGAAGTGGAGTTTGTACATCATCTTGATTTGGATGTAGAAGTTGATAAACTTCCCAATATTTATATTTGGCTTGTGGTGGTTTAAAGTTAAGAGTGTGAATTGTTAATAATGGTGTAAGTAGTGTGTTCAGATATCTTTGGAGAGGAGGTGGTCTATCTGTAGGGGTAATCTTGGCAGCAATTTCTAAATATGGGAATTTTTGTGCACATGTAGATATTATGTTCAATGTTTTTTGTATCCTGAAGACATGTATTGAGTGAAGGCCAAGGCCATTTTGTAAAAGGGGTTTTCTTAGGCGTTTTATTGATATTGAAATAATCTTTTTTCCCCAGAATAATTTTCTGCATAAGGAGTCTATTTTATTTGTAAATGCCTTGGTATAAATGATTGTTGGAGTAAAATAAGAGATTTTTGTAATCACTAGCATGTTAAGCAAGGCCATTTTTGTATATAGAGAGAGGTAGGCTTTGGAGAGTGAATTGACAGTCTTTTCCACTTTCTCTATCAAATTTTTCTGTATGAGTGATCTCATAGGTGAATGTCATAAATAAAAGTTGAACCCAAGAAATGCGCTTGGTCTACCTTTGAAAACTTTATTAATGCTATTACCGGTGAAGATCTGCCATGCACACGATTTCTCCATATTGAATGTTAGCTTGTATTCTTTTGTAAAATTATTAAGTATCTTAAGAAGTTTGGGAATTTGTTTTTGAGATGATAGAAATATTGCTATATCATCCATATATGCGATACATGAGATGTTGTCATTGATGGTGGGCATGTAGATTCCTGAAAATTCATTTTCTATTATTTTTATTAGAGGGTTGATATAGGCAGTGAACAGTAAGGCACTGAGAGGTGAGCCCTGAGGAATGGACTGATGTGGCACTATTGGTGGTGAAGTTTTCCCATTTAGGGAAACATAAATCTCATGGTTTAAAAGCAAGTTAGCAAGCAAGTTTAGATATGTGTTCGGAACGGAGTATTTTTGCAGAGTTTTAAGAAGAGTACTGATGGAAATCATGTCAAAAGTGGCTTCAATATCTAGTTGAATAACAACTGGACTGTATTTTTTATTATCTCTAACAGTTTCTATAGTTGACTTGAATAGAAAGGCTGCCTGTCCTGTTGAGGATTCTTTTTTGGCAAATTGCATTTTTGATAGGTTTGGCAAAATGAATGGCTCTATTTTATCTTTTATCACTGATTCTATTATCTTTATGCCAAGGGAGCACATTGAAATTGGACGTAGGTTAGAGGTGTTTGAGATTAATTGTTTCTTTTTCATAAATAGCACAAGCATAATTTGATTTAAGCCCTGTATTTTATAGATGCCTTTAGTGAGGTAGGAGACTAGGTTAAGCATATATTATGCAGCGATTTTATCAATATGTTTGTATACATTATTATTATTATTATTATTATTATTATTATTATTATTATTATTATTATTATTATTATTATTATTATTATTATTATTATTATTATTATTATTATTATTATTATTATTATTATTATTATTATTATTATTACTATTATTTCAGTTATGCTATAGAAATGTATAAAAACAGACTCTAAATTTATAAGACTTTTAGATTCAAATTCTATTATATCACAACTATTCACTAATATAAAAATTACAAATCATCATTTCTCATTATAAATATATTTGTAAACAACACTCTTTCATCAGCTATGCTAAATTTATTTTGATAAAACATATACCATTTTTTAACTCTTCAATACAAAATAAATCCCAAACAAAATGAGTTATTTGTGTTTATATATATACTTTTAAACAGTATGGTCTGATATGATGAGAATATTATATGTAGAGATTTGCATGAACAGTGATAATCTCACACAGATTTTGCATTACAATGGTACTACAATTACTATATGTTTCTTACATTGCTTTAAGCCTATCTATAACTATGCATTACTAGATGCAGTTTCTTTTTTCTGAAGTTACAATTTAAAATTATTAGTTAAAATAATCTGAAGATGTTAGCATTATATGGAATTTTAGCCATTGACAATAACCTATTTTCAGAATAATGCCATGAGGGAGGTTGCCTAGACATAAGCAGACATCCACATATAAACAGGAATAAATACATAAATATATTGGAATGTCATGAATCTTATTTAATATTTTATTCTTGCATTAAGGATAATTGATTGAGAAAAATCCTGATGATATGAATTTGATTTGCATCATTATTGTTCAAAAATGTGTTACATTAAATTGTGTTTGATATTTTCTTTTGTTTTATTGATTATAATAAACTTTTATTGTTCTTAAGATGTCATTGCATATTTTTATTTATTCCATTAATAAAAATTAAACTTGACTTGCATGTGCAATATGTGGGTATGAATCTTTCCAAATATAAAAAAAATAATAGCAATATGTGAACAGATGCAATGTTTGGTCAATTATAAACACACTCAACACATCATATGAACCAATATCACTTACTGCTATTTCTGGGTCTGAATGTGGCTTTTTCCAAAGATGTCCTGATGAACTATCTAGAATGGGTTCGAATCTGGTTATTATTATGATAGAAAAATGTAGAGGATTTTTTATTATTAAAAAGATAGCAATTTATAACCACTATCATTTGCTAAATTGACGGAAGTTGAAATATGCAAATAACAATAGGATTTATATATACTCTATACTGTTTTAGTCTCTACAATACATATATATATGTATGTATATGCATCTAGTGCATAAAATAAATACTAGCTATGCAATTTTGACATCAAGTAACAGAAATTAAAATATATATTAATATCTGATAAGAGGAAGCATTATATACAAAGAATCATTACAAATCATAAGTAACTGCCAAAAACACCACTAATGGTAAAATAACTATTGAATCTGAATCCACATTGCAGAGTAAATTAGAATATAACATGATGAAGAAAAATTAGACATGGAATAAAAACCAGTCAAAAATTCAGAAACAGGTTTCATTCATAGCCATTAACAATAAATAATAACAAAACACTCTAGAGTACAAAAATCATAAATAACACCAATTTGATATTATTTTTCCTCTACATTTATAAACCATGAGCAACAGCAGGGCTATAAATTTGAACTGACAAAAGCCCTAAATCATATGTATCAAAACAGTGGATAGAAAATAAAAGATTAAGGAGGCTTGGACAATGGTTAAAGATTGATTTTCAGTAAATAAAAAAGAGACTAGACTCCCCCTATCAAAGAAGTGGGAGCTATAAAGAAAAGTAAATATTTGTGAATATAAAAATCAAAAAATTTAAAAATAAAGCTATCAAGTATACTTAATAACTATGAATACTAAATAATTGAATGAACTATGAATATGATATGTAATATATAGAAAGCATGCTAAATATGAATAAAAGTGTTAGATAAATATGTATGGTTACTTTTTCTGTATAAATGTTCAAATATTTGTATTCCTAACATTATTGTTAAGGTAAATCTTCAATCTACTGAGATAAGAGTATTTTACTTAATCCGTTTTTTATAAAAATCTTTATTATTTGTACAATACTTACATAAAACCCATCAACAGTTTTGATTGCCCCTGCAATCTTCTTCAGAACTTTTTAAAACTTCTTCTGAAGAAGATTGCAGGGGCAATCAAAACTGTTGATGTTGATGGGTGTTATGTAAGCATTGTACAAAGAATGAAGATTTTTATAAAAAACGGATTAATTAATTAATTAAGGCAATGCAATAAAGGAACAAATTAAAATTAAATAATTCACAAGAGTATTTTATTACGGGAATAATTATTTAATGTTTAACTTCGCAATCAAATAAAATTTTAAGAAACCGCAATTGTATAATTTTTTTAATTTTTATATAAACAGCAATTTAGATTTATTGTTATGTTCGAAATAAACTAAAAATAATGTGTAATCGATTTTAAATAATATTGTAATCGAATTAAATAAGATTGTAATTGACTTTAAATAATGTTAAAGTGAAATTAAATATTTTTCTTAGATTAAGAAAAATATTATTGATAAGTTAGTTGCCTTAATATTTTATAGTTGGTAAAAAATATTTCATTCATTAGATAATTAGAACTATATATTTTAAAGATTTAGTTAAGTTGATTATAATAAAAAAAAAAGTTCCTATTACAGAAATAGAAACTACCATTAAATAATAATTAATGAGATTTGTAATTGATGTATACATGAGCAAGATTGACCTTAGCCAGCTGTATACATATTAATGTATTTTTAGAAAATAATACACAAATCAAAACTTTATACGTAACAACAAGTGTTTATTTAATTTAAATATAAATGTATAATGAGTTAATAGGAATATTACTATCTTCAATTAGAAGCTTTCTAGTTGATGTAACATTAATCAAAATTGCAGACAGAATGGGTACCCTTCTTACATTTTCTTATTACAGTATTATCTTGTACAGTTCTGAACATTAATCTATGCATGCACAGTTCACAGTATGGTTCTATAATGCTTCACTGCATTTGATTGCTGCCAATAACTTTATTTAAACGGTCTTGCATTTGCCTGGTAATATTGCCCATGGAATATTCCACACACATAGCTCATTGTATTGTTTTTATTAGGAATTGCATAATTTACATAAATCATTTTTCTTTATTCTTTGTAAATTAGCACACTTTAGTACATTTTCATACTTGTATAACCAGAGCAGTCAAATTTCAAAAAACCATTAATTATAAACAATTTGCCAAGCGCTTTCGGTACTGTATACCAGAATCATGGTGACATATTGGAACTGATTGGTTACTATTTTAATGCATGCTCAGTGGAACACTAGCATGTGCTGGAATATTAACCGATCAGTGTTCCACTGAGCATGCACCAGAATATTAACCGATCAGTTCCAATATGTCACCATGATTCTGGTATACAGTACCGAAAGTGCTTGGCAAATTGTTGTTTATTATTAATGTTTTTTGAAATTTGCCTGCTCTGTTTGTCATGCTTTATTCATGTAGAATAATTTTCATTATCTGACAGAGTTTTTGTATTATTAATTTATACTTGTATAACATGATTGTTATGCATTCTACACTTTTTAGAGTGCTATTTCACTTTTTACTTTCTGACAATTTTAGATTTTTATATTTTTCTCTTAAAATTGGATGCTACTTTAACAAAGTTATAAAAAGGTATAATTTATGCAATTAAAAAAAAGTATTTGCTTAGCATGGTTTCCATATTTCCATATCAAATTCATAGCAACAATGCATTAATAAAAATAACTGAAGATCAAACTGTCTTTTAAAATTCCAGTATTAACTTGCTCAATACTGGCTTGCTGATGATGAGTTATGTTTAAATGTCATAATTACAATGATCAATGTTTTATAAATTATAGATTATTGAAATAAAATACAAATCACATTTTTGTTTTATGTTTAAAAAACCTGAATTATTGCCTGCATCAGTTTTTGGGGATCATGTTGAATTCTTAGTTTTATATTTGTCCTGTCTTGCTGTAATATATGCCACTCAGTTCTAACATATTTAATGACATACACAATATTTTGGCTTTAGAATTTTAAATTACATTATTAAAATAATGCTGAAGCATATATTGAAAATCTTATATTTATTGCTTACATAAAAATACATTATTGGAAAATATGAGAGAAAATTTTATAATAAGTAAGATTGTAATAATAAGCCCTATTAAATATGACATGTTAGATTTTAACATTTTGTTGTCAATCGTAAAATAAATAATAATATCAAGAATGTGAATAAAGCATACGTTTGCATATATTATTAAAAATGCATGGCATTACTCCATGTTGAGAAAAGAACCATTTTACAAATGAGAATTAAACAACATACCTACCAATATAATCAATAATTCAACAATAAGAAGCCATTCAGTTTTTTAATTATAAAAATAAATGGTTTGATTTAAATTAATATAGCATTTGTGAAGATACGGATTATAATACAAAAATATAAAATTAAAAAACCATGACACATTACTTGTTCAAATAATACCACTAACCTGTAACCCAACTATCGACAATTAAGTCAATATTAAAATTTTAAAAGATATTTTGACTTTCAGTTATTTTACTTATTCTTTAGTAGCTACTAATATAACATGGAAATACTGAAAGACAAATTGTTTGTTTTAATCTGTTTAATCCAATGTCTTTCCCCTCTTCCTTTTAAATAAATTCAATTATTCCACGCATACGTAAACACATATTTCAAGCACATATTCATCATAAATGTTTTTCAGTAAATACATAAATAATTTCAGCAGCTCATTTATGTGATGTGATGTACTGTGACTTCTCATTATACAAAGTCAGGAATCTCTCATCCATTACATTCCCTTTTCATTCTCCACCTTATTTTTCCCATATGCATCTTTATACTTTTCCATCCCATTTCCACAACATAATTTTTGTCAACTCCTGGCCTTTACACATAAATCCACTTACATTTCCACAAACTCAGCATAAAAACAAATAACTCACTTTCTGTATAATCACATTATTTATATTTATTCTTCCACAAATTCATTATTTGTACCCTTTCTGCTTTCAGGCACTTACATTTAATTAAGAGATGACAAATATTTTCTATGCCTTCCTTACACAACATGCAGATTAAGTCACCCACATTTTTCCATTTATGGATATATTTCTTTGTTGTTATAGATCCTGTTTGAGTCTTAAACAGTAAACTAATTTCCTTGCTATAATCATAAATTAACTTGCACCCAATATTCTGTTTACTTTTATATATATTTAAACTCTTTTTACTCTCCATACTAGTTCTCTATCTTTATAAATGCATCTATTCTTCTATCCCATTCCTTGCCACTATAACTCTCAACAATTACCCTAACACATTCTTCCCAATTTTTGTATAAGTGTACTGACATAAATTTTTATCCAAATCTTCTTCATACTGGACTATCTTTTTCATCCATCTTGTTGCCTGCCCTTTACTCATAATCCAATTAAATACTATTTAGGTTATTCTCTTATTATCCATAAATTGCAATCTAACAAACATTTTCATTTTAATTTTTGCATCTCTCATATAAAAATATGATCATCTCATTTCTCCTTGATTTGCCTCCTTTGCTAACCACACATCTGCATCTAATGCATGCCTTCCTACTTCTCTTTGCACTTTTTCTACGTAATCTAATACCCCATTACTAACACATAATGTGTCATTACCATTTGTTAACTCTGCTACTGACACTCCCTTCCATACAATTCTAGCTACATAATATTTATTATATGAAAACACTGTTAATTTCTTCACCAGTCTCTTTCTTTTCTTTGCTTCATTTATCAATTTTTCTCCTACTCATCCAAGCAATTTCTCTGATTACTTAAGGTGATTCCCAAATAGTTATACCTATATATCAAACTTAACATTATATTCCTCTATAAAAATTCTTTTTTCTCTTTCTCCAGTATCAATCAACGTTACTTTTGATTTTTCTTCACTAAATTTAATCCCCATCTTTTTACCCACCCTTGTGCATGTCCTCAGCATAACTTTCATATCTCCCCTTCTTTCTTATATTTTTATCACTACATATATGCTATCTAGTGTTAGTTTTAATAATTACTAGATGCCATATGGTAGTGCATAACAAATTTTTATCCAGTGCTGCTTTATCTGATATCCCAGACTAGTTTCAAGCTTATGGATTTTATCACTGTGGACTTCAGATCTTGAACCAGTGTTCAGACCTTTAGAGACTAATTTTCCTCTGCCAGCCATCATCTATCATTCTCTTTCACTATCAAGCTATCAGATCAACATGAAAAAAACATTTAAATATTTTCAATGTAAGCCAACTTATTTATATAGTCATAAGTCAACTTATTTGTATAGTCGTATAGAACTGAGGCCAATGTAGTTTTTATAGAATATATGGAGCCCCTAGTTTTTTTAACAACTAAATGCACTTGTATATGGTCAAACAATTTTAAAACCAATAAAATATCATATGACTTCAGCATGATCAATGTTTTTCAGCAGCATCCTTTTCCCCTTCTTATCAGATCTATGCCACTTATTGGAAGCTATTCTGGAAGTATTGGATAACACTGCATTGGATGTGGATTTATTAAGATCTATCATCCATATCTGCCAATTCGTAAAGCTTTTATTAAGTGGCATATATATGATAAAAGGTGAAAAGTATGCTGCTGAAATAACATAGGAATATGCTAAAGTGATGTGAGAGAGCCATACAACATTTTACATAAATGATTATTAAACCATTCTTTATTAGGTCAAAATTTATTGAAACATATTTTACCTATGTATACAGATCTTAAATTTAATAGAATTTAAATATATCCATATAATATTTTCAACATTGGAGTAATATAACACACAACGTTTTAATTACTCACTATAAACTTGTGTTTTTTAAAAATTACAATTAAAAAGTTCTTCTACATTTGAAACACATGATTATAGGCAAAAAATATTATATAATGAGCATGCTATTAGCTCTTAACAAGATTTTCTGAATGTTCCTATCAACAGGCCAGTTTCTAGATCTCTGGATATTTAGGCATTAAATTTATAAATACCAGATCAAACCCCAGCATTTACCTAATGGTTAAGTATTAAGTAGAAAATCTGAAATTTTCAGATATCCATATGTCTTCAAATCCAGCTATCTAACAAATAGCCATATGAAACTGAACTAAATTCATATACACCATATATTAATAACTTTAGCAATATAAACAAAATTTCACATTGCAAGATCCTATTAAATAATTTTTACCAAAACTGGTACTGTGGATGCTGTGAAATAACATGCAAATTGTTAAAAAATATACACACTCGACCTGTTAATCACCAAAGCCTCAGATGCAAAATAATAATTGCAAGGAAATCAAGCATGCAACATGAGAATTAATTTAATAAGCTTGTACTACAAATGTTATATATTTTATATAACTCCATCATTATCATCATCATCAGCCATTATCAATCCATTGCAAGATGAAATTCTCTCCATGTTCAATTCATCTTCTCTGATTTTTAGCTTTTCTTCTCCACATCACTCCTGCACACTTTCTTATTTCATCCATCCATCTCACATGTGGTCTCTTTCTGGGTCTTTTACAATCTCTTAGAATCCAGTTTAAGATTTCAATTGTCCATCTATTATTATCTCTTCTAGCAATATGTCCAGCCCAACTCCACTTCAGTTTTTTAATTTTTTCAATGAGGTCAGTAACACCTGTTTGTTATCTTACCTATATATAACTCCTTACAATAAAATATATATTGCTTCTGCAATGCATTTTGACACAATAAATATTTTTGCTTAGTCCAAGGTATAATTAATTTCCAAAATGATTTATATTATTCGTTTGTATTCAATGAAATATATCATAAAAATTATCTTTGTAAAAAATATTTTTTGTAAATGCTATTGCACAATAATAAGCTAATCAGTATAAATTTAATAATGATATGCTCATTTCTAATTTAAGAAAAATAATCATTTATTTATTCACTGGAAGAATGACTTTTCTCTAATAGTTTAAAGAATGAGCATAGCTACTTTGCATGTTGTCCATGGATGGAGTAAAATGAAAAGCTATTGAGCATTTGCTATTACAAATACTATATTTCAGACACAATATTTTTTAATACACCAATTACATAATCCACCATCTCCTTTCATTCTGTAAAAAAACATTTCCTATTCCAGTGCACTACAATTCAGAATTATAAAAATATCATTATAACAAATGCATATTCTAACATCTCCTTTCTCACTATCTTATGCTATCCAATAAGTTCCGCATTGCACTTGAGACTTGCAGAAACACCATCATTACAATTAAATATTGTAATGTTTTCTTACACACTGTCTTGACGCATAGCCTTAAGAAAGATTTTTCCTAGATATTAGAATCATAATATTCCTAGTCTTCAATTTAGTTTTTAAATTTTCAAAAATGAGTATATATTTGCATTAATAGTAAGCATATTTTTTTATGTTTTCTATTAAACATTATTTAATAATTTAAAGATTACCATTATCACAAGTGGGCCAGCATACAAAATTAATAAAAATTAAACAGCATCAAAGAAAGTGAAATATCAATGGAGAAATAATTATTTTATTTCTGTGTGTTAGAAAATTTATTGCAATTCCACGCAACATTAAAGCTATCATTATAATGAAATAATATGAAAATAGTTTTATTGTTGCTTCATATTTTTACATGGAGGGACATAGAATTGTGGAAAGAGACAACATTGTCATCTCCATTGGATTGAATTTCATGTTTCCCAATATATGTCTAAAAATTGCTCAAAAATTTGGGAAATGAATGAAATTTTGCATTTTGAGTTGTTCTTGTGACAAGACTCCCTCATAGCAAAATCAAAGCTACAGTTTACAGAAAACCACACATACAGGTAAATACTTGGAATATACATCCAATCACTAGAAATACAAAACAAGCAATTATACTATTACTATGGTAAAGAGCAGTGGTTCTCAACATGTGTGCCATGACCTCTTTGAGGGTCAAACAACCCTTTCACAGGGGTTACCTAAACCATTGGAAAACATGTATCTTCGATTCAAAAGAGTAGCAAAATTAAAGGTTGGTGGTCACTACAAAATAAGGAATTGTATTAAAGGGTCATGACATTAGGAAGGTTGAGACCCACTGGTATAAAGCAAAAGAAGTTTGTTCAGAAATCAGTGATATGGAAAAATAAAAGATCTACAAAGAACAAACTCTCATGAAAAATGTGTATCCTTCAGCTACCATTAAAAAAAAACTTAAATAGAAAAAAAAAACCTCAAAAGAAAAATAGAACATTATAGGTATTGCAGGGTATCCATACATAGCTACAAATAGCAGACAAATTAAAAAAAGTCTACAAAGAATATATACCATCAGAACAGCTTTCCAGAGCCTTGCCATACTATAAGGAATTGTAACATCTATAAAGCCTAAACTTGAAATGCTGAAAATGAAAAACTGCATCTACACAATATTTTGTGAATACGGAAGGAAGTATATTGGTGAGACCAGTCATCTCATTGAGAAGTGATTGAAAAAGTACAAACTTATAAAAAGAAAAGCAAATTCAGATGTTTCTAAATTAGAAAATTATCTATATACCAATGAACATGTGTTTGATTGAGAAAATACAAAAATATTGGACACAAAAGTAAAAAGACAAAAAAGAAAATTCAAAGAAGCTGCTCACATAACAATGACAAATAACACCATAAGTCAATCGAGTGTAAAAAAATATATGTTTGGACACTACTAATTAACTTTGTTCGTAATAAAAAGTGGAAAAATCAGCTGAACCTCATATATAAATGTAGGGAATTTCTACTGACTGTTGTATTTGTCAGAATGATTCAGTTGAATAGGAAATTTTCCTAAAATTCAATATTTAACAATCTAAAGATGCAGGTTTAATTACCATGCTATTAGCCAGGCAAGCAACACCTGATAAAAAGAGGGGAATAATACCACTTGAAAGATTGTGTAGATATTAACCAGTGTGTTATTACTAACAGTTGAATGTACTTGAAAAATTCAATTCAATTAAAGTTTACAATTTTTCTAAAGAAATTTATAACTGTATATTACATGATAGAAATAATCCATCATACAACTAAAATGCCATTATAACAAACCTTCAGGCTAAGAATAATTTTATTTTTGTTTAACATGCTGATGAATTCAATATGGATGATGTCACACTAAAGTTTTCAATACATACGAGAGAAGATGCAGTGTAATTACGATTTCATGTATACTTTGTCTTTATTTTATATTTCTTTATGAATAATTTATTCCATACACCTTATTTTAAAACTAAAAGCATATTGATCTTATAAAGTAAATTTATATATTGTATTTTAAAATATAGAAATCATTACGAAGCATTTGAAAAGATAGATTTAATAAACCTTTTTAAAAAATAAATAATAATATATTTAGTTTTTCTTTCTTTTTTATTTTATTCAATGTTATATTTTGAACTAACATCATTTACTAATACAACTTCCACATATACATTTTTAAAACTTTAATTACGTAAGATTTTATAATCAGGTGTATTATTACAATTATTATTTCTACCTGAAAAATATTTTTTTAAAAGTTTATTTTTTACTTTTTTTCTTTTACTTGAAGTAAATCTTTATTAATAAAAACACAAAAATTTTATATACATTTTTACAATAATACGTATATAACTCTTAGAAAACACCAGTCACGTCCGGTTCAATTACATATCTACCCTGCGCTGTTTGGTGCAGTTGTTAAAGCGCCCGACTTGGCGCTTGTATTTATGGAGCTCTAACTTCTTATGAAATCTAAATTACAGAACATCATACTTATTTATATATAAAATAATCCCAGTGCATAACGCTATATCGAAATACGAAGTCTAATGTATTTATATATTAGTTCACAGAGGGCGGTACTGAATTTCTTAACCACGTAGTGTGATTTAATATTTCTTTATATATACTGTATATAAGTTTTTTTTTAAAATTAAATAATATTGACCCGTGCTTGACCATTTTTTTCCAGTTATCTGATATACATTTTATTGATGTCTATCAGTAATATTTGTGCAAAAATATATTTATACAGTTCAATAAATATACATCAAATGTAAAGAACCGAAGCGTTTGACCTATTCCAAGAGGGCCTTTTGATAAACTAAACCCTTTGAATTCTTTTACAATAAATTAGTGAACAGCTCTTATACTTCAATGAATCATACTCGCCAGCAAGTCACCATGCTTTGGGTTTGAATAAAAAACTGACGTTGGATCAAAAATGTATCTTAGAAAATAGCGGCACTATTTTTTTAATGCTTGCTACTATATGTTTGAAATATAAAAGTATGTGTTATTTATAACTTTTAGAAATCTAAGATAACAGTGAATGAGCAGAAACAAGAGAATCGATAAAAAACGAGGATTGTCATTAACTCGAGTAAAGATTATTATATTGATTAATTCGATTTCTATTAAATCTAAAATCTATATCTAAGTTTACAAAAGTACAAAAATCTCAAACCTGATAAAGTAAGATTACTAAATGCTCATGTATTTATGGAAAAGCAGCTATTGTACTTGTAAAACTACAACATATTAAATAATTGTGTAATATATATATATAGACAATGATAAACCAATGTAAGAGAAATGGCTTCCCAACCGTCTCTAATAAACTAGTGACTAGAAAAGAAGAATTCTACAAGTTTACTGATTACAGAGTAAAGATTTCATTGTATTTTTTTTTTTTTTTAATTATATATAACCACTCTATGTAATTTAATGCAGCGGTAGAGGGACAAATTCTGGAGGTCAAAAGTCATGGATAATGGTTCTAATTCTGTCATTTCCGGTGCTAAAACTTATACTTGCTGAGCAATAAATCTTTCAATTATTATTTTAACCCTCCATTTAAAAATAGCTAAGAAATTCATTTACTGAATAATATTAAATGATTATATGGATTTAAATGGATTACACACTTGAAAAAGCATAACCACGTTTGCTGAAAACAAATCTTAGTTTATTCATCCTGGATTCGAACCCAGATTACATCTGCAACGTACATGTATGTGATATATATTTAAATAAATATATATAAACGTATTTAATTTCGTGGTCAAATTATTTTAATAAAATACATCAGTTGTTGTGTTTTAGAGACTTTTTAACAGTATCAGATAATATAAGAAACTTTGCTAATACTACATAATTTGTGTTAAAATTCCTCAGCCTGGATCTTACTAAATTATTCAAAGTGGCAGATAGATAAAGGCATAAGAACACTTTACTTTTTAAGAAAATGTACTAAATAAAGTATTCATTAGAGTTTTACTCAAACTGCTAATGAAAGAAATGCCATTTTAAAGAGGAAAGTTTAAAACTTTTAATAAACAAATAATAAAACTTGATTACTACTTTTAATTTTTTTTTTCAAAACTTTATTTTTATTTATTTATATTTTCGGTCGATTCTATAATTAAAAATAATCAAATCTAGTTACTCTCGCAGTCATGTGACATTCAAGAATTAGAAAATTCTAATTGGGCTTTGATCCTAAAAATCTTAATTCTGGATTCCATATCTCTACTATTTCCCACCCAGTGGTAATAACGCTGTAATATTACTTGATTAATTTATTGGCATACAACTATATTACTTCTGCATAAATTACATTGGGTTACTAAATTCATTTGTTTGAATGAAAAAATATTTATTTCATAAAATTTTTACAAAAATAGAAACATATCATTAGTATTTTCTTGAAGCTTTATGATGATGGTATTTTAGTTGTATTGATGTATTGAACTATTTCCATCATCTAATACTAAGTATTGAATGTTTTTAGTTCGATTCTCATGCTAGTATTATCACTCTTCAGGCAAGCCACAATTGAAGAGAGGAGAATAATACCTCTCCAAACATATATTACTCTATTTATTATTACTAACAGTTGAATGTAATTGGAATATTTAAATAAAGTTAAATTTATTTAAAGACATTCAAACCTCTCATGCTTATTATAATTAAAATACTTATCTAACAGCCAATCAGATGTTATGATGGCTGTCTGAATAGCGATCAAACCATAAACTACAAGACAGAATATTACAAGCAAAGGGCAGTCCACCCTCTTCTCTACTTGTCTTCCTATATATCTAAGCCAGTCTAAAGTATTTAGATTTGAAAGCATGAAGCTTTAAATATCTTCACATTTAACTCACTTAGTCTAAATTACAAACATGCAGCGCAAAATCCTATGAGTTACTATGCAGTAATTGTTAGATGTTATAAATTGCAGTAACATATGTAAATAATATTTATTTCTATAAAATGCAGACAGTTTGAAATTAAATTGAAAGACTGCAAACCTGTCACGCTTATTATAATTATAATACTTATATAACAGCCAATCAGATATTATGATGTTCTGTCTGAATAGCGATCAAACCGTAAACACAAGACAGAGAATATTACAAGAAAAGGGTGATCCACCCTCTTCTCTACTTGTCTTTCTATATATCTAAGCCAGTCTAAAATATTTAGATTTGAAAGCGTGAAGCTTTAAATATCTTCACATTTAACTCACTGAGTCTAAATTACAAACATACAGCACACAGTCCTATGATTCACTATGCAGTAGTTTTTAGATATTATAAATTGCAGTAACATATGTAAATAATATTTATTTTTATAAAGCGCAGACAGTTTGAAATTTAATTAAAAGGCTGCAAACCTCTCACGGTTATTATAATTATAATACTTATCTATAACAATAACATCTAAAAACTACTGCATAATAAATCGTAGGATTTCATGCTATATGTTTGTAATTTAGACTCAGTGAGTTAAATGTGAAGATATTTAAAGCTTCACACTTTCAAACCTAAATAATTTAGTCTGGCTTAGATATAGAGAAAGACAAGTAGAGAAGAGGGTGGATTGGCCTTTTCTTGTAATATTCTCTGTCTTGTGTTTACGGTTTGATCACTATTCAGACAGCCATCATAACATCTGATTGGCTGTTAGATAAGTATTATAATTATAATAAGCATGAGAGGTTTGCAGCCTTTCAATTTAATTTCAAAATGTTTGTGCTTTATAAAAATAAATATTATTTACATACGTTACTGAAATTTATACCATCTAAAAACTATTGCGTAGTGAATTATACGATTTCGTGCTGTATGTTTGTAATTTAGACTCGGTGAGTTAAATGTGAAGATATTTAAAGCTTCATGCTTTCAAATCTAAATATTTTAGATTGGCTTAGATATATAGAAAGACAAGTAGAGAAGAGGGTGGACCACTCTTTTCTTATAATATTCTCTCTCTTGTGTTTACAGTTTGATCGCTATTCAGACAGCCATCATAACATCTGATTGGTTGTTAGATAAGTATTATAATTATAATAAGCATGAGAGGTTTGCAGCCCTTCAATTTAATTTCAAACTGTCTGCGCTTTATAAAAATAAATCTTATTTAAAGACATTCAATACATAATATTAGTTGATGGAAATAGTCCAATACATAAATATGTCACTAGTATGCCCAAAAGATGTCCAATTGGCAGAGTTTTAGTATGAATAGTATTAAAACAACAAACTTCCAATCCAGCTCATTAACTATTAAATGATTTTATGATCAGTTCTTTTAATTCATTTCTTTGGGCATATATTATGATTAGAACTATCGTGTCCAGTAATATGAATGATAAAATCACTTCTTTACATCCTTTATATAATGCGACAATTTATTTTTCAGATTTGCAATTAGCTTACAGTTTGATTATTCAACAGACTTTCTCCGAGTTATGATATGCACAATATATTCACAAATATAAATACTCCATTATAATAAATTATGAATACCAAGCAAAGCAATACAAACAAGATTTTTATACACACAAAAACCTCATATTTTTTTCAAATTCTAACTGATATTTTTACATGTTTATATCAAATTACATATTATTAAATATTTAATTCTAATTAATTTTAAATAATCAATTTTAAATACTTTATATTCAACTTATACCATTATATTTTAAAACAATATATTATTATATTAGATATAATTTTAAAGTATTATTATATCTACAATTAATTGATAGGTTAGATAATAAATTGTAGCCATTAATTATAATATTTGCATCATTGAATAATTAAAATTTATTAAATTTTAAATATTTGAAACAAAGTATTAAAAAGAAATATATTTTAAATATTGTCTTATTGCTCCATTTGTATTTATGATACATAAACTGCACCCTGGCAAGAAAAGTGACACAACTAAAAAATGCAGTTTTTAAGAAAACTCGACTTAAAGAGTACTATAAAACTTACATTGAAATAGTATTAGCTTCTTTTAAATTTCAGTTAAGTATTTTATGGTGGTAAATTATATTCTGTAGTATAGTAATATGGATCTGTAGCTCTGCTCTCGTCGACTGTGAGGTGTTATCAGGTAAATATAGGTGAGGTCTTTGAGTTATGTCACTTTTCTTGCTTTTCTGAAAACGTTTTTTTTTTTGTTATGATCCCTCATAACAAAAAATAATATATCTTTCTTACTTACTATTACATAAAACAACTTTTGGACCTCCCTCAGGCAAAATCACTACTTAAGTGAGAATAAAAAATGAAAGACAAGTTGAGATTCTTTTATTAGAAAAATACAGAATGCAAAAATATAATTTATGAAAATTAATACAATTTAATAAGGAACAATTATCAAGGTACAATTTAAGGAACACTATTTACGAAAACATAGATTCATAAAGGGGCTTATATAATGTAGGAATAATTTTCGCTGAGATAAGGGATTCAATATGAGCTTTCTTTATAACAAATTACCATTTTTTTCGTGTACGCCACAGCACACTGCATTGTAGAGATGCTCATTTGTCTTCTGGTATTATTGACGTTGATCTGCACATATTCTTTTGGTTCATAGTTTTCACAAAAAGAATACCTGGGTCACTCTTCTGCACTTTGAGTATTTTTATGTCGCTTGTTTTGATCAGTTCATTGTTTGTTGTTTTGTAATAGTTTGATCCAATTTGATGAGAGAGTGTTTTCAAATCCACAAAATCCTGGTAACCCAATTCTGTTACTTTATACGAATTTCCTGTTTTTCTTGCGGACCTAATTAATCTCACGTAATCAGTTGGGATATAGATGGGACCTGATTTAAGAGCTTGCTTAATCGACTTCTCGATGACGGAATGAACATTGTCTCCTTCATTTTGGGTGTGACCTGTAATCAAAAATTTATGTGTGATTGATTTGATCTTAAATTTTTGCACAGCATACAGGTACAGTCCCATTATAAATTTGTTTTTCTGCTGGCCACAACAATTATCTGACTAGAGTATAATTTCAAAATTATCATTGTTGTTGGTGGTAGCTTTTTCTTCTAAGTATTTCAGAATTCAGGAGCCTATCTCTATGGCACCTCGACCTCCTTCACCTTCATGCCAAAAAAAATACTGTACATAATCTGACTGAAGTTCGGTGACAGTTAAGTTGTAACTATTTATTTTGCTTTTATAATAAAATGTAGATGTATTCCCTCTTGGTGCAGGCAGAACTGCTTGGAGGTCGTAAGTGGCAATTATAATTTTTCCTTTACTTTCTTTTGCTTTGTTTTTATCCTCCTCTTTCTCTGCTCTTGATAAAACTTTCTCCCTTAAATGTTTATCATATTTTTCTTGTATCCCTTCTTTTTCTTCTTTTGTAGTGTTGTTGTAAGAGCTGCATAAGTTGCACATATCTTTTTTTGGAGTGAAAAATGAAATGTTAAAATTGTTTTTGAAAATTTGTGAATACATCATGAGATTTGCATAAGGAACGTTTCTTTTAATGCACTCGTTTTTGTAGTCATGGTGTAAATCAGCCAAACTTTTCCCGCCTTCTATAAATTCCTGAGTATTTTATGCATGCAGATAATGGCTTTCGATTCTTGGGATGGTATTAATATGATCAATAACACCATCTTTTATAGCAGGATCTACTTTAGAGTGGTGCCCATGTTTTCCTCTGAGATCCTCTTGAAGAAATCCTTCGTTTAATTTAGCTATCACAGTCCTAATAGGTCGGTCATTGATGTCCAACATTGCCTTGAAAAATAATTTGCAAACATGCACATCTATGGTTACACTGGCACATGCTTCCTTCTTTTTTATATTGATACTGAGGTCTAACAGTGGTCATATTTCTACAGATAAATTCTCGCTGGGATTGCAGGCTGTTAAGTGACCAATATTTGTTAAATATTTCAAGCCTTTTATTTTCGTCTATTTTGCTTGAACATTTTAGTTTGCATTTTTCATTACACGCTGGATGTATCTTTCTTGCAGGCATTTCTGTTTTACGAATTGATGATGATGTATAAGGTTTTCCAGTATTTTGTAAAAGTTTTGCTTCAGTCTTTTTCCACTCAACTGGATTTGCTTTCCTTTTCTTACATTTTCTATTGTTATCTACTTGGGAGTTGTCTGATTCTGCACCCTCTGTCTCATTAGTATTAATAATATTTTCATTCTCTTCCGAACCTGATGATGAGCTTTTAGAATCAGAAGATGATTGCATGTGAAAATCTGGATCCGCGTCTGAATTGTCCACGCTTTCATCTGATGATTCTTGTTGTTATGCTGTTGAATTAGCCCGTTGTATCTTCAAATGCTGTATATGCAGGTTTTCAGTGCATTGCCATGTAGAATGCGTACATTGATCTTCTGATACTGTGTTGCTCAATTCTATTTCTTTTGTTGCATTTTCTTGTTCTGTGTTTGCTTCTCGATCCTCTAGTACTTTGTCACTCAATCCTATTTCTTTTGGTGCATTTTCTTGTTCAGTGGTTTGTCCTTTTTTAATTGCAGCAGCAGCCAATGCCAGCAATTTCCTACTGCTGAATCCTTGCTGTGAGTACATAATGAACCTATAAAAATCAAATTTGTGAAACACTATTGTTAGAAATATAATTTGAGCTTATTATGTTGAACTATTTCTTATTATGCTTAGGTAAACTGGCACAAGTCGAAATAACACAGTAAAAAAATATGTTCAGAGATAATTAGTTCAAGAAAAGTGTCACTTTTTTTATTATGACGCTATTAAAAATTACATTCAACTTACCTTATACATGAAAAGTGTCACAACTCAAAATGTGCTGCTCTTCTTGGTTGACTCATGCACACCTTCCAGTAGCAATGCTGAAGAGACACTGTTCTTGCAGTGATGAATCATGAACTATCCTAGAATAAAACTGACACAACTGTCCTCTGGTGGATAAATTGTGAGATAGAGATGTGATGCTTTTTGTGCACATTGGGGCACTTCATACTTATTTTTCAATGACGTAATCTCAAAAGTGCCATTTTTTGACTTAAGTCACTTTTCTTGCCCGGCTGCGAAACATATCTTTGTTTTATCAATATAATATAAGAGAAATATATATATAACTTGTAATATTTTTTATTATTTCCAAATTATTATTATTATTTTTTTTTTTATAATTTCATAAACATTTACATATACAAAATTATTGAACCAATAATATTTTTATACCTAAATCCTTATTCATATTATGCCAAAGTCTTGTAATAATTACTTCCTCTTTAATCTTCATTTTTATTTTTAATATAATATATCATCTTAAAACTCATGAGCAGTTTCTTTAGCATATATAAATATAGGAGCCTTTTTTTTCCATTTATGCTGTTTTAATCCTGTTTAATTACTTTTTTTATTTATATTTATTTGTAATATTTCTAATAAACTACATTTAAATGTTTCTATTATATTTTCACTTTTCTAATGTTATTTTCTGGCTTATAGCCTTTAACTAGTAATGGTTTGTGGATTAATACATCTCTTGTTAAACAACCACTATTTTAATAAAGTTAAACTAATATCTAAAATTCAAGAAATAATGTAAAGTTTTAAAAACAGAAATTACTTGAACTACTTATGTAAATTATTTTAATATAAAAAAACCATTAATAAAGGCATATCTTCATTCAATACAATGTAATATAATATTTTTATTATTCATTCATGTTAGTAGTTTTGACTGTACAATAGTGTTCTTCAGATTCTCTTGACTAATGAAAGGATACTAGAATTTTAGTGCTTATAGAATCTATACCTAGTATTACCTAGTATAATTCTGTTTATAGCTATACACTAGTTTTTAAGTCTGAGAATCTTCTAGTATCGTTTGATTATTCAAGCTAGTAATATCTGGAAGCACAGTAGAATAATATTTTATTTGGCTTCTGAAGAGCAATTGTGATATATATATATTACAAATCGATGTCTGTATTTCTTCAAAATAATATACGTAACTCTATAAATAAATATTTGAAAATACAGTAATTAAAAGTCAATAAAAATTATATGTATAACTATAACTTAGAAGCGTTTTCACTACGTTGTAGCTTTGTCAACTATCACATTTAAAATGTAAACTTTCCCATAATTCAATGTCAACTTTCCCATAATTCTATTATCTTAACATTTGCTGCTTGCCGATTAATTAAATTTTGCTTGTATTTATATATTAACATCGTCTCTTTAATTTTTCTTTTATTATTATTTCTTTCAGTTTCCAAAATTTTTACATTGTTATAATCAAAATCAAAACCATATACACATGATTTATTATGGTCATAAAAAACAAGCTGATAAATTCTCACTATTTTTAAAATTTTGTTTCGTATTTTGAACCCTTTTAAACAATAATATGTGCTCTTTTGTTCTTTTTTCCAATGTGCACCTCGATTCACCTATATATCCACTACCACACCTACATGTCCATTTGTAAATGATACAATTTTTATTTGTCAATAAAGTTTTATCTTTTGAATTGTTTATTAATTTATTCAATGTAGGTGGTGCATAAAATGCTATATCGCATATTCCTTTATAAATTTTCTTAATGAAACTTGCCTGTTGATTCGATATATATGGTATTGATATCCACAACTTTTTATCAGAAAAATTAACATTATTATTAATATTTTTATATTTAGAACATTATTTAAACAATAAAAAAAATTAAATACATTTGTTTATACCATAAAATACTAAACTTTTAGTAAATAATTTATAATATAAATTTGAATCTATTATTATTAAAATACATTTGGTATTTTATTCAATTTTTAAATCATTATTTAAAAATTAACTTTCAACACTTTATTTAACAAGACTTTCAATACATATCTTTGATTACGATCAATATGGCCAATTCTCACAACCATACAAAATTATAATATTTAATTTACTTTATAATTTTAGCATTTTAACTTAACTTTTAAATATTTATAACTTGAACTTAATCTTAATTAAGCTTTTAAAAACCCTATTAACATTACTATATCATTTATAATCCTTAAATCTCGATTAATTTTAAAATTGTTAAGAAATTGACTTACAAAGCCTACTTAGACCTAATAAAAAGGGTACAATATATGTGGGAGATGATATGGACTAACAGATGAGTGCTGGTTCAGCACAAAATACATACATTGGAAACATTTATTTTTTCACATGTATGTGGTCATATGTTTCAGTTGTATAATATGAAGTGGCTGACTGAAGGCTGGGCTTAAAATCCTCTCCAATTACATCTACCTTAAGTATATATACTATATTTGTATTTAAATGTTGAAAATTTGTAACAATGTTATTGATAGATTAAAAAGTATTAAAGTATTGTTTGTGTTTTGAAAAAATAAATATTTTTCTTCTCATGAGATTAAAGTTATTTATGATTTGTAAAAGTAATATGATATATTTGTCACCCTCAATAAAAACTACTGCAACTTCAAAGTTTAGAGAATTGAATTAGTATAATAATATATTAAAAAGGTAAAAATTAAACTTTTGCAAGCAATATTAACTAAAAATTATCTATGGAAAATGTTTCAATTTTTAAAAAAATATTTGATACCAGGTTTAAAAATGAAAAATAAAACACCAGAAATACAACTAAGTAACTTAAAAATCCACAAGTGATCAAATATGTGTTACTCTGCAATCATAATATAATCCAATCACTAATAGAATAGGTTATGTGATATCTTAATATTGGGATCTACAAGTTGAATTCAAAATGGGAACATTTAACACTCAGTTTTGTCTGTCGACCACCATATTAAACTGGATAAAACAAAAATGACTGAATAGTTAAGCATCATTACTTTTTGTATTAAGTTGGTTTTTGAGAGTGTAACTCTACCATAATGCTAAACTGCACAGAATAAAAACCAAGTAAATAGCCAGCAGGAAGGTGTTTGCTATTAACTGAAAGGAGACTCTTTGATTCCTCTTGGATGCCTTAAAGGAAAGAAACTGAGCAGGGCAAATTCCTAATACATTCTTGTCATTGCAGTTGTTATTACTATGTGATTATTCATATAGTATATGAACATGGATGGGCTGATCACCAACATGCATTAGCCAGCATGGTGAATTTATTGGCTTTTTACCTCTGAGTTTAAGATCAAGAAACATCATGGTCTTTATGTATTGAACTTGGAAAGACCTTCATCCTGCTGTGGATTGATAATGGTTGATGATGAGGAATTAGCCACTCAGGAAAATGTTATAGCATGAAAAGTGACATTTATTTGGATTTAAAAAACTATGGCTTTTGAATCCTTTACATGACTGTCCCACAAAACAACAGACATATCTATTAAGCATGCTTATCATAGTAAAAAGAGTATTTTAGGAGATTTGATAAATTTTAAATGACATGTTTTCCTATTAAAAAAATTACTATTTGCGTTATCTCAAATTCAGAATGTTAAAATGTGAATGAAATGTTTAGCTTCTCTATAAACATATCTCTAAAGTCTAATATTTTGAGTTTAAAAATGACAATAAGTTTCTTTTCAAACGATATCAAAAGAAAAATGATCAAAGCGATGATTAAACAACTAGTCTTCAATTACCATTAATGAATCTTAACTCTGGAAAATTTAAACCACTTTGGAATTGGCAGCGGCTGATATAAATAATGTTGAATCAACTCTCCTAAGATTAATTAGTTTATAAGTATTTAAATAAGCTTTCTTCTTTTGATAATTTATTAGTATAACGTAGTTAATACCTTTAATTTTTTTAAAAAAAAAGATAATTCAAAGATCTTTAAATAACACGAGCATTAATTAAGAATAAAACAACTAATTTAATATAATTTGAAAATTACCGAAAATCAAATATTTATATTTTAAATTTTAATCCATTTTATATCAAAGTGAAGTAATTAATCTTTTAATTAAATTTTAAAGAGATTGTAATTTATTGGAAACAACAAAAAAAAAATAATCATGATTTTTTTTAAGGGAATTAAATAAAATGAACAAGTTTGTAATAATTTTCTAAATATATATGTAAAGTAGATGCATATATATATATAAAGACAAATGGACAAATAAATAAAAGGATTGATAGATACATAAATACTTGATAAATAAATAAACAGATAGACAGAAAAAACAGCAGATTGATAAAATGCTAGATATATAAACTTAAAGTCAAATAAATAGATAGATAGATAGCTGAGAGATAAATAAAGATAATCAAATAAAAAGATGGATAAAAAGATATATATGTATTAGATAGAGGGTGTTAAGAAGATGAATATTTTTTATTAGGAGGTGGGTTGATATTTAGGGAGTATGTATATAATTAAAATAAAAAAAAAAATAAGGGGCAACCCAAAAGAGACACAAAGAGAGAGGGGGAAAAAAAACACACTCATTTAATATAATAAAAACAGGTTACAGTGGCAGTTTGTTATATAAACAGTTAAATATGTTTTATAATAAAGCCCCATTTGAATGCAATGAGAACAAACTAATAAAAAAATGTATTTTAATGTCTTGTATTCCTAAATTCTATTCAAAATTTGGAAAAAAAAAATTCAAAACATTTTAATACAGGATTTAGATCTCTATCAGAGTCTTAAATAATAATAAAAATAATATGTAAAAAACACTTTTTCTTAAATAATGCTTTTTATGTAAATAGTTGACTAAAAAGTATAAAATAAACATCATATGATCACCATTTCTTATGCTTGCTTATAACTGTTATTAAAACAGGCAAAACTTTCCATATGCATTGCCACTCAGTGCAAGCCAGAGTAATCATGGTTTTGTAGTTAAGTAGAGATAAAAGATGGCTGCCGGAGGGTTGCATTAGATACTAAGATCTAGATACAGTGCTCTCAGATCCCAGGCTCCTCACTGATGAAGGCCACACACCAGAAACTAGTTTGAAAATATTGGATGATTAGGCACTAGATAGGGATTTTATGCACAAACCTTTTGGCATTCATTGATTATTTTGGCTTCACTGAATGGCAATACCTATGGAGAGTTTTGCCTATTTTAAGTATAAAATAACAAAGTAATCAACAAAATAATCCACATCTTGGTTAATTTGTCATTCTATCAGTAATCTTAAGAATCTAGACTTGTTATAAAAGAACTAGAAATTTGCATGAATATCATCATTTCATAAAAGCATTTGAGGCCTTTTAAATTTTTATGATTTATTAGAGCCTCCTGCAATGGTGGTTTACTTTGTTTGATTTTTTTATTTTGTACTTTTTAGTAAGCCCTTTACATAAAAGCATTAAATAAAAAAAGTTTTTTTTTACATATTTTTTTCACAAAATATTTATGAAATATTAATTATTTCAAAGTAATAATTCAGATTTTAGTAGAAAATATTTTTTTAATTAATTAATTATGATTTAAATGAATAATAAGAAAATTTTACTCTACAAATGTAATATTTTTATTGGTACAGTTGGTAAGAATTTTTCTGGAAAACATAAGGATATAAGTTCATGTTCTAAACAGAAACAATTTTTTCCATTGTTAAAATATTCAAAAATGTGAGCATCTTTACAGAAACACAGACAGAGCAAATTAATATAAAAACATAGAAAATAGAATGAATCAGTTTGATAAACTTCAAAAATGAGTATTGTATTTCAGATATCTATTCCTTCAGACATTTACTTTGCCAAGACTAAAATTGTTTTTAGCACAGTTTTAGCAGCATATTTGTCAATAAAAAAACTACTGCTCAACTTAATTCAGTGCTTTTTTAAAATGGGAAGGATTTTGGGCATGATTGTTGACCCCAGAGAGTGTTCATTTTGCACAATAAATCAAACAATATAAAAAAATAAGCAAACCTGCCAGAATGAGAATTAGAACCTAGCAATCAGCAAAATAAAGTTGAATTGGTTTCTTTGAAATAAAACATTATTAGTAAAATGCTGACACCTTCAGAATTTTTTGAGGTAATATATAAATATTATTTTAACTTAGTTTTTATGATAAAATGGCTGTAAAAATAGTAATGTTAAAAATTGTCACAAGAGGAGATCTCAATTTGATTGCATTAACACAGCAACCTGTTGAATAAATTTTTTAAATGTACTCATTTTAATTCAATAGTTTATAACTTGGAGCAAACTCAAAATACACAAACAAAAATACTTCTGCATCTTCTATCTTTTTAAAAAAATCCAATTAACTGAAACAGAACATCAACTTCATAATGCCTGTATAGTTCAATAATGTTTTAGAGTAGTATGTAAAAATTATATCTCAAACCTTTTTATTGACCCATTCACTGACATGATGTACACATAATATAATTTTTTTAACCAATTGTTCTTTAAACAAATTGAAAGATATCTAAAGTGATTCTGATTAAAAAGTGGTTATCTTATTGGCTGCTTTAATACATGAATCATTAAAGAAGTTAGATCTTGAATTATATTTTACAATTTAAAACAAGTTATCTTTTATTCATTACATAATCATTTGTTTTGAAGTGTTTTACATGTTACATGGGTCTTGCTTTTACTTCAGTCCCCCCTTTATTAATTTGCAATAGTTTACCAGTTTACCTTTTTGTGATAGAAATTGAAACTAAAATTATTAGCTTAAAAATTTCAGAAAATGTTTCTGTTGTATAGGTAGAATACAAATTCCTAAATTTCTAAGACGTCATCAATGTCCTTATTCATTGTATATAATACAAAGAAACTAGCAAGAAAACTGATTGGTAGACAACTTGGAATGAGGGTTTTGAGAATGTGCTTGGTTTTTTTAGTATTTCAGAAAGAAAAATTGCAATTTTCATTAATTTAGTTATATATTTAAGCCTTTTTCTGCAATGTCCTTGTAAAGTCTCTATTGTAAGCTAAAATCATGTTATTGCAATTAGACATAATATTAAAGTATTCATTTTTAAAAAATCAAATCGTTAAAACCATGGTTACAATAAAGTAGAAGGTAATTTAGACAGAGAGTAATCAACTCTTAACACATGCACTGTATTGCTATATTAAAACAACATTATTTTTTGTTCAGTATGGAAAATTTTTTGATGTAAGGCATAAGATAGAGGCTTTGAAAAGATAAGAACAACTGTCTTATCTTTGTACCTAAATTTTCTTATATAGGCTAATCATAAGCATCTTGGAATCAGAGTGCGAAGACATTATATTATTCACTGTACTTCCTTTTTCTTTATTACATGTATTAACACTTGGGAATTTTTAACATTTACTGCATGTTAATATTTAGAAATGATATAATTAATATAATTGACTAAGAAATTTCCTAGCACAATTCTTAACTATAATATTAAACAGAAGTTTAACAAATGTGTTATATTTTTATATTAAATCAATGATGTTTTTGTTGACTCTTGATCCAAGGTATGAGACAGAAACTGAAAAGATAAGAGTTTCTTCATATTCAACAAAAACAATATTGATTTTATATAACAGTACAGCATGTGTTAAAAGTTTATTACTTTCTGTTTAAATTACAGGTACAAACTGTACTAGAAAATCTCTTAGCCAATTACATTAAGAAAGTGGAAAGTGCTATTACATGCTAAAATGATATTCTTCCATCAACGCTGGTAAAGAAATTTTTTATGAAATTTTAATAATAATAGATACAGTTTTAAATTTTACAACATATTTTTATTGTTTTATGAATGTCTCAAGTAAAGTTTATTTTCATTTTAAAAATGGAATTCAAATAAAAATATGTTGTTCAATGATTTTTAGGTAATGGTTACCACCCAATATGTACAAGCCATTATTTTCATTACGTATTTAGTTTAGTACTTTATTTTTCATTTTGCAAATTTCAAATATTATCGTTTAGAATGTCTTTTATTTTAAAATTATTTTTGTAATAAATAATGGAAAGATTATTCAAATATGATTTGGAATAATGATATCATTTGTCAATAAACATTACATGACCACCATTTCTTACACTTGTTTATAACTGTTATTAAACCAGGCAAAACTCTCCATACATATTGCCACCCAGTGCAAGCCAGAGTAAGAAATGGATGCTAGAAGGGTTGTGCATAAAATCCCTACCTAGTGCCTACTCATCCAACATTCCCAGACTAGTTTCTAGCTTGTGGCCTTCATCAGTGAGGAGCCTCACTGATGAAGATCACAAGCCAGAAAATAGTCTGAGGATATTGGATGAGTAAGCACTAGATGGGGATTTTATTCACAATCCATCTGGCATCCATTGATTACTCTGACTTGCACTGAGTGGCAATACATATGGAGAGTTTTGCCTGTTTTGATGTAATTTGTAAAAATAAAATGCTGCAAATATGAGTGAAACTGTCATTGCATTCTTTCAAACAAGAATGTGACTATTTAGGTAAGAACAATTTATTTAATTTGTTAAAGCACCAGATTCATTTTTTAATTCAGTCCATCATAAAATGCTACATTTTTAAAATCAAAGGAGTATATATATATATAATAAAAATAATGGTAATTGACTATTATATACAATCTTTTGATCTCAAGTACTTTTGGTTAATTCTTTAACCTTCCTCAACTGCTATTATATTAATTTAATGGCAGTTGAGCAGAGTTAAGGAATTAACTAAAAATATATTGGATTGAAAGACTGCATATAATAGTTAATTGCCATTGTATTTATTATTTTCATTAATATTACAATAGTTTTTAATTAAATGACATTATATTTGCATTATATATATATATATGTTTTTTATTAAATGTAACAGTACACTTTTATTATTCACAGCATATGATTAAATACTATTTTAGACCTCCTCAACTAATATATTTTAATATATATATCCAAAATTTTCAGAAACCTTTTAATGCCTGCATAAAGAAAAGGTTTTTTTTTTTTTACTTTATGATATAGAATCTGCTGAGACACATTTAGTGAAGTTCACCAAAATTATAGCTCTCACAGATAAACAATGTATGCTGTTCAATTTATACAGCCAAGTACTAATGTATGCATTTTATTCAAACTAGTTATTTAAATACTCCACTTATTAAATACTTGGATGCTGTTTTTTTTTTTTTGTTGATGAGATTTATATTGTTTTCAATGAACCATAAATCTCTAATTATTATTATTCCACTTTACATACAGAGATTGACTTAAATTAAAATAAAAAATGTGCTAATAGATCTATCAATAAATTTATTTATCAATAAATGGTGCAAGAGAAAGCATGTAAAATCTCTATCTAAAAATTATTCACATCCTCACTGGTTTCAAGCTAATGGTTTTCTTCAGTGAGGTGATTGATTGTCTGTAGATTTAAAAAAAAAAAACAATCCTAAATAGAAGTCCATATTTTGCAACCATGAACAACATTTTAGTGACATTTTTAACCTACAGACTACCAACGTCATCTGTGTAAAGGACCTTTAGAGAGGTGAGATTCATTGGCAACAATAAAATTGACCTCTACTAGAAATAAAACAGCATCCAGTTATCTAAGAAGTGGAATTTTAAAATAACTAATTTGAATAAAATGCATACATTAGCTACTGACTATATAAATCGAGCAACATATATTATTTATCTATGAGAGCTATGATTCTATTGAACTTTACTAAAAATGCACTCAGCTGATTTTATATTGTAAGGTAAAAATAAAAAAAATTTCATTATGCAGACACTTTTTAAAACGTTTTGGCAAATTTTAAATTACAAACATGAGAGGAAAATCACTATTACATATATATACATTTTAAAATACAAGTCAGCAATTAATAAAACAAATATAACCATTACATCTCATTTTTAGCATTTTCAACCCATCATGAAAAAAATATCCAAGATGAATCTAGTTTATATAATCCTTAATTTCTTCTTGCAATTGGAGTACAAAAAACTTTTATGTTGTCTATAATCACACATCTGATCTTTTCTAGGTGGTTTACATCTTTGTAGAATCCAGTTTATACCAACTGGCCATCTACTGTCATTTGTTTTAGCAAAAGGTTCATCCCACCTCTACTTCTCACACTCAGCTATTTTGTTTTAAACCCTTCTTACAATTTTCAACATGTAATTTTTTATATGACCTGAAGTCTTTGAATTGCTTTCCTAATCATCAATCAATACTATTAATATGTAAAATCTAATAGTAAAACACACTTATTATTTTATTTCTTTTAATGTTAAGTTATTTTTAACAAAAACACTCAATCCAAGATTAATTCTACCATTAGTTTTATTCAATATCAAATATCAGGCCAAATTATTTATAATTGATAATTTCTTTTACAAAATAATTAATTACCCTCTTAATTCCCATAGTCAAAAAAATTACATAAATAATTAATAACTCAAATACAGGCTTATTATATACCTGTATCAATATATATTTTAACGATCGGGGGAGAAAGAGACTTAACGTAATCTGCACTACAGGTCGCCACTAGGCATTTGAACCTAGAAAATTTATATAGTAGGCAGGTACGTTAAGTTTAAAAAAATTTTATTTTAATTTATATATTTGGATTCCGATCGTTTGCCCAAGGCAGAGATTTTAAACATTTATAAGTTTCAATAGATTTCTATTCTCAAAGTATATATTAAATATTTAGAATAATAAAATAAAAGAAGCCACTGCCAGTAATTAACACACAAATAGATTTTTATTAACGCACATTTAAAATTGAGGAATAAATTTATTTTTAGATTTTAACATTAATATTTTTTTTTTAAAATTTAAATTACTATTTTAAATAGATCACACAGATGGATATTTAAATTATATTTTACTTTAGCATGTCGAGCATAGATAGTCTACATAGATTTTTTTTTTCACTTAAAAACTTATCAAAACATTCATTCAATCTCAGATTAAAAGTTCATAGTCAACCCAATGCCTGCTTCCAGATATATAGTCGCAATCAATGCAATATGAAGATGCTAGCATAAAACCACACAGACAGGAATGTGCTTCTGACAGTGTGATGTTATTTGAAGGAAATGATCCGTGTCTAGAACAGGAAAGTGCATCTGTCAGACTAAGGAATCATGTACATATATATATATTTAAAGAGTGCTACCTATGGGGGGAGGGCGGTCTTTCTGCCGACTTATAAATCCCTGTCCATAGAGCTAGAATGGGTTAATGGTGCAGGAAATACATCTGCAACCATTGCAATGGTATGACTGCCTCTTTGGGGTCATGCATTCAGGTGGGCATGTTGCCTGTATGCTAAACACGCTTCACACTACATTAATATAAACGTCTATATATCTCTCCACTAGCACTGACACAACCACAAAACAAATAGCCTGAAATTAAAAGCCCTTAAATTAAACATAAATGAATTTAAACATAGTTATTAATCTTTATCCATGCAGCTATCTACACCCAACTTTAAATTTAATACATTTTAGTTAAAACATAATACACACACAAAAAAAAATGAAATGGAAATGATTGCTTAAACATCTACATAAAAAAAATATCAATAATTGAATTTGCATTCTTTAAGTCAGATAAGAGTTCTTATTTTCAGTTATTAATTACTTGCAATTTTAGGAAAGTTCTTATTAGATAGACACAATAGTTCATACTTTACGGATTTAATAGATTGAGAAGTCCATCTTCGTGATCACTTTAGTAGATTTTGTCTTTCTTTGAAATGAAACTGCGACTTGCCATGCATTTGGTCAGGAACTGTCATCCAGAGGCCTCAGCTGGTTTGTCCAAAAAATTAAATTTATTGCAGACTTCCACATCATGAAAATCTGCAATATAGCTAGTTATAACGATCTATTCATAGTCAGCTCTAAGATAACAATTATAATAATAATTTGGCTTTTATATTTTTCTTAGTCTCTTATCATTAGATCTTGAGATTCAACAAGCAAGATGTCACTAATCCTCTGGTGTTTCAATCATGGTCCATGCTGACATTTCTGGTGTTTGCATTGGTCATTTAATTTCTTTGTATTCTCTTATCTGACCATTTAATTTATTTTAAATACCCCATGGGCTGGTTTGCTTTTGAACAATCATTTAATTAATAAGACAATCATTTCCATTTTCTAAGATTATAGAAATCAACATTATTTCTATTTTCAAAAATATCAAATCTTTATATCTTTACTTTTTTACAAAAAAATTACTTTCAAATATTTTTATTTTTTAAAAGTTTTTAAAGTTGTCCATCATGCGATCTATATATACGTTAAACAGTTTTTAAATTTCAGTTTTCAAGTTAAGTTTTTTTCTTTTTAATAAATCAATTTTTATTTATGATCTTTTATTTTAATTTTAAAATAATGTGACAGGATATTATATTCCATTACAATATATATATATATAGGGTATATGAGCACAGACTTTCACGCTATCCACCACTCACCATTTATCTCGTAACACTGTTACACTTGAACACATATATGTTGAAAAGATAAATAATCACCAATATACGTATTTCATGCTAAACCAGCAATCATCAGTTGGCCCAGATTATCATTTCTATACTTACATGCAATAAGTGCTCTGATATATATTAAGATAACCAATCTTCATACTTTAATGGACAGGCTCCAATCCACTCCACACTCCAACTTTTCAACCATCCATCCATTTGAAAATCTGATGATGGAATACTCAAAGGCCACCCTGAGGCTGAGATTTTTGTCACACCCATGTTGACCTAAATTCAGTCTCACCCCTCATATACAGGACATAGTCCATTTAATATCTACACAAGGGATGGGCTGACATCTCTAGTATTACTTTAGGTCAACATGGGTGTGATAAGAATCTCGGCCTCAGGGTGGGCTTTGATCGTTCCATCATCAGATTTTCAATTGGATGGATGGATGGTTGAAAAGTTGGAGTGTGGAGTAAATTGAAGCCTGTCCATTAAAGTATGAAGATTGGCTATCTTAATATATATCTGAGCACTTATTGCATATATGTGTAGAGATGATAATCTGGAGCAATTGATGATTGCTGGTTTAACATGAAATATGTATATTGGTCATCATTAATCTTTTCAACATATATGTGTTCAAGTGTATCAGTGTTATGAGATAGAGTGGTGAGTAGTGGAAAGTGTGAAAGTCTGTGTTCATATACCCTATATAAATAATAAATAGCTAATGTTTTTTTTTATTACTTGAACTTGTTGAGAATATTTTCTAAGCAGCTCTTTTGCCAATTTCATTTAGAGCACTTTATTAGCATTTAAATGTTTTATATAAATATGAATTCATTATGTAAAATGTAATAAAAGATTAGCGATCAGAGGTTTCAGAAAAGTGAAACAATTTGTAATAGCATTGTGATTTTAGAGTTAATTTCACAGCATTTAAGTATCAAGTTTAATTGCTTTCATTAATCTGGTTATAAAATCATTGTTACATTAAATCGATTTTTTTCTTAATTTAATATGAAGTTATTTCTGAAAAATCATTATTTTATCAAGTTTCAGTTCCAATAAATAATAATAAAAGATACTTCCATTTTCTGAATTGTTTTTTCAAAAACAGTGCATTAATAAAATAGAATGCACAGACATTTGTAAAGGGATTATACATATGATTAATACCATTAACAACCACTCGTAAATATGTATTGTCATTCTAAAAATTATAAATAAAAAAGTTGAATACATATATATAAATTAAGAGTGGAAATGTCTGCAAATACTGTATCGTTGTTAGCCGAGAGGTCATCGTAGCCGCCTTGCAAGCAAGTAATTGGTTGCAGACGGTTGTGGGTTCGCCTCCCGGCCGATGCTGTGACATATGAAAAAAAAAATACTGTATCTAAATAAAGAGCAAAGATGAAAACAATAATACCGAGTAGATATACAGATTCCACTTTTGCATGCAGACTAAGTTCATACATCCATAAGAACTAATTTAAAAATAGCCACTACATGAATAAATATAACTTATAGTTATTAATAATATATACATATATAACATTAGCTCAAATTTATATTTCCAAAGCAGAGAAACTAAATTCTCACTTTTTATAACTTTATGCAGGACTAAATGCTTCAGTAATATATATTATTAGAATGTTTACATTTCAAAACATTATATAAGCATATTTGGGAAAAAATATCTCCAATTTTTCTATTCAAACAACATGTAAAATCTCACATTTATGAAAATGAATTTCAGCGCTACATGTGAGAGATATTATATCTGTTATAATTAGCATTATTATTATAGAATTAAAAAATAGCAAAGATAAAGTTTAAATCTTCACGTGATCATCTTTGCTTTATGTTTACATAAGCTTTTTTAAAACAGTAGACAAATATTCCCACCTACCACCACAATAGTGCCACCTAATGCGAGATTTAGAAATCAATAGATACAGAATGAAAAGCACTGAATGGGGGTTATGTTTCAAAACTATCTAGAATTCATTGATTACTTGTTTACATAAGGTGGAACTACTGTTTGGGGAAAAATTTATATTGCTTTAAAGGGTGAGTTAATTACTGTTTCCTCTTATATTATTCTTTTTTGATATATATAGTGAGCATATCATTAGCTCAAACATGCTCTTATTTAATAAGTGCAGTAAGAGAAAATATTTAAAATCTCTATCTAGAATATTTCTACCCTCATATCAATTTTAAATATTTTCACTTACCACACTTATTAGATAAGAGCTTGTTTGAACTATTGGTACGTTCCCTATATTACATATTTGTAAATACAAGCTTTTTAAAAGCAATGCCATGCTATATATGAGTTGCTTTATTGATTATATGTATAACTTACAACAATTTATATAGAAAGTTATGGAATTGCAATGAATTGTAATATATTTTTGATAATTAAAAAAAACATTTAGAAATACATGTTATCAACGAATTTTTTTCCAAATTTATTAAGCACTATCTTATCTCATAATTCATTAAGTTGCAATTATGCATTTAACCCACTTTCTCATTTATAAACTACTTGTTTGATGATTATGTGATAATCAGTGATACCAAAATATAACTGTTTCATTTTGATCTTCAAATTGTTTATTATTAAATTTCCAAGTTCATTGTTTTTAATTCTTAGAATAAAGCAAACTCTTCATACAGTAGCACCAGCCAATGCAAGCCAGAGTAATCAATGGTTGCAAGAAGGTTTGGGCATAAAATTCCTATGTAGTGTTTAGTCATAAAATATCCCAGACTAGTTTCTAGCTTGTGGCTTTCATCAGTGACGAGCTGTGAATCTAAGAGCACTGCAGTTAGATCCTAGGATCTAATGCAACCCTCCAGCAGCCATCTTTTACCTTATTATCTAATGATAAACTGAGTGGTGCTACTATATGGAAAGTTTTGCCTCTGTGTAAACAGCTTGTATAAGCATAAAGAATGGTAATAGTTTAATACCAATCCTGCCCAACAGGATTATGATGACTGTGATTATTAAAGAACCAAAGACTCCAAAAAGTATGGATGCTGAACTGAGTTCAGATCTATATGACTATACAAGCTTATGATCTTGAAATTGGGAAACATTATTGTGTTTTCATTTTGGATTACAAAGTTTTATAATTAGCAAACAAGGTAAAAAATGGCTACTGGAGAGTTACATTAGATCCTAAGATTTAAATGCAGTGCTCTCAGATTTAAGGCTCCTCACTGATGAAAGCCACAATATATAAACTAGTCTGAGAATATTGGATGAGTATGCACTAAATAGGGATTTTATGTACAAACCTACCTGCATCCATTGATTACTCTGGCTTGCACTGAGTAGTGCTACTGTTTGAAGAGATTTACTTCTGTATTAACAACTTGTGTAGACATAAAGAAGAATGATCATGTGATATGGAGATTATAATGTAATTAGACTTTTATTAAATTGTAATTTATTTTTTATGATAAATATATATATATATATACACTTAAAATAGTGGGAAAATGTTTTTGTAAAATTAAAATCAATGATGATGCTACCTTGAAAAGATAAAAGATGTATGAAATTTGGTATCAGTCATTGTGTTGCATCTAAAAGTTAGTCTCAACATCATGCAAATATGTAACAAATTTAGACTACTAATAAAATTGTTGATACTTATAGAGACTTTTTGTTAGAATTCTGATGGGTATGAAACTTTTAAACATTTGTGTTTTTTTTTTAATTTGGAATTTATTATATATTTGAAATATAAATCATAAATTAATAATACATGACAATAATCAAATATTGAAAACCTACAGTAGATGATAATCCAAATATAAAGAAAGGAAGACTTTATTTGTTTTGTATGTATGTTAATTAATCACATGACAATAGCTAATATTCATCAATATCATGAATCTTCAATCTGTAAATTTTCACTTTTTATTCACGAAGTTTTCCTTAACAACTGATTAAAGATTCCTGGTTTTGATAAGGTTGGCTTATTATCATATGATTTACTTCTGTTAACAATCTAACTTTATGTAAAATCAAGTTTATTATCTAAATAATACATGTATTTAAAGGAATAAACCACTTTTCTTTACACTATAAAGAAATAACACTGTTGACAAAGAGTCAATAATAGAATGAACCCAAATGACCATGTTATTCGATGTTTATAAGCTTACTTCTGCCAATATTCATGGAATTACAGAGAGAATTTAATATTTTAGCCAGATGAAAAACTGACATTATTAATTATTAAAAATAACCAATTACACAAGGTTTGATAATAAATTTCATATTTAGAGATCTTTTGGTAGAAATTAAATAGAAATTAATAGTTATAAACTTTAAATAAGCATACTTCAATATTTAAACAAATAACACTCTTTATTTATCGCTTTATTCCATTAATTATATAAATGAGCTTTGCTAATTTAATGTTTATAAATAGATTTTATCATTTATTATAATATTGACAAATAAAATGTGTTTTATTTATTTATAATTAAATTGTGAAATTTTATTTATCCAAAAGAAAATATGTGAGGTCTTCTAAATGTGAGTCAAAGTTTATATTGATATCTTAAGCAGGCTGCCTATAGAAACAGATTTCCATGGAGCATATCTCTTATGATGTTGGATGATGAAGAGAAAACAATTATGCAAATAGAAAGATATATTTTTTAATTTATTTCTATTACCATTTTATTGTTGACAGATCATGTTAGGCAGCAAGTAATTTTTCACGTGAGTAAAGAATATGAAAATGATTCCATGATTTGTTTTAAGTAATGTCAGATTTTAATATTTACTCAGTAGAATCTCACATAAAATATTAAAGTTTATTGCTATAAGTCAATTTTTTAATAATGGCTGTCAGTAATAAAGTATTCAATGACTTACTTACTATGAAATCCATGCTAAATTAGTTAAGGATGTGCTAGATGAAGGAAAAACAACCGTTGCCTCATATTCAACTTCCTTCTCCAATTTCACCAGTCATCATCTTATTTTACAGCAAATAAATTGTTCCAAATTTTGAAATGTATGTGTTGGTACCATATATTATATAAATTTAAATTGTTAATACATTTCTTTGCTTTAATTTATTGTAACATTCAGATTTCAATAATCTGAAAGATTATTAATCATTTTTATTAATTTAAAATTATTTCACATTTGCATGTAATTTTTGACATTAAATTTAATATATATATATATATATTCATAATATTATTTTCAGGATGTTTTGTTATAAAACATAATAGCTAAATAGCTGACGTTTCAATGTTAAAACAAATACTTTCCTCAGAGCTTCTTCTTTCTCAAATCATATATATATATATATTGAGCCGGTTTGATTTCTGATTCAATGGTTTTATTACTAAAATTAAAAAGGGAAAACAACTGCATTTTCATTAAATGTCTAATGCTCAATTTTTTTATTATTATTTAAAACACATACGCATTTATATTTTAAAATAGATTATTTAATGTTTATAAAATTGATTGTAAAATAGTTTACTTTCACCATCTGTTTTAATCAATTTGATTAAAAACAGGCAAGCTTGCTAATTATATATTCCTGTTGCTTTTATTGTAATTATTTTTAAAGTTAATTCTAAAATTAGGAGATTTAGTTTTGTATTTGTCGTTTTTGTTTCAATTATCCCTGGTTGGAAGTCTTAAATTAGATTGAGCGGGAAATTAATATTTGCCCTGCCTGGAATATAGAATGGACACTAATGAAAGTTTTGCGTGGGAAATGTAGCGAGGCAATGATAGCCCACCAATTTTAAGAGAGAGAAGAGATTCATTATTAGATACACACTTGGATTATGGCCTGCAAAGAGATACCATTGTGAATAGCTGTTCGGACGTTTAATTCCTACTAAAAACTTAAATAATTATTGACAAACTTCGTTGCTGTGCAAGATGTCAAAATCCATCGTTATGAGTTTTACCATCAATAGAATGTCTGGCTAATATAAACAAAGGATGGACCCATGCCTACCAGCTCTCCTTCAGTCATGCCATGAACCTCTAAAATAAACACTGCCTCTATCTTGCCACTGTCAAAGGACCTGAAAGATGAACTATTATCAAAAGTGCGCACTCGTCACTAAATCACTAGAACTCTACCTTACCGTAAGCTAAACTTTTTCCTATTCTAGCTAGGGTAAATAAATTGCGTTTAATTAAATCTCCTCTCAATCTAATGATAAATATGTTTTAAAATGGTATTAATTGTTTTTTATTATTATTTATTATCTGTATGTACTCTTTTCTAGTATTTAAAGTGTGTCTTGGAATCTTAGTTTTAAGATTACAAATTTGTTTGCAATTTTCGTTTATCAGAGGGTGCATTAGGAGATTGTATTTTATATGTTTAATATATACCTGATTATTTTGATAACTATTATAAAATGCATTGGCAGTTTTCATAGTCTTTATTTATTCACCTGCCCTTAGTTTTAAAATAAAGAATCTTTAAGCATGTTTCGTTTGTGCTGTTTGTGCAAACAACAAAATTTTTTTGCTGGCTATTTGTCAAGTTATTTCTTTGGGTTGTCTGAAAATAGTCTATTTCTTTCTGGATTACATAAGATCGTAATCAAATATCTGTTGCTGTCTTGTAGGTGAGATCCACCACGTTTACTTTGAATGTAGTATTACGTGCAGCAGTCCTGCGGCGTTTTAACGACAGTAATTAGAATATTACTGCTCGGATGTCCGCGCTGGTTTTGTCGATTTCCGGTGGGACAGTAACTGTTTTTTATCCCTGATTCAGGAAGCTAGGGTTGTTGTTTGTTTTTGTAATTTTACAACTGGCCAGCAAGAAGATATTATCCTAACCATTTCTTATATTTTAAGTGAGAGAATTTTATTGCCAAAATGTTTAATGCCTTCATGTTTGTCGTACTCTTGTGCACTCTCTGGTAAATACGTGTATGTTACTATAACCCACTTTTGTATTCAAGGCTAGATGTCTTCATTCTATTGCCCAACTTTTAATAAAATTAATAAATTGTTTAAACTTAATTTGGCTGACGTTTGTCTTTGTGCTGTGATTTTTCAACTGTCTAAATAATATTTAAGATATCTTGTTCCTCCCTGAGTGTAGTTCGGTGCCTTTTGATTCGCATATCCTGTCCACCCTAAAATAAATGTCTAGTTTCTATTTTCGGACTAGTGGTGCCCCCAGGGTCAGTATATGCGAATCTCAAAGATCTTTCTTCCGTTACAATATATATATATATATATTTAATGAATAATATTTCTGTAGTATAATTTTCACTGCATCACTCTCACACAAGGTAGGGTTAGTTTCTATCTATATTTAACACATTGAAATGAGGTGTGTCTTTGATCATATTTCTATGATTATACTCCTTTATAAAATATTAAAAGTGGATAGAAAATAGTCCCTACCTTGTGTGAGATGGATGTCATGAAAATTGCATTTCAGAAATATTATTTATTTAGTGGATAATCTCTAGTCTAATGAATGACTAATAAAAATTATTAGTAATTTTTATACATATATGATACATAATATTTCTGTGGTGCAATTTTTACTACACCACTCTCATGCATGGTAGGGACTGGTTTCTATCCACTTTTAACATCTTGTTAAGAGGTGTAGTCATAAACAAATGGACACATGTTGTTTATCATATGATTACACACATTCACAGGTGCCAAAAGTTTGTAGAAATCTGTTGTTAGTTCTTTGTGTGAAAATGAGGTAATGAAAATTAGACTACTGCAATATTATTTATTAAGTGGATAAACTGTATTATAATAAATAACTAATAAAAATTATTAATATATATATATATATGATAGTTTTATTTTTTAGATAGATACTGGTAAAATCTTTTTTTTTTCTTTTCACAGTTAATTTTTAATTTTTTTCATCTGGTGTCTGTAAAAGTTTATAAAGAACATTATTTGAATTTTTAATGTCCAGTTATACAAGGCATAAAGAATCATGCTAAAAGAATGATGATTTACTATCTATACTAGTATTTATAAAATAAGGTTAATAGACAGGGTATGAGCACAGACTTTCACATGACCCACCACTCTCCACACTATCTCACAACACTGATACACCTGAACACACATATGTCAAAAAGATAAATAATCACCAATATACGTATTTCATGCTAAGCCAGCAATCATCAGTTGTTCCAGATTATCATCTCTACACATATATGCTATAAGTGCTCAGATATATATTAAGATAGCAAATCCTCCTACTTTAGTGGACAGGCTTCAATCTACTCCACACTCCAACTCTTCAACTGTCCATCCAATTGAAAATCTGATGATGGAACGCTCAAAGACCACCCTGAGTCTGAGATTATTGTCACACCCATGTTGACCTAAGGTAAAGCACATATTTTCCAATGGCTGATAACTTCTTGTGAAAATAACAAAAAGATAATTATAAAATTTCACAAATTTTGATTTAAATATTTTAGTTTTTGTGTATATTTTAATATGAAGTGTTTCTTAAAACTTTTACATGTAAAAATATTTCAATAATAATATAGAAGATATAAATATTTGTTGTGGTCAAATTATATATCCAGTTATTTACTATTAATATTGATTAACTCTACTGAATCACCTGGTGGAATTTTTTGAAAATGCTTAACTTTTCTAAACTGAGATAATTCTTAAGTAATAAATGAAAAAAAAACACTATTTATTTATTAATTTTTCAATTTTAATTCTAGCAAATTGAAATCATTTTTATTCTCTAGAAAGTGACTAAATTTTAAAATTTCTTGTAATAAAAATAAAAACAATAGTTTTTACATTTAACAAATATTTAAAAAAATATTTTTTTATTTTTTGTAATTTATTAAAAAAATCATTTTTTTTTATTTTTTTTTATTTTTTTGCAATAATGAAAGTAGCTAAGTGAATTTTTTTAAAAAAAAAATCTATATAATATAAAAATAAACATTAAAATGTTTTTATTCTGTGGACATTTATGTAAAGAAAACCATCAGTTTTATTAATAATTACCAGATGTACCCGGTCTTGTGAAAGGCTGTCGTTTTTATATGTGATTTTGACAATATTTTAAGATTGAATTTAAATTAAACAAAGATTTTAATATTATATAAATAAATGCAAAAAATTTACGATAAAAAATGTTTGGAATGTACCTGGCAAAGTACTAATATATTTATCTTTATTAATAAGGTAGTAGTTGGTTAGGTTTACTGTGGCCACTAGGTGACACTGCAGTACCATCAAGAACCCCTAAGAATCCTGAAAGTGATAAATTTCTATCCAAAAATCACTAAAATCAACCAATTACAATGCCTAAGGCAAAGTAAATCGAACAAATTCTTCTATAATACAAATCAAAAACCAATAGATGAAAACACTATAAAACTCGAATTACAAAAACAGAAATTGGTGAAAATATGTCAAACATTCTCCCACAGAATGAAGAGTTTCATCCAAAAACTTCTGAAATTGACAAATTAAAACACCTAAGGTAAAGTAAATCAAACAAATCCTTCTAAAATACAAATCCAAAAAAAATCAAAGAAAATGCTGTAAAATTCAAATTACAAAAACAGAAATTAATGAAAATACATGAAATGCAATACCTCCCCTCAGAATATAGAATTCTATCCAAAATTTGCTGATATTGACAAATTATAATGCCTAAGGTAAAGAAAATCAAAGAAAACTTCTAAAATACAAATAAAAAAAATCGAAGAAAATGCTACAAAATTCAAATTACAAATACAGAAATTGGTGAAAATACATTAAACACCCTCCCACCACATGAAGAAAAATTCAAATTACAAAAACAGAAAAACTATCATATTAAAACTCAAAAAAATTAACGAAGCTTCATTAAAGGTGGATGGCAGGATTGTAATTTAAAAATAAAAGTAGCTATAAATTACAAAAACAGAATTTGGTCTAATATATAAAACACAACTCCCCCCTGCACAATCAGAAATAAATACTTTTCAAAAATATACTAAATTTCATCAATATTTAAAAAATAAAAGACTTTCAACATTTGCAAATATGCTTGTGTGATCAGATTTCAAAGCAGTGATTTATATAAGCTAAAAAGCAATAAAAGTATTACAACAGAGAGCTACTAATTGTCCTTCCCAAAATTTATCAAATTAATTATTCTCTGCTTTGAAATTATGGCATATCATTTAAATATTATAAGTTTTTAAAATAGATTTATAGAGATCTGCAGTAAAAAATATATTACCAATTTTCTTCCATGCTGAGTTGTACGGCATTTGTAGTAGGCACTTGATGTTTGCAGCAAAAAAATACATTAAAAGAAACATTATTATTTTGAGGCTTATTGGAGCACAATTCATTTAACTAATAACAGCAAATTAAAGAAGGTAGTTCAAAAGTGGTTATTTGGTGGTTTAATTAACAAATACAATAATTATGGCAGAATTTAACAGCAGGCTTTAGCAAACAATTATTTTAAAAAGATAGTTCTGAAAAATATAACATCTCAATGCAATTTAAGAGGGCAGAACACTTTTACTTTGGAAGTATTCCAGTGCCTCATGTTCTGTTTTTGGGAGATCCCAAATTTTATCATTTAGAGTAAGAAAAGATGGTAAGTCCCTATATGTACTTAAATTTTAGTGTGAGTTTTTGAAATGTTGCCTGAAAGTTTGTGCATGCATGTTTAATATTGTATTCATCTGCTATTAACACCATCAAAAAATATAAATAATACAAACAACTTGTATTTTTAGCACTCAGAAATAATTAATACGTCATACTAAAACTAAGGAGGTATCTCAAAAGACTAGTTCAGTTACATTTTGATTAAATTTATCAGCCCAAGCAATTATATATTTCATGTCAAAGGGCTATTATGCAAGTGATTGTAAGAAGTATATTACATCACATTTCATTTTGCAAGGACAAACTGTGATGTGTAATATGTTACAGTGTGATTTTATATATCTTTTTAAATATTTAATTATTGTGTATCATTTTAATTCATTATTTCTCTAAGAATCTCATATAACATAAATAACAAAATGTTTACACAACTATTTATAAGTTTCTAACTTTTAAAATTGCATGTAGATTAAATGTTAATTTTAAAAATAACAAATTAAAGTGAAAGTAAATATGATCATGCAAGACCATTTGTATTCACTTGGGGATTGCAAGTACAAACTGTACAATGCGATTATATATATATCTTTATAAATCTTTAATTTCTGTGTATCAATTTAATTCATTATTTCCCTAAGAATCTCATATAACATATATAACAAAATGCCTAAGCAACTATTTATAAGTTTCTAATTGATACACAGAAATTAAAGATTTAAAATTATATATGTGTAATCACACTGTAAGATATTACATGTCACAGTTTCTACTTGCAAAATAAAATGTGACATAATAGACTTTTCACAATTGTTTGGATAATAACCCTTTCATATGAAAAATATAATTGCTTGGGCTGACAAATTTAATCAAAATGTAACTAAACTAGTCTTTTGCAATACCTGCTTAGTTTTATTATGATGTATTAATTATTTTTGAGTGCTAAAAATAGAAGTTGTTTGTATTATTTTTATTTTTTGATAGTGTTAATATGAATGTTTTTTAGGTAGATGGATGCAATAATGAACATGCATGCACAAACTTTCAGGCAACACTTTAAAACCTCGCACTGAAATTTAAGTAGATATAGTATCTTACCATCTTTTCTTACTCAAAATGATGAAAATTTGGGATCTCCCAAAGACACAACATAAGGCAGTGAAGTTCTGCCAAAGTAAATGTGTTCTTCCCTCTTAAATTGCATTGGGATGTTATATTTTGCAGAACTACCTTTAAATAATTGTTTGCTAATGCTTGCTGTTAAATTCTGCCATTGTTGGTGTATTTTTTAAACCACCAAATAAACACTTTTGAACTACCTTTTTTAATCTGCTATTATTAGTTAAGTGAATTGTGCTCCAATAAGCCTCAAAATAATAACATTCTTCTTAATGGATTTTTATACTGCAAACATCAAGTGCCTACTACAAATGCTGTACAACTCAGCCTGAAAGAAAATTGGTAATATTTTTTACTGCAGATCTCTATAGATCTATTTTAAAAACTTATATTTAAATGAAATGCCATAATTTCAAAGCAGTGAATAATTAATTTGATACATTTTTGAGAAAGACAATTAGTAGCTCTGCGGTATAATGTTCTTATTGCTTTTTAGCTTACATAAATCACTGCTTTGAAATCTGATCACACAGGCATATTTGCAAATGTTGAAAGTCTTTTATTTTTTAAATATTGATGAAATTTACCATATTTTTGAAAAGTACTTATTTTTGATCATGCGGGAGATTATGCTTTATATATTAGACTAAATTCTGTTTTTGTAATTTATAGCTACTTTTATTTTTTAAATTGCATTCCCGCCATCCACTTTTAATGAAGCTTCATTAATTTTTTTGAGATTTGGTATTATAGTTTTTCTGCTACTGTAATTTGAATTTTTCTTCATGTGAGAGAGTGGGGAAATGGGGGTATTGTGGTTGACATATTTTCACCAATTTCTGTTTTTTGTAATTTGAATTTTATACTTAATTTTCATAGAATTCTCCATTTGGGTGGGGGGTGTTTGACATATTTTCACTGATTTCTGTTTTTGTAAATCAAATTTTATAGTGTTTTCTTTAATTTTTGTTTTATTTTAGAAGGATTTGTTCAATTTACTTTGCCTTAGGCATTTTAATTTGTCAATTTCAGTGACTTTTGATGGAAATTTATCACTTGCAGGCTTCTTGGGGGTTCTTGGTGGTACTGCAACATCACCTAGCAGCCACAGTACATCTAAACAACTACTACCATTAATAATTTTATGTATTCAACCAAAGACTATGTCCACAAAACTATTAATAAAGCTAAATTTAAATTTTCAAATATACCTATTATATTTGAGATATTAATTTGACAGCATTAGGGACATCTCTAAAAATTCCATTTTATTAATAGTAGAATACAAAAATCTCATTTCCAGTCTGTCCTTTTCATGATAGTTTTTTTGATCGAGTGCTTTAGCAATTTTTTTTTAAAGATGCAGTGTAAATTAATCAAAAAATTTTAATATTATATTAACATATGTGACAAATTTTACCAGCTTTTTTTTTATATGTGAATTTGACATAAAATTACAATTTATCAATGGTGGAACTACTTTCTTAGCACAAACTATATTTTACTTAATTGGTTATAGATTTGCCATGTGACAGCCATGCAGATAAACATTCACACAGATCACATGACAGCCTTGTAGACAAACATACATTCACCAATCAGACAACAGAAATAATATGGATTTATCTCTCTTCAATTTAAAATTTATTTAACGAGAATTTGAATGCATTTATGTGTTGCAATGTTTTCAATTGATAAAAAAATTCCAAAATATTAATTGATTTATGAGCTTATTATATTTATTTTTGGTTGGCATGTCACATACTAGATTAATTTACAATTGCATACATAAATGGTTAAACCATCACCTTGTCAACATCTCCTGGTTACAATTTTTATACTCATTCAACATTTGACTTTATTAGTAAATCTTTATACTGTATTAGAATTTCATAAATTAGACTTAATTTGTTAAAAATATAAGATTACAATTAAAAAAAAACAATCTAATAAATCATTTTTGAATTCTGAAAAAGCAGAAAAATTAATAATAAAAATCATACACAATGATAACAGTGAACTATATTTTGTCAGGATGGTGTAAAATTCATTCAGCCAGGGAGAAAAATTAACAAAACTTTTGTTAATTGAACATTCTTTTTAAAACATATGAATAAATGTGAGACCATCATAAATCTTTCAAATTTATAAATTTTAAAATTGGATTTATAATTTTAAAAAGCATTTAAAATCTTATTGTTGCATTTATCTGTTTACCATTACAGCTGAATTTGTCAATAAATATTTTTACAAATAAAACATAACTGAATAAAATCAAATCGTAATTTATATATTTTTATTTTTAAATAATTATTATACAAATATTGTGTAATAATAATTATAAATATTTAAAAAACCTATCAAAACAAGGCAATTATGTTTGCTGATGAACAAAGAATTGAGTGAACAAATTATCTTTACATTTACTTTCTACAGATCAGAAACTTTATAAATGTCATTTGGAATATTTAAAGTTTACTTTGGCTGTAAAATTCTGCTCTCTTCCGATTTTTTTGTTTGCTTTAATACATTAATACCATTTCTATTTTTCAAAATGAATGCAAACCTGGCAAAGTAGTACTACAGGTAGTGACAGGAAACTGAAGAAGTTTTTTCCAACAATCTCCAAACAAAGTACTTTGTAATTATTAATAGCACTGTTAAAAGATTAAAAAAAGTGAATGAAACATTTCTCCCCTTTAATTCATTTTGTAAAAAATATTTGTACTTTCTCTCTCTCTCTCTCTTTCTCTCTCTCTCTCTCTCTCTCTCTCTCTCCCTCCCTCCCTCCCTCTACCATAATATATAAGTGTAATAATGTTCAAGGTAAAATGGGTTTGCAAGTAATCATTAAGAACCAGTCAACCCTTAGATGATTCCAATATCAATAACAATCAACAATTTCAAACTGTTGTCAAGGCAATCTCCTTTTATAAATAAAGGTGGAATTGTAAAAAGAAGGTTGTCTTGACAACAGTTTGAAATTGGTAATTGTTATTGATATTGGGATTATCTACATGTTGACTGTTTTTACTGATATATATATAATGGATTGTGACAAGAAGAAGAGTCAGTTGGTCTCTTATGATTAAACCAGTTATGTGTTTTTGTCCATTGATTAGAATATTTGTTTTATTTATTCGCCACTTTACTTATTTCCGTAATTATAATTAGACTCATAACACCCACTGCAGCAATCCAGAATTCTAAACTTTTCAAATTATAAAATATACATAAATTATGTCTATAATTGTAAATATTATAAATTAAAATATACAATGACATGTGATCATTTAGATTATTCTAAATATACAGCTCACTGATGATAACTATTACCTTCAATGAATCTAAAACTATTATATTTCTTCAGTTGAACATCCTCATGGGATAATACATTTATTTATTCATAAGTGCCATTTCAAATTAAGAAATAATGCAACTAAACTAAAGAGCATTTTATATATACTCATTCTCGGTTGCTTGCTTCTTTACATCCTGGTACTTTCTTAACAGAAAACATGAATCTTAAGGGATAGTTATAAAGTTTAAAACTACTTTCCAGAATGGGATAAAATCACACACACACAAGACAGATTTTAATAATAAATAAAAATAATTTTATTTAGTCAAAACATCTAACTATATACGAATTTAAAATCACCACATTTGATATACAAATATAAATTGAGATTAAATGTAAAATAAATATCAAGAAATACCCATACATTCGAGATTTTTTTTTTTTTCATGTGTCATAGCATTGGCCAGGAGGCGAACCCACAACCATCTGCAAACAATGACTTGCTACTTGCTTGCAAGGCAGCTGCGATAACCTCTCGGCTAACAACGCTTGACATTCGAGATTTAATTGGTTAAATAAATGTGTGAAATTGTTCTATTATACTGTAAAGCATTAATAATTTGTGCGTGTGAATGATTACCATACCAGCAGGCTTTTTACAATGTCTATTAACAAAAAAGAAGTAAATTATTTTACCATTAAAATAATGAAATAGATATTTATTATATCATGGTACCGTGTTTACAAAAATTTTATCATTTTGAAATTCTTGTATTTGGATTATTAATTATTACTTATTTCTTCTTCTTGAGTTCTACATGGATGCTTTTTATTACGACTGGATAACAGATAGGCTCATGATTTGATCACCCCCTCCTCTCTCACTTGAAGCGGCCAACGAGTAATCACATTCTACAGGAAGGGTACATGTTTCAGAATCTTACTAAAATGTACTATTTTTTTTTCTCATGTGTCATAGTATCAGCCGGGAAGCGAACCCGCTAACCCGGGACTAGTGCTTGTAAAGCAGCCGTCGCTGACCTCTCGACCACCAATGCTTGACTATGTACTATTTTTTTTAGCAATTTATTATTTTGGATTTTCATTTAATTAAGAAATTAAATCGTCTTTGATTTCTGACACGCAACAGTCAATTACTAATAGTTGCTTGAAATGTCCCTTCATTACTCTAATAAAATCAGTCTTTTAGCTTGTGCATTGTGACCAATGCTGTCCCTCAACAAAAACAGAGAGAGTGACTGAATATCTGCCTATTTATATTCTTTTCATAACAATACAATGCAGCCCTGTCCAGTCAATTTTAATCTTATTTTTATTAAATCATTAATAAACCATTCCCCCTCTTTTTTATCATTTAAATTAAAAGAAAAATTATCATTATATATATCATTATAGATGTAATTAAATCAGAATATTCTATGTCTGCTTTTTTGGTTATCTAAAATATTTATAAACAAAAAGTAAAAAGATAAAATTTCTTTTCTTATCTTTAACTAACTAACGTAAATTAATTAACATATTATTTTTAATTATACTACAAACAAAATTTTGTATTTTTTTCCATTACTTAATAAAATATAAAACAGAAACATTTTTGTTACATAAAAGCATATACATATAATTATATCGTTTTGGCTTGTATATATATGCTCTACAACTATATTTTCATAAATAAAAACAATTATTGTATTTAATAATAAAAATATTAATTTTACAATTAAATTTCATAGTGACTAAAATGTATAATAAATCATTTTTAAAATTAATCATTGTCACTATGTTAACATATAATTTTGAGTTTTTTTATATTTTCAATTAATTATTAATATGCCCTTTATAATATCAAACAATGTCATATTGACCTCAGTTCAATATCATTAATCAGACTACTAAAAGATTAAGAAAAAATAGAGGATACCCTCCCCCTTCCACACACCCCAATTCATTTCCTTGTAAAAAATATGTTTCTCTGTTTCTCTATCTCTCTACTCACATATATATTGTAAGGATCACTTACAACTCACTTAAACGCTCATGTACATGCTCATTTGCAAGTCAGTACACTTAACATATAAATGATTGAGGTCAACATAATACACACACAAAAAATTAACAATGTCAATTAGAAAACATTAGTTTAAAATAAAAATATTTGTCTAACTAGACATAACAAGTCTTGCATTGGTGGTCGAGAGGTCAGCGTGACTGCCTTGCACTTGTAGGCAGTTGCCCGGGTTGCGGGTTCGCGTCCCGGCCGATGCTATGACACTTAAAAAAAAAAACTAGACATAACAATTAAAGATTAAATTCTCCACATATAGAGATAAAACAAAAGTAAACCTATTGTTTAGTAACCATGGAAACTAATCAAGACTTGAACTTCAGAACCTGAAAGTAAAATCTGAGTCACATTGTTCAAAAAATAAAAGTTTATGATTCAGTTACTTAATTGAAAACATTAACCAACTCAAGATTCACTATATATAAAAACCTCAGGATAATAATATTGAAATGAAAACCTTCAAATCCTTTTCCATTTCATCATCAACCTAATGACCTACTCGTATGAACTAATTTTGAACCTATTTTAAATGTCAAAATGTGATATATAAGTCGAGCGGTAAAATTTGCTATCATGGCCGCTTGAATGGCATCATCCATTTACATTCGAAAGTTCGCTATAATTAGACAGGTTTGATAAAATTATAGCATAGAAATCCTCATAATTATTTATAAAATATTTTATTAATCTATAAGTCAATTCTAAATTTTATATTTGTATTATATTCGTATGTGGATGGATAATTTAAATCTTGGGATAATGGTATAATGATTTGTATATATATATTTAAGATTAAATAAAAATAGTATAAAATGTTTTCTTTAAAATATGTTTACGGTTTTCTGATTTAATGTTTTATAGATATAACTGAAGCTAAATTATTTTTATAAGATCTGTCAAATTTGCTTTTTTTAAAACAAATAATGTAAGGAAAGAAAATATGTTAAAAAAAAGTTATTTATATCAAGTTAAAATAAAAAGTCATCGGTTTATAATTAAAAATGGAAATTTTATGTAAACAAAAATTCAATTAGTGACCACACCTGGGGTAAAAGTAAAATTTAGTTTACTATTGAATTTGTTCGCAACAAAAGAATTTATCATTATATCAGAATACTGTTACTATATGCTGGGCCTTAAAATTTTATAACACCTAAAAAAGGAATTTAATTAATGAAATTGGGATCAAAATTATATAATTTATATATTTAGTTAAAAATTTTTTTAAGTAAATGAAATATAACACCTCAGAGACTTTATCAGTAATAGAAAATCAGATTCTATGATTTTGTTTAATTAAAAGTCAATTGGTCCTGAGGCAAACAAAATTCCAAAAGGTGTTAAGGCTTGGTAGGTGGAAATGTATAAATAGACTAGATTTTAAGTGGGAAAGAACTCCATTTTTCTTTGAAGAGCAGTTACTATCCAAGCTAAAACTGTTAATTTTGCTATGTCCTGCTAAAAAAGGCAAGAATTTGCTGCCTTTCCCATGATGGAACATCGGAGTTTGATCCACACAAGGCCGAAGCAACAAACAATGTTGCCTTAACAAGCTTATAACAAATAGAAGATGCCATAAGCCACTAAAAAAACTCACCTTCGTTTCAACTCAAGCACTCCAGTCCAGCTATAGGAATACCATTGTAAAACATCTCCCAACTAAATAAAAGATGCCATAATCCACTAAAAGAACTCACCTTCATTCCAATTCAAGTACCTTAGTGCATCTATATAGGAACTTTTTAATATCAATTAAAAATTGCAGAGCTCTGTGTAAAATTGGAAATAATCTTTATTTCTTCAAAATCATGTTAGCTAACCATATTAAGGTAAATTCTGTCTAAATTGTCATATAATATTTGAATACTATAAATGACCTACTTTTGCTAAATTTCTTTATTAATTTAATATTTTGCTATATAACTTAATCACTACAGTTATATTTACTTTTCTTCTGCTTATTTTAATTATTATTAATTATGTCTATGTCTCGAAATGGCATGCATTTAATTATAAAATATGTTTTTTTCGAAGATATTATTTAAAATCTTAGTATTATTATTTATTATAACTCTGTTTGAAACCCTATTTTATAAATAATGGCAACCCTTTTGTGCTCATTGTTATTGTGTCATTTATTAATAAATTAATGTAAATATAAAATGTGGCTTATAAATCCAAATTTGCAATCTTTAATTTATTATGTTACTAAAGATTAAACTAGCCTGGAGGGTAATCATAAGTATATTTTTCTTAGTAAAGTATTTGTAAGTCCCTTAAATATACTTTTCCCCCTAAGAGTTTATTCATTATAGATAGCTGAAAAGATTGAATGGGATAAAATAAAATATATATATATATTCCCATCAGTAGCATTTATGTATTTTTCATGCTATGGAAGAGTTGGCTTTTTGATCAATCTGATAAACTAGTGTTCACATGTGGTATAGTATTTAATTTATAATATACTTCGGCATGGCAGATGTGAAATTTATCAATATTTTATCATTGTGCTGTTTTTTGTTTTTTTTTTGATATATATAAGATGGAGCCATGGTAAGTCCAGCCCATCCACTTCACTTATGGGTAGTGCAGTAGCTAAGATTGAGCTAAGGGCCAGATTAGCATGTAAGCCCCCCCACCTCTTATGAACCGAATAAAGGTTCCCATTTAGCAGCATGATGATTGGTCATTGGGTAAAACCGGTGTTGGTCATGAAATCCCTAAAACTATTCATCCATCTGCAGAGCAACTTTATTATTATATTTTACTTGAGTGTAGCATATTAGTAAAATCTATATAGCCAACTCTACCTCTCTATTGTGCAGTCTTCGGCATTGAACTGAAACATTCTTGAAAACTCATTTGATCCAAAGCTATCTGGAATGCTTTATATGCCCACATTTAATATATAAATTTGTAATAATCAGATGTATTATTAAGCTTCACTCCAGACTTGGTTTGATTACATGTATAATAGCCATTTGAATTGATTATGAAATGGGATAACTAATAAGTGGAATGTAGTGATTTGTTATATAGCATAATATTGGACTCCATAATAGCCACAAACTTATTTTCTCAACGTATCAATTATTGTTTGTACAATCGCCTAGAGTAATGTTGTTTAATAAATAAAATGCCTGCATGCATTATACAATGCTAAATAATGGGTTATATCAAAATATGTATGAAATTGTCAATAAATATATTTCTAATTCATTATATATCAGTTTCTGTCTCATTCTTAACTCAATCCAATTCATTAATTAACCATAGCTATTCATTAGTAAAGCCCCTATTAATTAAATATATTAGATTTTATCATGGGAATGTCTCTAGTGTTAAAGTTGTTTATATATATGTTTAAGTCCATGAGTCTCATTGTTTTCTCCACTTGCTAGTGGGTCAGATTTAAGAATTAATTCTCATGTGCCATCATTGTCCATTAGGTGTTTGATCTGGGGCTTAGAGAGTGCGTTTGAATTCAGGATGGTCCCTGACCTAAATCTTGGGCTTGACTGGGTTTGAAATACATTTTGTGAGTTTCAGCTCATGTTAGATGGATAAACATGTTTTGACCAGTACAATATATATATGAAAATCTTTTTTTTCCAGATTCGAATATGAGAATAATTGCAAAGACAATTGACTAAGCCAAAGGAATTATTTACAGCAATTATTAAAAGGAATTATTTATTATTAAAATTATTAAAAGCAATTATTTAAAGGAATTATTTAACAGCAAGAAACTCTTTTACAGTACCACAAACCTAACTTCCAAGGAAGTTTTCTATTAGACAGCAACCATTCAGAAGAATAGAAATATCATCAGTTGAGAGAACTATAAAGGAATAGTAGCACATCATTTGAATGTTATCAAAACTGTGTAGCAGAATCACATTTTAAAGCTTTTAACATTAAATACTACTCCAATGTTTTTCAGCTAAACAATTTGCCATGGAGGTTTTGTGTCGATGCTTATCAGAAGATGCAAACATTAATTCATCTATTCAAAGCCTAAATGAGATGCCAAAATTCTATAGAATGAACTTCTACCTTAGTTTCACTATATCAGTTTGCAGAGGATGGAATGGAAGCTATCAGAGGGCAGCACTGTACCAAAGTTGACCGACAGTGCTCATCTAACCAATGTACGAATCTCAGAAAGGGTATTGAAGAGACTTTGCTATGAGATTTAAAAACATTTAATGGGACATTCTTATAACAAAATGTTGTTTAAATCAGTTAAATAAACCATCTGAACTTTAAACTTTATCTATGAACAATGGTGAAGCACATACCTAGCTTAGATCATTTCATTTCTCAAATCATGAAATGAAAAAGGGGATTACAGCTTATAGGATAACAAATATTTTTGGTTTGTAATTAACAAAATTTAGGTTCCCCTTTTTGAATGAGCTTGATAGATCATCTAACATAGTATGGGAGGTAAGAATTTACTTTGCTCACATTAAGAACACTCACTATGTACAGGACAGAATTGTTTGTTAACTTGTTATACTAATTAACTAACTTTTGTTTATTATTATTATTTTTTTCTTTGGTATGAAAGTCTAACCTTCTTTAATACATGTATTTTACTGTCAACAGTAGATTACTAATATACAAGGGGTTACTTTTTCAAGAAAAATGGACTTTGTTAGTTGGAACAAACTACAAGGACACCCCCCCCCCCCATTATACTACTGTTTGGGTTAACATATAAACTTATTATAATTCTTATTTTAAATTGTAATAAATTTGTAAATACTTAGTGCTAATGATGTGTACCTAATAGGGATAGAAAGGGGATGATTTGAATCATCAATTATCTTATTAAATGTTAGGGATGCATGCCAGGCACTCACCAAGTTATTGTTAGGATTTCTGTTTGAATAATTCTTATTTTTTTGTTAAAATAAAGCAAGGTGAACTTCTTTGAAACTTTGAGAAGTTTCTGATTTATCTAATTCATTCTATTTCAGCATGATTACATATCTAAATTATATGCATACACATACTCTTTTTCCTTCCATCATTATATTTTAGCAAGCTTGGTTGGAAAATCATTAATTCATTGAACTCATATAGAAGTGAGGATATTGTTATTTATGTAGATTAATCCCTGATGAAAGTCAACCACAACTTCTCCCTGAGTTTGAAATCTGTGGCATAGTGGAACATGAAAGAGATTTAGGAAGTGGTCTAACTGATATAAATTGTGTTCATATTTACTGGATAATCATTTGAGCTAGCCATTAGAAATGGATACAATCATTCATCAAACTCTTCATTGCATCACTCACCGCATCCTACAAAAATACCCTAGGTCTGACTGTAGTAAGATATGATTCATCCCCTATGTGAAAAATGGACTGTTACAATATATATTGTCATCAATATTATTTTTTGAACATATTTATTATATTAAACGCATTTTAATACTCCATCCACTTTTTTATTATATATCCTGCTATGCCTACATCATAAATTTTTGTAATATGATTGATATGTTTATATTTTAAAAACAAACTAACATTATTCAAAGTATATAATAGCTACTTATATCTTGAAAATTATATTTATAAATATTAATTAATAAAGTGCTTCTAATAATATGTACTCATGGGAACTACAAACTTTTATTCACTGTTGTTTATATCAATTCACAACCCTCTATTAACGGATTTCAACTTGCAAAACTAAAATTAATCATTTCCATTTGCATTTGATCTTATAAAAATAGATCCAGAATTCACATATATATATACCAAATTAGTTAAAAACATGTAAAAAATAAAACAGTTACAAAATATTTTAAGTGCTTTTAACTATTATTAGATATGTAAACTAAGGATTAAATTTAAATATTATTTGTCAAATTTAGTATATGGAGAAAAGATATGAATTCCATTATAAGTAACAAAATAGCACAAGAAAAATTTTAAAATATGTAAAAATCAATATCATAAGATAAATTTCTGTTTATTTCCTTGGGTTATGAAGATGGATAACATGTCATAAAAGCATTTATCCAGCTTAAGATGTAAATGACTGGTAACTATCTCCAGACAAAGAGGTTTGTGGTGAACTTAAACATCGTTTTTATTAGCTGACTTTTCAATAAAAATAATGTTCAAGATCAGCATAAAACGATTTTGTAGGAAGTTAATTATCAATCATTTACTTCTTATAACTAGTCATACGAATATGTGCTTGTTTAAAATTTTTATTTATTGGTCATAGTGTTTGTTTTTAATTAGATAAGATGTATAAATCTTTTACAAAAGTATATGGTTCAAAAAAGGGTTAAAATATAATATACCTAGGTGTCGACTAAACAGGTGAAATAATTAATATGTAGTATATATGGGTGAATTTATGATAGTTGATAATTTGTTGTTTGATTAATTATCTCAAACTTTTATTTTTTATGTTTTTGCATGTCTCTATTTTCTGGAATTAAAATAGCAAACATGTTTAGAGTGGCTATTAATTATATAAAATGAATGAATGATTGAAAGTGTATTAGTGATTTAAACAATTGGAATTTTTGTTTAAGTATGAACACTGCTCAGAATTATGGATTCATAATTATGCTGAACATAAAAATATGTTTTGCTGAAAAATATTTTTCTTAGTATATTCATTTCATACTGCAAAAATATACAAAAAAAAAATATTAGAAAAATATCATAGCACTTTAAATATAAGATGGACCTGTAAACAAGGGCTATGTCTTAAATTCAAAACATCTTATTTCAGCAGGTCTTAGCTTTATGCTATGCATGCACATTGTATTACAATCATTGATATCCCTGTGTAAAATAACATGTTAAATCTTTTTTAAGCAAAAGAAACAAGATTTAACATTAAGTGTCAATATTTTTTAAATAAATTTCATAAATGGCCTTAACTTTATTAGTGGTTGAACCAAATTATTTCGTCTTTTGGCCAATTTGCCCCCTAGTGAATTTTTTCATAAGTATTATATGTTAAAATGATTGTAAAATGGTATATTTTATTATAATAAATTTGTTTCCACAAATTCTGCATTAAAAAGTGGGAAATTCAAAATTCTCACTTTTACAATAGACATAAGCCCTGCACTGATATGTTCAGCCATTGTCTGCTGCCAAGGCTGTAAAGCATTTGGTGTTTTATGACATTGTAGTTTCCAAATGGGCAAAAACATGTTTATTTGCAAATTTATTATGGTTTTAGATTTTTTTTAAAAATAATTTGCACTATATTTATTAGATATCAGAAATATAAATTATTAATAACTTATTTTGACTTGAAATAATTTATTTTTAAAAATAGAACATTGTATTAGCAGCTAGCATAAATATGGCATGAAGCAAATTAGAAGACTACCTTTGACACAAACAATCTACTTTATATTTATGAGTAAAAAAAATATTGCATTTAAACTTTTAAAGTGCAATTCATTAGATATAAGAGAAATAAATAATTATTTGTTTCAATGTTTACAAATAATAAGAATTAAAAAATATTTCATTGATTGTATAAACTGAAAATAATCTTTCTAGAAATGATGTCATGTAAAGTCTTTGTTTTGATTGCAATCTCATTTTTTTAATATTTACGGAAACAAAATGAGAACATTTAAAATTTATTTCAGTAGAAAACAAAAATATCTATCAAATGAAGTCAAATTTATTATTTTCTAAAAAGTAATAATCATTTTATCATATATTTTACTTTGATATGTGAGACAAAGAAAAATGTCAGAAAATACTAAAATGTGAGACTTTAGGCTGTATTTTGGAATGGTTAACTCTCTCTCAAACCACTACTTTTAATGTTATTTTGCTAATTTTAGCATTACTTTATCAAGAAAACAGCACTGAATAACCTTTAGAATTTTTTTCAACTAATAAATTAATAATATTTAAATTTGAAGTTATAACAATGAGATATGAGAATGCCTTCCATGGTGCTGATTGGTTATTTTTTGTTCTCTACATAAGAGAGCATTTATAAGTGATATTGAAAGTCCTGATATTTTTATTTGGATTTTCTTTTTTTTACACATTTATAATTTTTTGCTGAAAATGTTTATGAAAATATTAATTATTTAAAAAAAAATCATTCAAATTTTAATACAAAAATGTACTTTTACATAAAAGCAAATTGATAAAGAAATTATAATGTTCGCCTGCAATTTATAACTGGATGTTAAACATATGTTTCATGTTTGCTGTGATAGATTGTTTTTATTAATTATAAATAGAAATTATTTTTTTAAAAACTTTTGTTTACTTTAATATATCTGACAAATTATTAATTTGCAATTTAGAAAAGGTTTTAATTAAAAGAAAAAAGATTTACTGGTAATATTAAATGTCAGTACCATATTTAATTTTTTTTAAAAAAAATATTATGGTATTTGCACTTTAAGAAAAGCCTTTTTAATGCAAATAATATATACATCAAACATTAACAGATACTTTTAATTAAATGTATTTGTTTGTGCCACCAACTTTCATCACAGCAAATCAAATGCAAATATTTTAGCATCATATTTTTGCCAAAATCATATTTCTCATAGTATTATTATTGTTGATATATGCTGTGTAGAATCACATGACACTTTTCATTTTGAGTGGATTTTGCAATATTGAAAAGATATTCCTAAAAAAAATATCTACAAATTTTTTTTTCAAAGTTGCATGACTAATGGTTTAAATGGCACTGAAGATGATGTATCCTGGTAGAGTAGTGAAGATGAGATTCAAAGTTCTGAAAGTGAAGATGTAGAAAATGAAAATATGTCTGAAGAAGATTTGTAATAAATTAAATGAGCTTATTGTATTTATATTAATTTCTAATTAAGTAAATAAAAATGTTTCTTATTTTCCAATAAAATCATTTTTAATTCATCCCCCCCCCCCATTTTCTAAGCTTAAAATCCTATTGTAATTTAAATTCAGGTGTGTTTTATATTCAAAAGAATACAGTATTACAATTATTACCAAAGAAATAAGTTTATGAGGGAATGTGTTATTATTAATTAATTATTTAATTATCATAATTTCCTTGATTTTAATCACATTTCCTTATAAATGAAATTTAATTGTCCAGATCTATATATGTAAGCAAACACAAACCTTAAAACTTTTAGCTAATTATTATCAAATCTATGGTTATAATTTTAGAATAAACAACAATAATAAAGGCAATATTGAATCTATCTTATAGTTAAATCTTTTCAGGTTTTTTATATTTTGCCAAAACAGCTTATTGATTTAAAATAATATCTTAAAAGCTACCTAAATAAAACAAATAATGGAATGGCTACTTTCTCAACAGCTTCATAAAAGTTTTAAACATGGGAGTGACATTGCTTCAGGATCTGTCAATTTTCTGCAGTATCAAACTATGCCAGAAAAGTAAATAATTATATAGGGATTATTTACTTAATGGGAGTCATTGTGATGTAAATAAATTTCAAATTCACTGCTATCCTGTTATCAATGAAGACCTGTTTTTTAAGTAGCAATACATATAATTATTTATGTGGAGAATGATAAAGGAACAACAATAAGAAGAAAAAATACATCATTGATTTTTCTAAATATAACTGATTATGTTTTGATTTTAAATATGTAAAAATTTTCACATGATATGTATAAAATACTGTGTGTAGTAAAATAAACTATAATAATAAACAAATATAAATATTAAATACAGTAGTTTCTAATCAGCCATTTTATTTTAATATTGATTGGATGCCCCTGAATATGTATATTTAAAAAAACATAGCTTCCATGTTTGCTTACAGGATAATATGTGAGTAATGTATTTATAACAAATAAAAAAATTGTAATGTGCTAGAATGACAGATTTGAATATTAAATAGATTAGATGCATGTGTTTTATGTAAACAATTATTAATAGTAATATTTGAGATTTTATTTGTTAAACAATTTTCTGAATGACAAGATTATATAAGACTTTAAGATCTTTGATCTTTCTCCTAACAGATATAAATAAATTATGATTATTAAATCTGTCATTCTAGCACATGGCCTTTGTCAGTGAGGAGACTTGAATCTGAGAGCACTGCACCTAGATTTTAGGATCTAATACAACCCTCTAGCAGCCATCTTTTATCTCCATATAACTACAAAACTATGAGTCTTAAATTGAAAACACCTATCCAAGCTCATTAGACTATATAGTCATATGGGTCTGAACTCAGTTCAGTACCCATACATTTTGGTGTCTTTGGTTTTTTAATAACCATAGCCACCACTATCCTATTAAGCAGGATTGGTTTTAAGCCAATAAACATCACTCACATGACCACCACTTCTTATGCTTGCTTATAACTGTTTTAGTTTTTGCCTGTTTTAAAACAGTTATAAGCAAGCATAAGAAGTGGTGGTCATGTGATGTTTATTGACTATTTGAATTCTGATAATCTTTCAATTAGAACACGGGTTCCCAATAGTAGGTCCATGTTCCAAAATAGGCAGAACTAAAGAGAGAAACAATTCATACTTTAATAAAAATAATAGTATAATTATTTGATATTAAACTCAATTCATATATTAATGAAATGCTCTGAAAAAACTTGAGCTAACCCAAACCACTCAGAGTGTTATAACAAAATAGATATATTCTAGTTAATAACACTGAATTAACTTTTGGCAAATTCTTACCAGAATCATAGTATAAAATTAATTGACTAACTACACTGGAAGCAGTATGAGAATATAGTTTATAAAATATGTAAATTATTGCAGTAAGAAATGTTAATTACAAATATCAAAAGTTCCATTTTTTTTGACAGAAATGCAAGATTCCTTCCTGTTGATTGAATTCAGGTCTCTCACAATAACCCATGCCTCCTTGAACTTTCTCTTATAATTATCCCCCTCTGTGTAGATAGTATTAAGTTAAAATATATCTATATGATCATACCTTTTCATAGTTACTTGACTCAGCTCAAATAATTTTTAGAATAATAATAATAGTGATGATGATAAAAATACACTTTTATTATATATTCAGAAGTTGAATATTAGTCATGTAATGATTTTAGATGGAATAAAATTCTTAAGTTATTTATGCTTCTAAAGATTTTTTTTCCAAATTATAGTACTAGGCAAAGAACTGTTTATTATATAAATAATTCGATTAAATATTTCAAAGGATTGTTATTATAATAAAGAATGAAAATAAAAAGATAATATCCATGTAAATAGAAGTAACCATTAACCTTTGATGCTACCAAGAAATTATCAATTACTACATATTGACAATCCCTAAGGCCAAACACATTTAGTCATTAAATCTATAATAGCTCTTTTGTTTGAATTTTTTGGTTATTTCTATTTACATGGTTTATCTCTATTATTTTAATATATAATTCAAATTTGCAGACATTTGTTTGTCTGCTCAAATAAATGTTTATTTCTTTTTTTTTTTTTTTTTTGATAATCTAAAGCTTAGTGCATTTCCACTAAAGTTCATCGTAATCATAAAAAAAACACTTCATTACTACAAATATAAATGAAGAAAAAAATCAATATTATATACAATATATATTTTTCCCATTTGTATATGTAATATCAATTTAAGTGCACTGAGCATTACACAAAACAAAGTATAAAAGCAATATGATTATCATTAAATAACAGATAGCATCTGAATAGGCAGCTATTAAAATGAATAAATATAAAATTAGTTAGTCAGTACTTAAATGGATTAGCTTTGCCTCAAATGTGACTGCTGCCTTAAAATGCATTAAGTTTGTTCTTATTACAAAACTGAAAAAAAAATACTACATATTAAAATCATAAAGTTATATACCTAAACCATAAACCATCTATTTTAATTAAAATTTCTTCTAATATTAAACAATATTTTTCACAAATGATTAAAAAAAATTTCCATAAATTTAATTGTTTAATATAAGACTTCCATCACATTTGCTCAAATAGTTTATTTTATTATTTTCTTACAATCAGAACTGTTTGTTTTCTGAACCCTACTTCCAAAATTATTTGTCAAGCATTAGTAGCCTAGTGGTTAGCATAACTGCCTTGCAAGCAGCTGGCCTGGGTTCACCTCCTAATTAATGCATTTGACATATGAAAAAAGAAAAGAATTTTATATAGTTCATAAAATTTTTGATCTACTAAACTTTCTTACTATAGTATTCAGTAAAAAAACTCATGTTATAAGGATAATCTAATGTTGAAATCCAGACACGATAATTCTTGGAATTTTTTGTTTCTATATTCCAGCATGAGAATTTTTTTTTTTTGACTGTAGGTAGCCAAATTAAATGACATTGGATTATTGATTGGTAAATATGGTACATATTGATGGATTTAGTTAGAGGCTAAAATAAGAATGTGTAATTACTGAGTCTTTATCATCCATTGGATGATAAGTGTGATAACTAATGATAATCTCCCACATATGTATACAATTAGTGCTCAGTTTATATTAAATACTTTAAATTTAAATGGACAGGTTTCAATCTACTCACACTTTTAATAATAAAATGGATGGTTGAATTGTTGGAAGGAAGAGAGAATTGAAGTTTGTTCATTAAAGATTAAGGAATTGCTATTTTAATTATAAGCCATGTACTGATTGTATATATGTGTAGGAGCTTATGGTCTGGTCTAATTGATGAGTCATGTGTATCACTTGTTTTAGATGGAGTGCAGAATGAATAGAGACTGAAAATCCTAAGTTCCAATCCCTCTATTTAATATATATATATATTGTGCCCTTTTCTATAGGTCGGTAATAATTCATAACAGTCAATTACTAAAAAATTTTAAATTTAGAATATGTTCTTTTAATATGGTAATTGTATTAAGTCAATTATATCTTTAAAGTACAATTTGAAGCTAAAGAGAATACGTAGTATATAAAAGCATTTAAAAATAGTTATATAAAGCTTTAAATATTGTTTCATATGGTTGTAAAAGCTGGCCATATTAAATAACACAGCTATAAAAATTAAAAGTATATTTAATAAATTCGATTTTAATAGTTTAAAACAGATAAGTTAATAAATACAGTGTTTAAATTTATAATCATATTTAATAGTTAAAATTAATATAGTATATTTTAAAATAAACTTTGTGATGGTGAAAATTGTATTTAATTCTATATTTTCTAAATTGTTCTTCCAAATTTTATAATTATTTTATATAATATAATAAGTATATCAATTTTATTAGTCTAGGCAGAGAAATAGATTGAAAATCATCTGTCAAAGTTATTAATCATGTGACTTGTATACTATATACTTTCACACACACGCTTGTTTGAATTAATAATAAAGTTTAAAATATTCTAAAAGTTATATTATAGAATTGGATAGAATTATTGCCTATCATAAAAGTAAATAGTATTAGACATTAAGTTAACTATCGTATAACATGCTTAAATGATGTAATAAAGATGAATACAGTTAATAAAAAAATTAAATATTTTGTTTAAATAAAAATAGATAAATGGAATAGGTTATTAAAATTATTTTAAAAGTTATTTTAAATGTTTAAATAGTTTTAATAAAATAATAATTGAAGTAAAAGTGGAATTTTAAATAATATTTTTTAAATTTTATTACGTCATAATTTCTAATTTTGAAATTCAATTCTACTATAAACTAAAAATATGTAAATTTGTTCTCAAGCTAAAGTAAGAATTAACCAATAGGAATAGGTATTCTTACAGACTATAAATATTATAACTAAGTTATCGGGGGAGAGTAATAATGTATTGAAACTGGAGAATGGTAAATTATAACTATCAAAAAGATAGTATTTTTAAATTTTTTATTTTAGTCAATTTTTTTTTTAGTACTTTCTTATAACTTTATCTGCAAAAAACTAATTGATAATTTTAAAAGTATTTTTTGCAAAAGAGAATTTTAAAATATAATAATTTAGAAACTTTGTGGAAATGATTTTCTAATTTTTAAAGTACTTACCAGTAGTATTTTATCTGAAGTTTAACCTAAACTATGCAAAAAAAAATGGATATACTAAAAATGAAATGGATATAAGTTGTAATGCTGAAAAAATATTTGAAATATTTATTGATACAGCTTTATTAATATTTCACCGAAGAACTGTTCTGGTACATAAAAACCACAGCTCAGACATTATACGGAGTCTAAAAAAAAATGTATTGAAACGTATTATTTATAAGTTTATCCAAGATTTATTTTAAAATAGTAATAAGACAATTATATTTCATGAATTATTTTATATAATATGATATGCAAAGGAGTAAAATGTTATATCCTTTCTGAAGGTAACATTTTTTAAAAAAATTTTTCAAGAATTAAAGAAAGAATCCAGGAGAATATGTTACAGAAGCGTTTTTGATATTAAAATATCCATTCTTAAAATTATTTAAAAATGTATTTAGAAAAGATTTGTTTAAAAGTACTTGAAGTTTTTTTTTATTTTAAAAGAGATTTATAAAAATACCAAATGAAAGTTTAAATGTATTAAGAAGGAAACTTATATAAAAAATTGAACACATAGTTGAATAAAAAATGGATCCATGGAAATATTATAAAAAAAAAAGTTTACTGAATATTTTTAAAGTTAAATTAGATGGAAGATGCATCGGTTACGCCGCAGAGAATATTGGCAGAGAATATTAAGAAGCTTCAGGGGATTAATTAATATTATGATTTAATAATTATCATCTTAAATACTAAAACCAAGGATTATTTTCTATAAATTTTATTAAATGGATTAATAATTATTTTTATTTTAAACTTTAATGCGCTTGGAGAACATTTTAAAAACTCTAGAGAAAATAATAAGCATTTTGGACTTATCAGGAACTATCGTCAAGAAAATATGTAATTATAGTTTTGATTCCTTTTATTTTGTTAACCTAGTTTAAATCTAATTTTTTTATATAAGATTAGGAAAAACATAAAAACATTAATTTATTAATATTAAAATTTTATAATATAACAATCTAATAATTTAGCTAAAAATATTTTAATATAAAGTGTATGGGTGTGATTTTTTTTTATATCTGCAATGCTCAAATGGATAAAGGAAGCCTACTGAACACGATGACTAGATAAAGGTTATTGGTAATAATAATAACTATTGATAATTTATAATGTATATATTTTTTTGTTTTCTTTAGATCATCCATAAATTGGAAGAATGAAGTGTAAAAGTTTTTACTTATATGTACCGCATTTCATACAACATTTTAAAAAACATTATGAGATAGGATTGATTTGAAAATATGCATACGACGATTTTTTTTTTATTAGTGATATAATCCAACATAACAAATAATTATGTGATTCTTTTAAAATTTTCATGTTATTGGATATTCAAATATTGTCTAAATAGATTGTATATGATTAGACATATAGAATAATGAAGTAAGCAGACTTTTCTTGTGGAACAGCTAGATTGTTTAACTATTAATGAATTTTGTTTATTGTTTTGTAAATGCAGATAGTTATTTATCGATGTAAGATGTGGAAAATCTTGAGAAATAATGTTGAGATAGTGGCTTGGAAGTACTTAGTGAACAGGAAACCAAGATGATGTTTTAAGAAATAGGATGTTATAAGGAATGGAAATAATATTTAGTCTTTATGTGAATATCAGCATAGTTAACAAAGCCCTATGACTGATACACATTTTATTTGGACAGTGTTTATATTTCTTTAAATATTTGATGTTCTAATAAAGCTGAAGAAATGGCTTTAACATCGTCTCTGTACTAGAGGATATTAGGCAGGTAAATGTCATACCTCTTCGCACTGTGCCATGATTTTGAGATATGTTAAGAGTAATACTCTAGCTTTCTTCGTTAATCCTATGCATCTGTTTTCACTATCTTTATTTCATGTAACTGCATCGTTTAGTAAGATATGTTTAAGAGAAATGATAAATAATTTAGAACTTAGGTTATGCTATCGTGTTGTATAAGATTGGTTTATTTGCTTAGAAGGAATAGGACGTTATAACTTAAAATTGAAGATCCAAAGTATCCTAAGGAAAGAAAAGAATTATAGAATATATTTTGAATTTTATTTCGGAAATGAAATATAATTTTTTTTTTTAAATAAAGTATCTAAACAAAGATATTTTCTTTAAAGTGATAATAATTTTAAATGCTTTAGTATTATTTTTTAAGAGAAAATAAGTATTGCATATTTTAAAATACAATAGTACAATGTAAATTATATAAACTATATGCATAGTATTTTTTTTGTTCATTAATTAACAGCAATATATTGATGATTACACTTATATCATACTAAAGTAAGGCTTAAATAAGTATATATTATGATTAGTAAACATTGTGTGATAAATACTAAAATCTAGTACTGAATTTTGGATAATATTTTGTGTAACATCTTTGACTTTGCAAGATGAAATTTTTTTTTAATATTTTGAGAAATCCATACTCATTATAAAATTTTGTTTTCTATAGAATGTTTTTCTAAGTATGAATTTTTTAAAATAGGATAGTTTAATAATATTAAGGATAAAATGCTGTTGCTAATAAAGTAGATAAATATATTTGTAATAAGTTAACCATAATGAGAAACAAAATAGTAACATTTTTTTTTTAATTTTGTCCTAAATCTAAATAAAGATATAATTGAAATATAAATCATTTTTTTTATAACCCGGTAGATCAAACTGTAAAGTAAAAAAGTTAAGGATATCCACTGTAAATAGTGTAAATAAATTGTTTATTTATTTGTTGTTAGTAATAAACTTTGTTAAATTTTGTTATTTCAAAAATTTTGTGTCCAAGTTATTTATTTGTCCACATCGCTGCATGAAATCACGATATATGCATAATAATTGAAACAAATATATAATTTTGCACAAAAGATAAATAGAGAATTATTTTAAGAATTTTAAATATTTTATTGGTATTCATTATAATTAAATAATCATAATCTTACATTATTTATTGGTCATAAATCAGTTATCACAATATTATATTAAATTATATGCTATCAGTTGCCACACACATTTTGTTTATCAGATTATCAAATGCTACCACATATTTATTTATTATATTCATGAAGATAAAAGATTATATAAAATTATTTCATTATTTTATTATGGTAATAAAAATATAACGAAAAGAAAAGATATCCAGTAGTAATTAAACAATGAAGATTATTATTATTATTGTTATTTATTATTATTAGTTTCAGTGTAGTAGATTATGACATAAAATCCCTTCTCATATTTTACTACCATATTTTTAAATTAACTTAGAATAAACTTTATGAACCTGAGATTATTTTATTGAGCTAGATTATTACAAATAGAAGATTAAGATTTAATTATTAACTTAGTCTTAGCGAATAGAAGTGTGAGACAAAGAAAAACGTCAGAAAATGCTAAAATGTGAGACTTTAGGCTGTATTTTGGAATGGTTAACTCTCTCTCTCTCAAACCACTACTTTTAATGTTATTTTGCTAATTTTACCATTACTTTATCAAGAAAACAGTACTGAATAACCTTTAGAATTTTTTTCAACTAATAAATTAATAATATTTGAATTTTAAGTTATAACAATGAGATATGAGAATTCCTTCATGGTGCTGATTGGTTATTTCTTGTTCTCTACATAAGAGAGTATTTATAAGTGATATTGAAAGTCCTGATATTTTTATTTGGATTTTCTTTTTTACACATTTATAATTTTTTGCAGAAAATGTTTACAAAAATATTAATTATTTTAAAAAAATCATTCAAATTTTAATAGAAAAATGTACATTTACATAAAAGCAATTTGATAAAGAAATTATAATGTTCGCCTGCAACTTATAACTGGATGTTAAACATATGTTTTACGTTTGCTGTGATAGATTGTTTTTATTAATTATAAATAGAAATTATTTTTTAAAAAACTTTTGTTTACTTTAATATATCTGACAAATTATTAATTTGCAATTTAGAAAAGATTTTTAATTAAAAAAAAAAAGATTTACTGGTAATATTAAATGTCAGTACCATATTTAATTTTTTTTAAAAAAATATTATGGTATTTACACTTTAAGAAAAGCCTTTTTAATGCCAATAATATATATATCAAACATTAACAGATACTTTTAATTAAATGTATTTGTTTGTGCCACCAACTTTCATCACAGCAAATCAAATGCAAATATTTTACCATCAAATTTTTGCCAAAATCATATTTTTCATAGTATTATTATTGTTCATATCTGCTGTGTAGAATCACATGACAATTTTAATTTTGAGGGGATTTTGAAGTATTGAAAAGATATTCCTAAAAAAATTATCTAAATTTTTTTCTTCAAATGTTGCATGACTAATGGTTCAAATGGCACTGAAGATGATGTATCCTGGTAGAGTAATGAAGATGAGAATTAAAGTCCTGAAAGTGAAGATGTAGAAAGTGAAAATATGTCTGAAGAAGATTTGTAATAAATTTAATGAGCTTATTGTATTTATATTAGTTTCTAATTAAGTAAATAAAAATGTTTTCTTATTTTTCAATAAAATCATTTAAAAATTCCCCCCCCCCCAAATTTCTAAGCTTAAAAGCCTATTGTAGTTTAAATTCAGTTGTGTCTTATATTCAAAATAATATAGTATTACAATTATCATCAAAGAAATACATTTATGAGGGAATGTGTTATTATAAATTAATTATTTAATTATCATAATTTCCTTGATTTTAATCACATTTCCTTATAGATGAAATTTAATAGTCTGGATCTATATATGTAAGCAATCACAAACCTTAAAACATATAGCTAATTATTATCAAATCTATGGTTATAATTTTAGAATAAACAACAATAATAAAGGCAATATTGAATCTATCTTAATGTTAGAATCTTTTCAGATTTTTTATATTTTGCCAAAATAGGTTATTGATTTAAAATAATATCTTAAAAGCTACCTAAATAAAACAAATAATGGAATGGCTACTTTCTCAACAGCTTCGTAATAGCTTTAAACCTGGGAGTGACATTGCTTCAGGATCTGTCAATTTTCTGCAGTATCAAACTATGCCAGACAAGTAAGTAATTATATAGGGATTATTTAGTTAATGGGATTCATTGTGATTTGTTGTTTAAGTAGCAATATATATAACTACTTATGTAGAGAATGATAAAGAAACAACAATAATAAGCAAAATTACATCAGTGACTTTTCTAAATATAACAGATTAAGTTTTGATTTTAAATATGTAACAATTTTCACATGATATGTATAAATTACTGTGTATAGTAAAATAAATTAGTTTTAATAATAATAATAATAATAATAATAATAATAAAAAATAAAAATAATAATAATAATAATAATAATAATAATAATAATAATAATAATAATAATAATAATAATAATAATAATAATAATAATAATAATAATAATAATAATAATAATAATAATAATAATAATAATAATAATAATAATAATAATAATAATAATAATAATAATAATAATAATAAAAAAACAAATGTAAATATTAAATACAGTAGTTTCTAATCAGCCATTTTATTTTAATATTGATTGGATACCCCTGAAAATGTATATTTAAAAAACATAGCTTCCATGTTTGGCTTACAGGATATGTGAGTACTGTATTTTTAACAAATAAAAAAATTGTAATGTGCTAGAATGACAGATTTGAATATTAAATAGATTAGATGTGTGTATTTTATGTAAACAATTATTAATAGTAATATTTGAGATTTTATTTGTTAAACACTTTTCTGAATAACAAGATTATATAAGTCTTTACGACCTTTGATCTTTCTCCTAACAGATATAAATAAATTATGATTATTTAAATTAATGTCTTTAGAAAGTTTATCATGGACTATTTGAATTTTGATAATCTTTCAATTAAAACAGGAGTTCCCAATAGCAAATCCATGTTCCAACATAGAAAGAACTAAAGAGAGAAACAATTCATACTTTAATAAAAATAGTAATATAATTATTTAATATTAAACACCTTTCATATACTAATGAAATACACTGAAAAAACTTGAGCCGAGCCAAGCCACTATGAGTGTTATAACAAAATAGACATATTCTAAGTTAATAGCACTGAGTTAACTTTTGGAAAATTCTCACCAGAATCATAGTACAAAATTAATTAACTAACTACATTGGGAGAAGTATGAGAATATGGTTTATAAAATATGTAAATTATTGCAGTAAGAAATGTTAATTACACATGTCAAATGTTCCAATTTTTGACAAAAGTGCAAGATTCCTTCCTGTTGGTTGAATTCAGATGTCTTGCAATAGCCTATGCCTCCTTGAAATTTCTTTTATGATTATCCCTCTCTGTGTAGATAGTATTAAGTTAAAATATATTGTAATGGTAAGATTTCATATGCCTTGTTAACATGTTGCAAAATCCCACCACCACGTTCGAATGGCAGTATAACAGGTGGGTTCAGGGCCTGTGATACCGTATTCGAACCTAGTAGTTTTATTCACAACAAAACCCACATGACAATGCATCTACCCTAACAATAGCATTATTTTCTAGGCCTGGTGGTCAGATAAACAAGAGACTCTAACTAATGGTTTCACCTTATGGACTACTACTATATTCTACTATTCATTGATATGAGTGATACTAATTATTAATTAAATTAAGCAGACACAGACATGGATATAGGTAATTTAAATATTTAATTGCGGTTAATTTACATAAATAATATATATTACGCTACCTGGATATCAATATAAATTACATCTCATGCCTCATGTTTCAGTGGCAAATGTTACGAGACACGCTACGATATCTTAATGAGGAATGCATTCGTTCACAAAGCTATCATCCCATTTACTTTATAATATTAATATCTATTCTAATGATTTACTAAAGATTAACAGATGTGGAGGAGTGCAGATAGACCCAGCACAAACTTTGTAATTATATTAAAGTGACCTGAAGTAGGATGGATACTGTCGAACTATAAGAGAATTGGCTTTTAAAAAGGAGAATCGCAGAATTGTTGGAGGCTGGTGGGATGATCAAACATCGTATCGGAGCCCTGTAGGTCTATCATGAGTGCGGTATCAGTATGGGGTCTTTGCCTATCCATCCCTGACCGCATGACAATGTAATTACAGTGGAATACGAAGAGGGTCGGCCAAACATCGGGTCGGAGCCCTTAGGAGTGGTCACGAGCGCGGCATCGATATGGGGTCTTTGCCTATCCATCCCCGACTGCGTGACAAGATTCCTGTGCTATTATATATTTTGTATGCTCCTTAAGTGCGAGAGCAAAACTTTGACAGTACCTCTTTTACATTTCTCCGATATAAAAATTCATGTATCAATAACTAGCGCGGTTCATAACTCTAATGCAAACACATTTATTTATACAAATCTATCCCCCATCTCCACACGACTAGCATTTAATTTACTGTCATTAAAAAAAAAACCCTTTCTTCTTAACATTATGGCTTTATTTAAGATTTAACTAACCTAACATGAATGATAGCCCATTTACAAATATACTAACCAATAATATAAATCTCATATTTATAAAACATATTATAAACATTATATGATTCCCAAGCTGAAATCTATTAACTGATATGATTTACTATTATGATATTAAGCCGCAGAAGAGGGTAACCCTTCCACGAATTATATAAAAAATGTCAGCTTGGAAACCACGTGGGCATGAAATATAATCTTAACGAATACAATAAAATTTGGATACCCAAGTAGAATAATAATAGAGTAATTTACGAGGTTCAATATAAAATAGTATTATTACAGAAAGTTACATATTTAATTTTAGAATTACATAGTAGAAATTGAAGAATGAAATTGATATATTAGAATTATAGAGTTCAATTAAAGTTCCAAAATAATTTTTATTCTTGGGATCATGTTACCTTTAGTTCATTTAAGTGTGCACACTGTTTGGAGAGTCTGAGTTTCCTGGTTCAGCAGCAGTCGTATTTAGGAAAAAGATTTATTTAACAGAAGTAGCAGAATTCTAGGTTTATCACATTTTCGTGGGAATTTTAATATTGTATAACCATCAGTCCGGAAGAGCGTAGCACGGCGCCTACTCTTGGCACATTGCTAGATATAAAATTTGGATCAACAGCATAATTAGAATTAACTTTTCTGGTTCTAACCTTTCACTGATTATTTTAACAATCAGTTGTCTTTTTATTCTCTTTTTCCTTATCTCTGGGATCCATCGAGCAAATATGTCATCCATGCAGCTGTCTCTCGGATCTGTGCCATACATCCCTTTAGGTCATGGATGCAATAGTTATACAGGTTGGAATTTCAATCTGATCACTTTTTAAATTTTACCTTTTACATGATATAATTTATAAAAGTTATTTTTAACAAACCTTTTTCTTTGTTTCTGTATGTTTAAAATACCTTTTTAGCTCTGTCATCTTTTTCCCCCTCCCGCTATAACTTGCCTTTAATTAGCAGGGGAATTATAAAAGCATGTTTATTTTAACTGAGAATTATTTATTTTCATAATTTAAGTATTACCTGGACCTGACCTAATTAATAATATGTTTACATTTTAAAATATAATTATTGATTTTTTTTTATAATTAAAATATTATTTAAACCTATCAGAATAATTAATAGGATTATTTAACTTTATACAACTTATGCACAGCAATTTAATAATACCTTGCAATGTGCTATTTTTAAATAAGCTTATCGGAGTATGTGCGCATATATAACATTTTTTTATTTATTTAAACGATTTACAGATATTGTATATTATTACACATTAATCTGATATTCAAAGTCAGAATCCATGTAAACCCATTCTAAAAAGGGGCGAGATGTAGAATGATGACAGAACTAAGGTGAAACTAAGATTTGAATACAAATCTTACAGTTTCAATATCTATATGGTTATACCTTTTCATAGTGACTTGACTCAGCTCAAATAATTTTTAGAATAATAATAATAGTGATGATGATGATAATATACATTTATTATAAATTCAGACATTGAATATTAGTCACTAACAATTTTTGAAGGAATAAAATTCTTAAGTTACTTGTGCTTTTAAAGATATTTTTTCCAATTTATAATATTATATATATAAAATTATAATATTATATATATATATAATTCAATTAAATATTTCAATGGATGGTTATTATAATAAAGAATAAAAATAAAAAGATAATATCCATGTAAATAGAAGTAACCATTAACCTTTGATGTTACCAAGAAATTATCAATTACTACTTATTGACAATCCCTAAGTCCAAACACATTTTTGTCATTAAATCTATAATAGCTCTTTTGTTTGTTTGAGTTTTTTTTTGTTATATCTATTTACATGGATTTATCTCCATTATTTTAATATATAATTCAAATTTGCAGACATTTGTTTGTCTGCTCAAAGAAATGTTTTTTTTCTTTTTTTTTTAATAATCTAAAGCTGGGTGCATTTTAAGTGAAGTTCACTGTAATCATAAAAAAAAAACCACTTCATTACTACAAATGTGAAGAGAAAAATCAATATTATATACCATATATATATATATATTCCATTTGTAAATGTAATATCAATTTAAGTGCATTGAGCATTACCCAAAACAAAGAACTAAAGCAGTATGATTATCATTAAATAACAGATAGCATCTGAGTCGGCAGCTATTAAAATGAATAAATATAAAATTAGTTAGTCAATACTTAATAATGGATTAGCTTTGCCTCAAATGTGACCACTGCCTTAAAATGTATTAAGTTTGTACTAATTACAAAACTGAAAGAAAAAATGCTATCTAAACCATAAACCATCTATTTTAGTTAAAATTTCTTCTAATATTAAATGGCATTTCCCACAAATGATTGAAAAATTTTTCCATAAATTTAATTGTATAATATAAAACTTCCATCACATTTGTTCAAACAGTTTATTTTATTATTCTCTTACAATCTGAACTGTTTGTTTTCTAAACCCTACTCCCAAAATTATTTGTCAAGCATTGGTGGTGTAGTAGTTAGCATAGCTGCTTTGCAAGCAGCTGGCCCGGGTTTGCTTCCTGGTCAATGCATTTGACATAAGAAAAAAAAGAATTTTATATAGTTCATAAAATTTTTGATCTACTAGACTTCCTTACTGAAGTATTCAGTAAACAACTCCTGTTATAAGGATAATCTAATGTTGAAATCCAGACATGGTAATTCTTGGAATTTTTTGTTTCTAGATTCAAGCATGAGAATTTAATTTTTTTTTTGACTGTTGGTAGCTAAATTAGATGACATTGGATTATTGATTGGTAAATATGGTACATATTGATTGATTTAGTTAGAGGCTAAAATAAGAATGTGTAATTACTGAGTCTTTATCATCCATTGGATGATAAGCATGATAACTAATGATAATCTCCCACATATGTATACGATCATTGCTCAGCAAATATTAAGATAAACAATTCCTTAATTTTAAATGGATAGGTTTTAATCTTCTCATGCTTTTAACAATAAAATGGATGGTTGAATTATTGGAAGGAAGAGAGAATTGAAGTTTGTTCATTAAAGATTAAGGAATTGCTATTTTAATTATAAGCCATGTACTAATTATATTTATGCATGGGGTATTATGGTCTGGTCTATGGAAATAATTTATCTTTTTAACAGGTATGTAGTCATGTGTATCAGTTGTTTTAGATGGAGTGCAAAATGAATATGGACTGAAAATCCTAAGTTCAAATCCCTCTATTTAATATGTATATATGTAAGTGTTCATTTAAATATATCAAAACTTATAAAATAGGCGACCATACTATTCTATATTAATGTAAATTAATATCCCAGTGCTTCACAATATTACTGATATTAAATTTATAATCCTTGGAATTATAAAATAAAATGTTGATAAACAAACACATGTAAAATTCTACAAATAATGATTTCCAACTATATTTAATAAATAATTAAACTGCACTCTGGATCCTGTTTCCAGTAGTATTATATATGTAAGAAAATGATTTTTCTTATTGGATTAAACATTTTATATAGAAAGTTGCTTTGCTTTATAATAATACTTGTTTACTGAATTTAAAATAAATACAATTAGTTGTTAATTTTAATATCAATCATTAGAAGTCAATTTGTGCTACATATGTCAGATGATTTCATATTCATTACTCTGGCTATTGTATGTAATTCACAATAAATGTCATTATAAAATCTTGAAGCATAGCAAAAAAGCCCATATTCTTGCTATATAATGGTATTAAACATGACAGAAAATAGTTTAATTATTTATTAACATTATTTGGAAGTCATTAACTGTCATATATATATATATTGAAACAGTTATATTTCATGGTGTAGACAACATAATAAAATATGTGTGCATATATATATAAAGTTGAAAGGAAGAGTAGAAATATAAACAAACAAAATCTTTGGTAGATATTTATTACACCTAGGTTTCATTTTACACGATAGATAGGTTCCTGAGAAAACATGTGCAAACAAAATTGCGCAAAAATAGACGTAACTTACATTGAAAAAGGGGGGGATGCGGTCTGTGATTTTTCAAAATTCGCGTAAAAAAAAAATAAGGAAATAAAATATGACTAATAAAAAATTTCAAATTTGAAAAAAATTGATACAAGACAAACTTTTTTTAACTATAATATTTAATTTTATTCAAAATAATATATTTTTATGCATAATTTACAGTACAGTAATTTACATTTTTTATACACATTTTAATTATTAAAACACACATTCATTTGCAAACTAGTAAAAAATCAGATTCTCATGTGATGTGATGTGATGTATTTGGCTTCTCCTTAAATGAAGTCAAGAATATCTCAGCAATTATTCTCACAAGAGGAAATACAACTAGCACCAAGTTCACTCTCATGTTGTGTTAATGGTTTTCTGTTGATGACGACAATGATTTTATTAATTGTTTATGAACTTAGACTTATGATAATAAAAAGACATTTATTCACCACTGCTGGGAAAAATTTAATTAAAACTAACAACTAAAAATTAAATTCTTATTTTTGTCTTTAATTTTCAATTCCGTTTAAAAATCTAATTTCTTTTTACATCACATTAATTTCAAGTCACCCGTAAGTAATTTTTAAATTGTTAATTACAATTAAAAATCAGATTTTAATTTTTAATTGTGCTCACTGCTATTACTGACCTTTTAAAAATAAACTTGTGGACACTAAATGATTAATAATTGATTACATGCTTTTTTAAAAAGCAAAAACAGAATGTAATTTAAAATGCAAAATTAACATGCACAATGTTTGAACAAATTTACATTATAATCTTGTAAAATTTAATGTGTGTATACATAAAATGTGGAAATGATGATTTTAATTTCATTATTGCATAAAATCTTACTATTATAAAGCACTGAAGATATTGAAATTACTAAGATGAAAGTTGAATTCCAATAATGATGTGATTACTTTCAATATAAGATAAGTGCGTGAAATTTATTATTTAAAGTAATAGTGCATTATCAGAGGTCGACTTCCGGTGAAACACGAATCGCGTAACTTCAAAATCGTGTTAAATAAGTCCACGTAAAAAGAGACCCAGGTGTATATTACTCTGAAATAGCAATTAGCTTTTCCATAGTTCATTTAACTGCAAATATTCCTATTGGCTAAGTGAATTAATGTTTAAACTTTTGATTGGTCAATTACAGAATCAGCAGTAATAATATATTTTTATTTTAAAATTATACTTGTTCTAGTTTAGTTTCTAAAAAGCAATTTAATAATTTGTCAGAATATTAAAGTAAACAAAAGTCATTTTAAAAATAAATTTCTATTTATAATTAAGAAAAATAATCTATAGTGGACAACATAAAATGTACTTTTCTCAACTTATTACAAAATGCATCCTACATCATTGATTTCTTTCTCAATTTACTTTACTGTAAAAGTAAGTAACTTTTACTAAAATCTGAACTTTTTTCTAAACTAATTATATTTTCACACATATTTTTTGAAAAAAAATTACATAAAACAATATTCTAAACCATACATTTTCATTTTGAAAATGAAAACAAAGAACTTAGAACTGTCAACATCATTGTCAAGTGCTTCGTTGAGTAGAGAATGAGAAACAACTAATCAGCATCTTGGAGGGCAGGGCTTATCTCATTGTCATAACTTTAAATTTAAATATTATTTAATTAGTTGTAAAATAATTATAAAAGTGGCAACATTATACATTACATTTTTCTTGATAAAATAATTGTCAAATTTGTGAAATCACATACAAATTAGCAGTTTGATAGTGAGTTAAAATTGCATACAAAATTTTTTGGTGAATATGGAGAAAAGATTGAGAGTTAAATAATAATTTTGAATTTAAAAAAAAATTATAAATTAACCATTTAAAAAGGTCTATTGAATGTTTTATTCTGATTTGGATAATTAAAAATGAAACTTAAAATTAAAAAAAAAAACATACTTGTTTTTATGTTATATGAGATATTACTGGTAGTTATAAAATTCAACAATCTGTTTTTAATTAGATTAAGTATTTTTTTTAATTAAAAAATCTACAATCTGATATTGTTTAAAGGATTAAGAAAATTGGATAAAAATTTGGTTTAAATTAAGATGAATTGAAAAGAGTCATTAACATTTTTTCAAGATAAAAAATTTACTTAATTAGTGTTTTCAAATTCTACAATATACTATAAAAGGTGAAAAAAAATAAAGATTATTATATTATAATTATGAAGTTATAACTGAAAGCAAAAAATAGAGCTGCAGCTAATATCATGATGGTAGAGTTTCAATTTAGAAGGAAGCAGGGACCTGATTTTTTTGTTATGTGGCATATATTGTGTATTAGATTTCACGTTTGAAGTGTACCAAATTATAGAGACTGAATGGAGTTGACTGAATACAATAGTTACCTAATTTATACCTTTCCTAAAGATGTCAATAAGTCAGTCTATTGTTTTAGAATAGACCAGCTACCAAGAGTTCCCTTCAGCTTACTTAAAGTCTACCATGCTATAACTAATATTTTGATTAATCTATATGCAAAGAAGTACAAACATATAAATACTGCCAGTTGAATACATAAAGTATGGTAAGTAAAAACGTAACCTATTGAAAATGATGATTATTTTAAGTACTTGACTTTGCAGTTAAAATGTATAAGGTACAAGTTTAAAAGTAAGTAAGCTTTTCTTGAATTATACATCTAAAAGGGATTGATTCTAGTTTGTATTATACTTTAAAAATTAAAAAAAGAAACTCCCAAAAAATGTTTTATGTTGGAAAACAAAAGAACATGCGCTATTTTTAAAGATGTTTACAATTAATTAAGTCTAATCTGGAAAAAAAATCTTATCAAGGATTATAGAAGAATCAATATATGTATATATTAATAAATAACCTTTATTTAAAGTGTGCTAATAACTTATATTTGTAAAAAGATAGTACTACAACACACGTATGTGTGCATTGGTTATATATATATATTGTAACGAGCACAGACGTTCGTTACATTGTTTTTTTTTATTTATTAAACTTGAAAGTAAATTAAAAAGTTCGCATTTAAAAATTTTCTTTAAGAATTAAAAATTGAAATTAAATATCATCTTAAACTCGTATATATTAAATCGCACAGATAATGAAAAATTATTAAAATAAAACTTTATTAAAGAAAAAGTATTTTAAAACTAAATTTTAAAAAGATTTGAAGATAAAATTATATCTTTAAATTTATCTTTAAATATATCTTTGATTTGGAAAACAGGTTAATTAATCAGAAATGGAAATGATAAATTTAATTAGTCAAATGTAAACCAGCCTTGGGCATTTAAATGTAAAAACATTGCTCAGATAGGAAAACAATAGAAACTTTTAGCAAATGAAATAAATCCATTGGGAAATCGGACCTCAACGAAAAGGATCATCACATCGATGACGTAATGTTAAGTCAATCTTTCAAAGTAATATAAAAGGACAAGTTTGGAAATTATTAGTTAGTGATTATGATTATTATGATGTGACAGATAGGTGTTAGTGCAGAGGTGCAGGAGAAGGGATTGAAGAGATGCACGATTCAATCCCTTCAGTTTTGCTAAGAAAGAAAGAGAAATGAACTATCGTTTTTCTACATTGAGGACCAGTTAAAGCAAAAACCTCTGGATGGATAAATAAATCAGCCAACAGAATACCAATCTGCGTGGGAATTCACGTTCATGGCAAGCAACGGATAAAGATGAACTGTTTTAAACCGTAAGAACTTTATAAATAATGAACATTAAATTAAAACTTTCCATATTTAAATGATTGCAATATTATCCTATCTAACCAACTTAATTTATTAATAATGTTATTTGATGTATTTCCTTTTTTTATATATATATTTAAAATCATTTCCATTTATATTATTTATTTTTTGTTCTTTAAGTTTTATCATGATTTTTGTTTTTCGTTAAATTAATTATATAAATGTTAAACTTAAGTCGGGCGTGAATAGCTGTATAGATTTGTAAAGTTATATTAGGGGAGGGTAATCTAAGGTTATTTGTGTCATTGTTAAATTGGGTCAATGGATTGGATATATTGATGTAGTTAGTAGATGTAGTCAGAGATTCACTACTGGCAGAATCGTTTATATATACGCCGCACTCACCCGTTTGCCTATGGAAGGAATTATAAGACAAAGAACGCAGTTTCTTTGAGTTTTTTTTATTGTTCTTCTCATTAGATAGATGTAATATTCCTATCTGATGAGAGTCAATGTCTTCTCTTAATCTTTTTGGTGCTGCCGTATTCCATATTACATTGAATACATCGATATATCTGATTAATTGATGCCAGTTTGACTGCGGATTTTAGCCTAAGGTTAAATAGGGATAGAATGTTTATTTTCAAATGCAAATCTATGTAGTCTATTCATACTCGACATTAAACAAAAATGCATTAAATTTAAGTTGTTTATAGACGTTTGCATGGATTGGTTATCGGTTAGGTATGTTTTGGGTTTTCATATTTGATCAAAATATATAGACATTCGATAAATAATGATACCTTATGGTGAGTATCTAAAATGTATTTATTCGGATGTCTTTTAAGTTATTGGTGACAATACAAGTATCTTATGCTGAATATTAGAGGGTTTCTTATATTTCCCTATGCAATTGTCAGTAATCAATAATTTTGTATTTTGATCGTTTATGTTTATTTTGAAATGTTTTTGACCGTTGAAATCTATGTAACCGATCTATAGCAGCATATTAAAACAAGCTTTTATAATCCCATCTGTGCGAACTTAATTAAAATCTAAACTTATAATATAATAGAAATTAAAATGTAAATTAAAATCTAAGGTAAAGTTAAAAATAATGTTAAATGTTAAAATTTAAAACTAATACTAAAATAATTTTAAATCTTATATATATGTGCATAAATAAATGTTTGTATGTTAATTACTGGCAGTGGCTTATTTTATTCCTCTTATATATATATTCTTATATTATATTTTTAAATCTCTGCTATTCCACTGAGCTAGTGACATGGGCTAATGACCGGATGCAAAAAAAGGAAAAAAAAATAATTTTTTTTTGACTTACGTATCTGCCTACTTTATAAATTTTCTAGGTTCAAATGCCTAGATGGCGCCCATAGTGCAGATATGTTAAGTCTCCAATTTCTCCAGATCGTTATAATATATAATAACATGAAATTAATTTTCTTCTAAAAAATATAACTTTAATAATTAATAATACGCTGATGTGTTGCGGTGAAACTTTTTATGTAATAAAGTATTTTTTAGTACCCATATATATATTAAAATCAGTTAACAAACACATATTTGTTAAAATGAATTATTATGTATTATAAAAATAAATTTTAATTATTGGTTTATGACAATTCAAAACATCTGAGTGCTTACATATAGGTATGTTCTGTGTAAACCTATTGAGATATAATAACATATTTTTGTACTATTTTAATCAAAATCAGAATGATGCTTCATATTTATAGCATAGCATACAGACCTTTCATTTATTGCTACTGCTTCTAATTAATAAATTGATATTTCAGTGTTTAAATTATTTCAGTGAATTTATTTGGTCCTAAAATAGGTTTAAAATATTAGGTTATATTTATTTATCTCTTGCTCACAGTAACAGCTGAAGAGTTCTTGTTTCCCAAGATGGATTTATGCATAACAGTCAATTATATGGATTGAGGTTTATGTCAAATGTTATGGACATTTAGGTGATCCTGATTGTCACAAATGGATATTCTTTAAAAATCATGCACTAAACTTTATTTTTTAAACAGAGCAAAACTCTCCATACAGTATTGCCACTTGTGTTAAACAGAGTAATCAATGGATGCCAGAAGGCTTGAGTATAAAATCCCTATCCAATGCCTACTCATCCAATATCCCCAGACTAGTTTCTGGCTTGTGGCCTTTGTCAGTGAGGATGAGTAGGCATTGGAGAGGCATTTTATGCACAAGCCTTCTGGCATCCATTGATTACTCTGTTTAGCACAGGTGGCAATACTGTATGGAGAGTTTTGCTCTGTTTATCAACAATTAATGTGCTAGTATAGGAGATGTGATCATGTAAACTTTATTTTATTATTAATTCAAAATTAAATTTATTGTTGGTCAGTATGTTAATGGTATTAAGAGGTTTGAGACCATTGATGGCAATCAGCATGTTTTAATATCCCAACATTTTTAATTGTTATATTCTTATGGATTAGCACTTAAATTTGAGCATCCAAATTATTGTGTATTTAATCTCCTCTAAGCTTGACAAGGAATAAATAATTAGGGTGGCCTATAGTGGATCACTTTTAACTCCAGTCACAAGATTGACTATCGATATTATTTTTTTCATTATTCATGACAATGAATGATTATTATTCTCTGCAATGCTAATAAACTTGTATTTAGTCTTTGTTTTTGATGTTCTCTCATGCTCATACTCATTCATTAAATCATTATATTCATTGTATATTTAAATTTGATTTATTAAGCATGGCTGATGATGATGATAATTTTCCATCATCCATGTTCAACAACCATTACAAGTACATGCGATAACACACATACTTGTTTTTATTTTAAAATTCTGTGATTTTTGTTTGCAATAGATTTTAATTTAAAATCTTTTTTTTTTTGACATTTCTTTTAAATCTATGTGCAAAAATATTGTAATTAAAAAAAAGTTTTAATCCTTTTGGACAAAGCATTTTAATTTTGGAAAGTTTTTAATTGCATTTTTATTTTTTTTATTGTAATCTATTTCAAAAGAGAAAAAAAGCTGAGTCTTAATTTTGCATTTACTTTTCTCTAGTTATTTTTGAATAAGAGCCCTGGTCAGATATTTTTTTAAAATTAAGATTAAGTTAGAAATAGAGGTTTTCCTGGTCAAAAACTTCTAATTAAAGATGACCCAGGAGATAAGAGTGCACATAAATAGCCAAGGAATTTTGGACAAGTTAGTATTCAGCTATTCATTTTTATTCTGTTTGTTGAATATTATCTTTTGCTGTGCTGCCGTATATTTTAAAGATTGCTGTCGGAGGATAGGAAATTCTGCTGATATCAAACTAAGGACCACTGTTTTCTAAATAGCGTTACTCTCTGCAGAATGCTAAAATTACTGGCCATGAGGAATCTTTTCTACAAAACGCAGTACTAAATCAACCCAAAGATGGACTCTGGATCCTGAGTTGTTCCTTCAAAGATCATGCCATAAAAACTTAAACAAGAACTGATCCAAAAATTGCCTCCACACTCCCTACCAAAGAGATATAAATGAAAAGCATTTATGATGGACTCAAATCGGAAAGAACTTTGCATATCCTGTTAAAGGAAATCTGACAGACTTTACATTAGGCCTTGAGGTAAAAGATTTTCATATTCTATCCAGGATTTAAATCTCTCTTGGTCTCAGCGTAGTCTTAAAATAAATCTAGCTTATTATAAGTATGGAATGTTTATTTAATGCTTTTAATTGTCTTATGTATTTTTTACTAGTGTATATAGTGGACTCTTAGTTGTAAAACTCCATATTATTTTTTATTATGCATTTGTCTGAGAGTGTATTGCGAGTTTCTATTTTAAATGCTTAGTGTTTTTTATTATTATTTATATTACTAACCTGTGATAAATGCTTTGGCAAGCATTCATAATTTGCTTTTAACTTTCCTATTCTTTATTCTTTCCTTGTAATTTATTTAGCTAAGTTTGGTTTGTGTTTTCAGCAGACCACAAATCTTTTAGCTGACAGTTTATCGAATATAGTGTTCTGTCTTTCTTAAAAGAGAGATTTTATTTTCTTCTACTTAAGCTTATGTAAAATCATAATCTTTTCTTGTTATATTTTCTTTTTTTGTATTGAAGTCAATCTTGGTAAGTTTAAACATGGTTATCATGGGCTATTCTGCAGACATATGATGTTCTTGGCCCTGATGTTTATTTTCCGAACCAAGGAAAGCTCACATATGCTGTTTCATTGTACTTCCTACAAGATTCTTTTATTTTTGCAATCTCTGAATGGGAAAACTGGAATTAGTTTTTATAAACCACTTGCAAGAAGATATTATAAATTCTCTTTTTAAATTATAGGTGAAAAAACAAACTTATCTGCCAGGGTGTTTAATGTTTTCAAAACTCTCATACACTCTCTGATAAATACTCTAGGAGAATCCAGGTCAAACTGTTTGTATGACTGGCAATAGATTTGTAAATTAGCATACTTGGCAGATATATTGTCTGTTTTAAATTGTCTCAGCTTATCATTGCAAGGAAAAGAAATTTCATTGCTTCATATTCAAGATAAAGTAAATGCTACCATGGCAAAACTAAATTTATGGCAAAAGAGAGTTGGCAACAAAGAAGTGGGCTCATTTCGTTCTTTTTTGAATTTATAACAAATTCAAATATTAAAATAGATGCTGATACTATGAAATGTATAACGCAGCACTTAGAGAGTTTACAAGTGGGCTTGAAAAACTATTTTCCTGATTTAAATAAAAATATTGAATGGATAAAATTTCCATTTAACATTAATACAGCATCCATGCCAGAAGGTTTATCGCATGCAAAAGAAGAGCAATTGTTGGAATTAGCTTCAGACGGATTCTTGAAAAATAAAGAGAAGGGGTGTACTTTAACATTATTCTGCTTGCAAATGCAACATGCATATCTGGGTTTAACACAAGTCTTGAAATACATTTTATCTTTTCCAATTTCATATCTATGTGAGGTTGCTTTTTCAGTATTTGTAGACATTAAGTTGAAAAAAAGGAACAGGTTTTTGGATGTAGAACCTCATCTTAGATTAAAATTAACAACCAGGGGACCAAATTATGATAATCTGCCATCTCAACATAAACAATTTCATCCTTCTTATTGACCTTAATAAATTTTATTTATAGTATAACTTTTATTATGAATAATTTTTTTTTTCATTTTTTTTTTTTTTATATATATACTAAAAAGAAAAAGAATAATATAATTTTTTATTATAATAATAACGTGAAAGGCTAAAACATAAGAATCAGATGGAGGTAAATTTAGTAAAATATTTCAATGATTAAAATATTTGACATTATCTAAAGAAAAACCCAATAATTAAATAAAAGCAAGATATTTAAATTTTTTCTCACTCTCTTTGATTCTATTTTTTTTTTTTTATTATTATTTGCGATTTTAAATTTGTCTATTTAAAATTGATTCTTTCAAAAAATGACATTTAGCCATTAACCCAATTACCATGGTTTTATATATAACTTTTAAAATTAAAATTAAGATCTAGTGTTAAATGTAAAACTTTCTTTTCTTTTAGAAAAGACAAGTATATACGTGTACTGCATAGAGGTGATTTATAAACAACCTGCAGTTTTAAAATAAAATTTAATGTTCGAAATTGAAAGTTAAAACTTTGTTTCTTTTCTTTTGATAAATATATCTGTATACTGTATGATACGACAGTTTACTCTCTAAAACTTTTAATTCAAATTTAATTTATTATCATCGTATCGATATTTCCATCTACATGTAAGACCTTTGGGGCAGATCTCTAATTAAGCAGGGAGTAATTTCTTTATAAAAAATCTTTTATTATATAAAATAATTGCATAGATTCTGATTTAGCTTATAAAATAAATGTCCGTATATTATAAAATTATGGCATGACCATTTATGTTTTATAGATTAAATTCTAATGCCAAATATTCATTATATATAAATATAGCATTATTGGGTTGTCTAATTTCTTTATTATCTTAGTGCATTTCTTCAGCATATATCCCTGCTTCAAAAATTTAATTTGATGGGTTCATTCTAAATACGTTTCATGCAAAGGTGGGAACATTACTTTCATTTTCCAGACCCAGTGAATCTTATTATTTCTTGTTACTAGTACAGGAGATCATTCCTACTGGTTAATGAGAGCTATTAAGAGTTATATGAAGAAGCTCATTCCTTCATTCCATAATAACTTCGCAAAAGCAAATATCTTTACATCGTTACCTTACGATAAGACTTGCATATGACATCGCGGAGGTGATCATATTCCAGTCTACCTCATTATTTGTTTTTATTTTAGCACTTCATTACTGCCTTCCTTATTTCTTATGTATGTTAAAGTTTGATATTTCAGCATTTATTGGTTATATCATGAGAGTTATGCATTTATATATTTAACCATATTTTCTAGTAATAATTAAACTTACCTTGTTTTATTTATTATTATGTACCTGCTTGAAGGATATTTGCCCCAAAGATAAAATGTGTTCATCATCCGAAGTCCCTTATTTATATGTATGTTATACCATGAAACTTTTACATAAGTAATCATTTAATTAATGTAATTCCATTATCTTATAAGTCTAACAACCTAATTAAGTGGTAGTCGTTTCTTTTATTTATTTGTTTGCAATTTTAATACTAATAAAGTGTTTGTATTATATATATATACACATTGTATTGGATGCTTTGTTTTCCCACAAGGAAGTCATATAGTTGTAATCTAATTTTAAGAGTCTCTACCTCTCCTTGTCATTTGTGGTGACATTCTGAATTCTTGCTACAAGTCCTTTATTATTTCCGACATACTTTTTGCTCCACCTGTGCTTATTCTGACACATCTATTCTAATCAGTTTTGTTCACTTTCATAAATTTATTAATAACATAAAAAATATACTCTCCTGTTGTATGACCTAATAAAGGCTGGCAAAATAAAAAGTCATTACGAATTTCTTGATCCTTTTTGCATCTAACAAACACCATAAGATTTGCCAAATTTGCAATGTCAATGGATTCATCAACTTGTAATGCATAATAATGACTTTGAGAAATATCAGACAATAACATTTGTTTTACGTTATTAGACATGCCAATGGTTCATTGATGAACTGAATTATTTGAGAGGGGAACTCAGTCAGAAATTTGTTTAGCTGTATCTTCTGTCATTATCTTAGCTTCATGTTTGATTAAAGTTTTGTCAATCATCTCCACTGCACTACATATCACAATTAAAAGTGACACATGATATGAGCTGCTACGATTTTTTGATTGTCACTTCCTGTCAAATCCTGCATTACTTTTTGAGACAGATTTAAATCCTTAAGTTTGTTTTCAAAAAAATCGATGAGTTTATCTTTGTATTGATTGTGGTTTGTCTCAAATGGCACTTTAAGTTGGATGGTTTCATGCTTTCATTTGTTAGACTTTTAAAACAAATGATACAAAGCAGAATAGGCTCTTTTTCATCTCCAGTCCATAAGAATTCAAATATAAGATATATTTTATTGTACTTGCGAGTTTTCCTTGCTTTTTTCTTAACAGGTTTTTTCCAAATTGTAAGTGGTTTTCCATCATTAATTTTATTATTTTCTCTTTGTTGATTGTTACCATTATTCAGTTTAGAAGTTCCAAATTTCAACCAGTAATCCATAATCTTAAATGTTAGGGATAAAAATTATGTTTTATAAAAATAATCAAAATTAATGGGACTTACTAAAAGTCATAACAAACCTTTCTAGTAGCAAAATCACATGAAATCTAAAAATATACACGAACATGCTGTAATAGTTCAATGTGTATGTGAATGAGTATTGTATGTAACATGTTATCCGAGACATAGACTCAAGAAATACACAGAATCAAAGTGCTTGTCAACAACATGGCTAGCATTCAAAACTACACATACACAATATTAATAAGTAAAAAAGTTTTTTATTATATTTATATGCTTGTAATAAAAAAAACAGCAAACTGCTTGTTGCACCAGATGCAGTCAAAGTTCGGTACTGTGCGTATACCCCCAAGGGTAAGCGCACCCCACTTTGGGAAACACTGTCTTAAATAATAAGCCTAGCAAAATTTAATAAATATCGAGTATATATATTGCAATAGTCAATCTTCCTTACTATGTACAATTGATTAAGCATGCGTTAAGAAAATATTTAATAACGCAATAAAATATCTAAATAGTACGATAAGAATATTTTATATAGTACGAAAAAAAACACAATTTAAAGAACCGTTAATAAATAAATTATTTAAAGCAAAGAAAACGTTTTCAATCACATTACAAAAGCTTTTATCATCTACCAGATACTTTCAATGGTTTGTGACATCATATACTGGTGGTTTCCTTTTGATGGTGATGACATAGTATGTCAGCACTTTGGATGGTCAATTATAGGCAAGGACATGATCGGCCTAGCATTCTATAAGACCAGGGAAACTCCATACTCAGCTTCTTGGTGACGGCCAGAAAAATTGCAGCGATCTACTCATTCATTGCTTGATGTAATTTAACAGCTTAAAACTTTACAATAACTCTTCCAGAAGTTTAAATAAAAATAACTCTTTCTTCCCTATATATATATCTCAAAACAAAGCCAGGTGGATTGGCTGTTCTCCAAATTAATTAATTTAAACTTAAAGAAAATTATTTTCTTTATTATGTAAAAGAATCTTACTGATTGTAATCTTAATCAACACAGACACAGTTCGTATTAGTACAATATATATATACATGCGACACACATATACTCTAAAAATAAATATAAACTCTTTTAAAATCTTTTTCTACTTTATAAGATTGAAAAATTTCTTGAACAATGAAAGAACATGAATATTATTTTTCTTTTAATTTTAAAAATGTGCTAATAAATATTTTTATAACTAGATTTTAAAAAGCAAATTTGCTTTTGTTAATTAAAAAATATTTTGTTCTTGTTTTTACAAAAAAAAAAATTGTTTGTGTGAAATATAACATTTAATTAAATTTTCTGAGGGAGTAGAAAATTATCATCAATTTAGTTTTTTTTTAATTGACAAACCACGAATGATATACTTATTGTTGATTTATTAATTTGTTACCGGCAGTAATCACTATATAAGGTAAACACGCATGGTTGAAGCTATTTATAAGATTTTACCAATAGTTATTGAGTTATTATTAATAAGAGTAGATTTAGCAGTTGACAGCAATTTATTATCTAAAAAGCCGAGGATTTCACAACCATTATTTCTTTTATTTGTACTCCAGTGACAATGATTAACTCCATATCTTTTAAATCATTTGTCATTTGTTCCGATAACTGGTCTAAAAATAATATAAAAAAATATTTATCTCAACTTCAGCTACCAGTTATAGAAATCTTGCTAAGGATTATAATTCAATATTTCAAGCTTAGAAAAAAAATATTTAACATTTAATAGCTTTCAATCTCGGAGGATTTAGTTTTCTGGAGTGATTACAGAAAAATATCAATTCTTACAGATATAAGAGAAAAAAAATATTTTTGTTTAAAGAATAAACACAACATCCTCACACACTATCTCATACTACAGATACACATGATCACACACATGCAGATGGTAATCTGGACCAACTGATGAGTGCTGGTTTAGCACGAAATACGTATATTGGTGATTATTTATCTTTTCTGCATGTGTGTGGTATGCGTATCAGTAGTATGAGATAGTGTGGATAGTAAAGTGGCTTGAAAGTCTGAGTTCAAATTTTCTATATTTACAATTAGATTCCAGGTTTAAGAGTGCCTGGTATTTCAAATCTTACAATATCCTCACATAAAAAAACAAGACTTTACCAATTAGTTATAAATAAATGTCCATGAAATTGGAAACCAACTCAATATTTATAAGTATGCAAAAAATTGATTTATTTCAGGAAATGCTCAGGATAAGAAAAGATAAACATTTTTTTTGGCTATTTCAATTATTTACATAAATTCATTTATATCTAATAATTTTAAACAATATATCAAATATATTTATTACTCACGCTATGTTCATTAAATATATATATATAATATTTACATGCAAGTATATTGAAATAAATTGAACCTTACATATAATTAAAGGATTTGAACACAGACTTTCAAGCTCCTATTTTTTAGCTATCCACCCTATATTAAACAACTAATACACATGACCACATTTATATAAAAAAATAATCAATACTCGTATTTCGCGCTGAAACAACACTCATCAATTGGTCCAGATTATTGTCTCTCACACATATATACAATCAGTACTCAGTTTATATTAAGATAGCAAATCTTCAAACTTTAATGGGCAGGCCTCATTCTTCTCCACCCTTCAACTTTTCAGCCATCCATATTATTAAAAATCTGATCATGAATGTTTAAAGCCCTTGCTAATGCAAATATTATTGTCATACCCATGTTTACTTTAAGTCAATCTGACCTCTCATATTTATGACATTAATGTATCCATTTAAATATACAGAAGAGGGATGGGCATAATTCGGGCTGAATCTGTAATATTTAAATACAAATATGTTGAAATATAAGGAAATTTAAACACAATCATTTAAGTTCCTTTCAGCTATCCACTCTATCTTAAATAAGTGGTACCCATGATCACATACATAGGAAAAAGGTAAATAATCTTCATTATATGTATTTCATGCTAAACCAGCACTCATCAATTGGTCTTGATCATTATCTCCCAAACAAATATACATTCAGTGTTCAGTTTATATTAAAGTAGCAAATTTTCAAATTTTAATGTACAGGCTTCACTTTTCTCCACTTTCCAACTTTTCAGCCATCCATATTATTGAAAATCTGATAATGGAAGGCTCAAATCCTTTAATAATGCCAATATTGTTATCATACCTATTTTGACTTTAAGTCAATCTGACCCCTCAAATGTAGGACCTTAATATGTCCATTTAGATACACAGTAGAGAGTTGGGCAGAATTCAGGCTGAATGTATAATATTAAAATACAAGTATAGCTGTAATTAGAGGGAATTTGAACACAGACCTTTAAGCTCCTTGTATCTATTCACTCTATCTTAAATAACCAATATACATGCCCACATATATGTGAAAAAGATAAATAACCTCCAATATATACATATATATATATATGTAAATTTATAAATAAATATTAGAAAATACAGTACTTAAAAGTTTTATAAAAATATATCTATAATCGTCACTTAGAAGTGCTTTCAACTATCCTTACTACAAGGATAGTTGAAAGCACTTCTAAGTGACGGTTATAGATATATTTTTATAAACTTTTTTTTAAGTACTGTATTTTATAATATTTATTTAAAATTTAAGTATATTGTTTTGAAGAAATACAGACATCAATTTGTAATATATATATATATATATATAAGGAATCAGGTTGACTTGAAATCAACATGGTTATGACAACAATATTGGCATCAACAAGGGCTTTGAGTATTCATCATCAGATTTTCAATAATATGGATGGCTGAAAAGTTGGAGTGTGGAAAAGAGTAAAGCCTGTACATTAAAATTTGAAAATTTGCTATTTTAATATAAACTAAGCACTGAGTGTATATTTGTTTGGGAGATAATAATGTGGACCAACTGATGAGTGCTGGTTCAGCATGAAGTAAGGATATTGGAGATTGTTTATCTTTTTCACATATATGTGGGCATGGTTTATTGGTTATTTAAGATAGAGTGAACATCTAAAAGGAGCTTGAAAATCTGTGTTCAAATTCCTTAATTATATATATATTAATGTATTGTCTTTAGGCTCACAGTATAGTGGATGTATAATAATGTTACTATATATATATATTCAAATTTTATAAAGGTAAAAAAAAAATGAACACACATAAAACTTATTTACATAAATATTAAACTTGATAATGCTCATATTTGTTGGGTGTTTCTCTCAGAAAAGTCTTGTTGCTTCACTGATTTAGACTACTGTCTTATTATTATCATAACTTGTGTTACTAAAGAATATTTTTAGACTTGTAAATTATCCCATACAGCTTTGATTGATTTTTAATTAAAAAAAAGTGAAGAGAGCAGTATTTTACAGATAATTGTGAAATATCAATCATTTTTACTCTACAGTTCTCAAAGAAAATATTTCTTTTAAATGTGTTCCTTACTTTTTGATGATGTTTTACACGAAACTCATGCCATAACATCATTATCTGTCAAAATTGACATACTGCTATTTTTTTCAAATATTTTAATAATTATAAAGCAAATATCAGATTTTAAAGCAAAATTCATAGATTTACTACAAATCCACCTTTGATCTTACAAACTTTTTTTTCGAAAAAAAAAAATAAAATAAAATAAAAAATTATTTCTTTATTTTCTGAAAGTGTTTGTAGTAATATCATTGGTAAAAGTTATATATTTTGATCTTATTTACAAATCAGTTTTGAAATATTCATAAAGTTGAAATGTGATGTTATAGAATATTATTCATTTATAAATTTGGATTACAAAGAAATCATATACAATTTATTCAGTTTTAATATAAAGGAAGGATTTTACACAGAAGTGAAAGGTTGGCAACTTGTAAAACTTCCACCAGGAGAAAAAATAACAAATGTTTGAATTTGAAATGGCTAATTGAACCAGCATTCAAAGCTATGTACTAGTAAGCTGTCTACCTACTTTGATAATGAACTTCTTAAACATTCTTTGTATGAACTATACCCATAAAAATGTGTTGCTATTGGTGTTTCTTAATCTACAGCTAATGAACTTTTATATTATACATATCTTCTTTTGACAACAGTCAATTATTATTTATTTTATCAACTACAATCAAGTCTGCCTGTTCATTGAACTTTTAAACTTTCAATTATATATATATTTATTCAATAAATAACTATGTTAATAATTAGATTACATCTGTATGCATATATAATTATTGATGTAATCTTTGTTTAGTGAATAATAATAATAATAATAATAATAATAATAATAATAATAATAATAATAATAATAATAATAATAATAATAATAATAATAATAATAACAACAACAACAGCAACACAAAAGGCTGAAGATGCACTTTAAAAAATGCTTAAATGACAGCCAATCAGATAGTAATAATGGCTTCACAAGGAACTCTCAAAACACAAGCCAGAGACTTTACAAGAAAAAGATGGATCCCCACCTTCTTCTCTACTTAAATTTATATATAAATAAGCCAGACTCAAGCATTTCGAACTATTATTATTATTATTATTGATAAGTGACAATTAATTATAACCAAAGTTCTGAAAATACTTACAAAGTTTATGCAAACTTAAAAAATAATAGATTGCATACTCCAAAATTACTAAACAGTCAAATGAATTTGGCATGTATGCAGAATGTGAATTGCATAATCAAATGTGTTAGTTTGGCCTTTCAATACAACTATGAATCGTTGTTTTTACAGTTTTATTTATTTATTATTTTTTTTATAATGATGATATTTTGTGCCAAAAGATTTTATATGGGTATCAATGTATATTCAGTTCAGACTATTAAACAGTTCCACATGGAGCTACATCTCAGTATTATCAAAAGTAATAAAGAATGGTAAAATGTTTTGCAAATAACAAATTTTATACTCTTTCATTACATTTAAGTTACGTATGATTATCACCTATCATAAAATTAACTCTATAAATACAGATAATATGTTTTATAAAAATTCAAATGTTTGAATTTACATCATATCAAACTACTAAAACATCACACAGCCACCATTCCTTACGCTTGTGCAAGCTGTTTCTACAGTAAGAACTATCTCCATACATTTGGGTTATCCAGTGCAAGCCACAGTAATCAATGGATGCTAGAAAGTTTGTGCATCAAAATCACTATCTAGTGCCTACTCATTCAATATCCTGAGACTAGTTTATTTCTGGTGACTTTTCTCAATGAGAATCCTTAGATCTATCTAGATCTTTGGATGTAATGCAACTCCCCAGATGCTGACTTTTACCATTTTTAATTAACTATAAAGCTATGAGTCAAAATTGAAAACACAATATTGTTTTACGGATATCATATATAAAATTAAAAAAAAAAAAAGATAAAAAAATAATAATTGAGAATTGTAATACAATTCTAGTTTATGTATAGCAAAATAAATATTTATAGTAGCTTAAAGTTGCAATTAATACTTTATAAAGCGCATACTCATTACGTAAGTAATATATATTAAGGCTATAACCTTAAGACTATGCACTTAAAATGTGACAGTAGGGACCTCTATAAATCTAAGACACAAGATTAAAGCTTTTAAAAGACAAGAGTGGCCACTCTATTGTCACATTTTAGGTGCATAGTCTTAAGATTATAGCTTTAATATATATTATTTACATAATGAGTATGCAGTGTGCGCTTTACAAATTATTAATTACAACTTTAAATTGTTTTAAAAGATTTCTAATTATAAGAACTTTATACCGACTCATTGTAAATTGAAAGATTTTGCGCATGCGTGTTAGTTTGTATAGAAATTGTGGACTTAATCAGTGAAATAGTTAATAGCTTCACGCTCTAAAATGAAAATGCTTTAGATTTACTTATATATTTAGAAATTAGGTCGAAGATAGAAGTGGCCACTCTTGTCTTTTAAAGTCTTTAATCTTGTTTTTACATTTGTAGAGGTCCCTACTGTCGCATTTTAAGTGCATAGTCTTAAGGTTATAGCCTTAATATATATATTACTTATAGTAGCTTAGTAAATTTAGTTTCAAAACAGAAATGTATATAGACAGGGAATTACGAAAAATAAAAGATTACTTATATTATGAAAGTTAATATAGTATTACAAAAAATTTAAATTTTTCAAATTAATTTGTATTACAGATCCTATATATAACATACTGAGAAGTAAAATATTAAAAATCATTTACATAACCTTAAGACAATTCAATATTAAATAGACCGACTGACACGATGTATAGTAAGATAAATATTCGATCAAACCTTAATAAATTTACAATCAGAAAATGAAAAATCAACTTATTTTACAAAAGTAATTTTATATCTATCAACTTCTTAAAATAGTAATGTTTTTTTTTATACACATAGAATAAAATAGTTAATTGAGTTAAAAATTTCAATGAAACCATCCAACCGCTTTTTAGACTTTCATTTTATGGATTTCTTTTTTTCATTTAATCAAAAAGTAAATGGACCATTTCTGAAAAAGAACAAAAAGCATATTTTTAAATAAAGTTAAGCTTTGACAGATTTTAAAAGAATTGAAGAACATTGTAAAAAAACAGGAAAATTATATTTTGACTCACGTTTATAAAGACATAATACGAGATAGTTTTCTAAATGAATAAAGAGAATGTTTTATGAAAAATTATGCAAAATAATTGGGTCTTTACGAAAAATAATCAAATTCACTTCACGAAAGCTTCTCTTAATAAAAATGCTATTTTATGCACTAATGCCTTTTCTTCGCATAGTGTCGCGATTAAAAAAATAATCGAATTGTTTATTGCTTGTAAATTCGTAAAAGTTCCAATACGGAAATGAAATACTTGCATTGGTGGTCGAGAGGTCAGCGCGACTGCCTTGCATTTGCAGGTAGTTGCCCGGGTTGCGGGTTCGCTTCCCGGCCGATGCTATGACACTTAAAAAAAAAAAAAAAATAGCAAGGTGCGATCCGTTTTGTACTAAAACCACAATAAAAATGCAATGGAAATTATTTATTGGCAAAAAATGGTGATACTTATTATTTGTTTTTAGTATATATAATCAATGATTACAATGTATGTTATGATGTAGTGATTACATTCCTCCACAATGTGATAAAAGTGAATACTGTCCTGGTGTGCAAGTATAAAAGTAATCAAAACAGTCTTAATGGGCAAGGAAATAAGGTGTTGATATCTCTACAGTACTGCAGATACATTATTCATTAAGTAAGCCTGAAAGTATATAGTTCTTGTACAGCAGAAAATTTGAAACCTGTCAATGAAATTATAGTAAGTTGCTGTCTATATATATATATATATTAGTGATTGTTCAAAAATGTTAAAACATTTTTAATAACTAAACAGGTTTGAATTTGTAGTAAAGGAAATTTATTTAAATCTAAGCATTTTCAATACTGAGAAGTATGATAAGCCATGGTTATGATTCTTCTCAGTACTGAAAGTGCTCAGCTTTAAATAAATTTTCTTTATTACAAATTCATACCTGTTTTATTAACAATGTCTTAATATTTTTTGAACCATTATAATTATTGCAGAAAAACAGGATAAAAGATATATTATAGAATTATATATTTAGTGAACAAATGATGAAGATAGGTATAAGAGATTGTGATCTGGGTCAACTGATGAGTGCTAGCTCAGCATGAAATGCACATGTTGAGGATCAGTTATCTTTTTTACATCTTTGATCAAATGTTTCAGTAATATGTGATGGGATAGAACTTTGAAATATATTTCGTGCATATATCTCTAAAAATAATGTATATATGAAGTAAAATGTGGCATATGCTATATGAATTGCTTGAGTGGGTGTAAGAAGGTCTGACTTCTGATTTGATGAATGGTTGTGATAATATTATGCAAAAGCACTTGCAAATGTTATCTAATTCAGTGGAATCACATTTACTTCCTGCTGTTATCTAAAAAAAAAAAACAATAGAAAGATAAATTTTGAGAGATAGTAAAAATTTAAATATCTGTGGATGGGTTTTTACTAGAGTGTGTAACTAATAAATATTGATCTCAGCATTTTAGAGTACTAGTAAAGTGGATAACTCTAAAACTCAAAGTAGAGGCTGTGTTGTTAAGACTTCATAATTTCTGCTAATTAAACTTCTCATGCCTCCAAACAATAAATTATTTAATTATTTTATTAATAATGTTTATTGATTGTTTATATAACTTTTTAAAATGTGTGAACAATATTATAAAATCAAAGTAGTTCATATCCTATACTTCATTATCCTGTATGCTAATATTTCTAAGATGGTATTTAGATTAATTGAGCATTAGCTACCAAATTTTGTCCTAATCACTGTCATCAGAAGGCTATCAAACCTTCAACTCTGAATAGTCTATCTTATTACCATTAGTCTCTACTGAAAAAGGCAAAAATAGTTAAAAGATGCTTGAAAGGTCATGTGACATTTGAATGACAGAATTGAATTGCAACTTAGGGATTTTTAATTCTTTGGTCTGCCATTTTATTAAACCATAAGAACAAAATATCTAAATGGATTATAATTCAAATGTTCAAATAGTATATCATCCTTAGAGTCCTAGAAGAAACAAGAATTAAGTGGTAATCTTTGATGTTTAAATCTTGAACTGTTAAATTATGTTGAAGCACTCAATATGATGTTTTTGCTATGGAAGATCATAAATTGAATGCGGATCTTTGTAGGTAATGTAAATATTTAAAGATAAAAAATTCACTAGCTGATATACAAGCTCATAAATGATTGGTGAATGAAATTGCTTAGAGAATGGTTATTTTACTGATCATTATCATAGTTAATGCTTTGACAATTTCATAAGGACCTAAAATAATATTATTCTATTAAAACCATGGAAGACATACCTTTATGTGACAATAACATTATGAATAGATGAAAAGATTATTTTGATCAGTTTTTTAATAATGTATGAAAATTAATGACATATTCATTCTGCTTATTTATGTCGATAAATTTACAAAAGTATCCAGTTTAATAAAATTCATTTTTGTCTTTATAATTGGTAAATGTAAAAACAACATGCTCTGATATGATATTTTAAATAGTTTTATAAAAAATACGATGTTATAATAAATAATCAAATGATTCTTTGGTTAGCAATTCATAAGATGTACAATCAGTAGAAGTCTTACACAATTAGGCAATGATTCATGTCCTTGAAGTCCACAGTCTTCTATTGAACACTTTTTTAACTTAAATAACATAACAGCTTGAAGTTGCATATTACTAAAAACATTTAAATGCTTAAATTATTGAACTTATTCTGCTTGATTATAATTCTTTTATCACTATTTTTTTTAAAAATGAGAGTTTATAATTATCAGTTCTTTTTTATATAAAAGTATCTCAAAGATTTCACTGAATAAGTTGCTACCAGTTTATGGTTAATGGTATGCAGTAAAATGGCAGCAACTTGGCACATATTTAACAGTTTTGGCATTCCCACAGCTCAGCAATAGCTCTAGAATTTTAATATTGGATTAAGCCTTTCTATAATCTTACATAACCAGGGTGCACTTTTAATTTATGGATTTCCAATTTTAAAATTCTTAATTGGAAAATAATCTGAAGATGTCAGCATTATACAGAACTTTTAGGCAATAATTGTGGTCTAATTTGAATGACAATGACATGAAGTATATGATCTTAGATGTCAAAAGAAATGACTTTTTCTGATTTGTGGAGATTTTTAGCCTGAGGTCAAATAAAAGAACAAATTACATTTCTAAAAAAATATAAAATCCAGTAATTTGTTTACAAAATAAAGGTTATTATGCAAAGTTTGTGTAAAAGACTTATTTTAAACCACAACATGCATCACTAATAGGATATTTTCTTTGAAAACAATTTATTTTTAAAAAGACAACTCTTAAAAGTTTATTATGGTTTAGCATAAATAGTTTTTATTGGAGAAACTAAAATTGTCTTTGTCAAAATGGAGAGAAATTGTTTTAAAATTTTAATAACAATAAATAATATAACTTTTAAAATTTGTTTTCTTTCTTTGATGATAACTAACCCTATGTATATATATTTAATAGCATAAAATTCAAATGTCTAATATTTTATTCTACTAACTTTTTTGAATAGATAAATTATATCCAATGTCAAGTGCCATTGTTATATAAAAGAACTCCCCTAAGCAATTTATTTTCAAATTTGGCAAACAACAAATATTACTTTTTACAATGACTATTACTTGAAAGCTTACCAATATAATAAATAACACTAAGATTATCGACATATATTTAAAAAATTGTACTTGTAAAAATAAAATGTTAATATATGAAGAAATATTAACAAAATACTCACTAGTTCCAATTCAAAATAGAAAGGTGGATTTTCTTCCTCAACAGGTTAAATGAGTAGCAAAAACTGAACGTGATTTTCAAATTTAAAAATATTTCATGACAATGTACATTTAAATGCTAGACAATGTAAAATGTATATTCATGATCAAGGATATAATTTATATGTTATTTGTTTTATCGATCCTGATTTAATTTGCAGAATGTTTGGAATTAGTTTATTGTCATTTATTTATGTATTATACAGCTTCTAAATGATATGAAGGAAAAAAGTGAATAAATCGGATGTTATCTTAAGTGAAAACTGTTATTGAGTAGGATGAAAATGAGATGTAATCTTTTTTTATCGGTGCATTTCTCATTTTGAGTCACAACATTTCACCAGCACTGAAACACAGATCACACTCTGTCATCTCAGCTGCATCTTATCACAACCATTCACCATCTCAGAAATTCAGATCACCCTTGCGGAGAATGGTAGCAATATGATAAAATTGAGATTAAAATACACTGATAAAAATTATAAATTTTAATATATACATATATAGATCAATTATAGTTCACCATACCACAAAATGTTGTAAATGAACAAAATAATTCTGAACTTAGCACTAGAATTCAGGTGATCAATATTCTTATCTCAACTAAAGAATGAAAGTTGAATGTCAAAGTCATGCATAAAGAATGAGTCTGGTTTGAGTGATGGTTTGAATATAGTTGTGTTAAGATGAAAGATGTTATTGATAAGTACCAAAAAAAATTTCTGATTTTTTTTCTGTTTCAGTTAGAGTGGATTTTGAAGTAGTTAATAATAAGGATTTATGAAACTGTGCATTAAAATATACTTATATGTCGGATTATTTCCACATTAAATATTGAATGTCTTTAACATTTTTTTAAAACTTTATTTAAATTTTTGATATTAAACTGTTATTATTAGCACACAGACTAGTATATAATACATTTCAAGTGATATTATTCTCTTCTCTTTGTCAGGTATTGCTAGCCTGACAAGTAATTATATTAGCATGAGAATTGAACCTGGATCTGTAGATTCTTTAATATTGAATTTTAAGGTAATGCTCTAACCAACTAAGTCATTCTGACAAAGACAACGGTCAGTAGAAATTCCATATACTTATCTATGCTGTTCCTCTTGACTTCCCTATTTTTTCCTTTAAGAGCAAAGCTAATTAATGACTTCCAAACATTATGAATTATCACACCAGTTTGACCAATGGGGTCGTTGCCCATGGTTACGGGAGTAGCTTCATGTAATTGGAAGATTTAAATAAATTTTAAATTTTTTTCAAAGATATTCAATATTTAATATTAGATAAAGGAAATACACTTCAAATGCCTTCATCACAAACCTTCAAGCAAACTATATCCACAAGAATGTTACAATTCTGAGAAGGAAGTTGTTAAATTTAATGAATAAAGAGCCAAATCATGACTTCTAGAATACAAGATGCTGTTGGTCATATAATTCATGTTGTTTTAAATACTAATCTGCATAATGTTCTTAATATGGTCTGGTAATTAATATCAAAAAATTCAAGTTGTTTCTTAGTCTATTGAAGATTGAAAAATCTTTAGAGATGATATATTGAATAATCATGAAATTGAGAATATGCATGTAATCTACATATTTTAGTAGGTATTAGATTAAAAAACTAGATACAAATAACAATATAATCTAGAATCCATTAAGTTGCTCTGCATTTAATGAGTAAATTTGTTGTAACTGCTCCAATTATATATATATTGTAACCTTCTGGATAGGCACCAGAAATATTGATTGTAATTATATAGCACTGTATCAGTAACAGCTGATTGCATCTTACTAAAAAAAATGAAATAACCTGAAATTTAAATTTTATTTTTATTAATGACCTAAAACTATGTTTAAAAGCATTTATAGATATAATTTGAGAGTTTTGAGATATTTAATATTTTTCTTTAGTGAGTATTTAATGATAGAAAGAGGGGTGGCTTGTCACAGAAGTTGTCAATTTAGTTTAAATTGATCCAAGTTTGTTTTATTTGTCTACAGAACAGTACTGATATTTGTTTTGGTAATTTCCTGGTTTATTTACTTTTAATGTTTCAACCCATAGTGTAAATAGTGCAATGTGTTTGACTCATCATCATAGAAACTTTAATTTTAGTCAGATTGGTTTAGTGCCTGTAGTACATCATTTATGGATGCGCATGTAAGCTTGTGCTATCTTTCAACTTCATTTTCCATTTATGTACTTCATTAAACCACCAATATCATGTTTCATAGCAAAATATTTGATTTCCTAATCCATAGCTTGAATAACTATCTTAAATACAATTTAAATGAATTAATAGATATTGGACTAGTGAATTGTCAACAGACAAATACACTTAAATATTCTATTTGTTAAAATAATAATTATTATTTTTTATTTTGTTACTTTGATAATACATAATATTTTATTCTTGATTCAATTTAATATTTTTTTTTAAAGACAAAATATTTTTTCTTTCTTCTTTTTTTTTCAAGACAGAAAGATTCTTGCATATTTTGGAACTAATTAGTTCAGTACAATGGGCAGAGGAACCTTTTGTTTCTAGAGTTTTGAACTTTAAAGTGATTTTGGATTGGTCGAAGAGCAGAGGATGGGGTAGTAATCTGATATAAAAGGGGAATACTTTTGCAAAAGTTGGCTTTGATGATTTCAACAATTTTCTCTCCATAAAAAGTTTTTATTAGTACAATTTTGTTTCTACAAGTTGGTTCTTACATGGTCCAAGCTTGAAAGTAAAACTTCTATTAATTTTCTGAATGAAAACAATTCAGAAATTCTACTGATGAAAATATAAATTGAAATGCAGATGTAAATCTCTTTGGAAATAAGGTATATCTCCCTGCTTTTAATTGACTAATCTAAATTTAAAATCATCATTTGACATGCATATGTGTGCCTATATTATAAGTTTTTCTTGCCTAACTTTAAGTTCTAATATTAAAGAAATAATTGAAATGCGTGTTTATATGTCAGATCTACTTTATCTAAATTTTATCTGTAATGTTAAAGAAGTAATTAAAATGTGTGTCTATATTATAAGTTTGATTTACCTAGATTTAATCTCTAACACTAAAGAATAAACTGAAATGTGTGAATTTTATTGTTATGCTGGAAAGTTTATGCTGAACTTTTTTATTAAACACTTCAGAGACATTTTGTTGATCATTTTTGCTAGCTATAAAGGAATGAAGTTTAAATAGAAGGATGTGTGTGGATAATCTATTATAACATGCTTTATTATTATTATTATTGACAAAAATATATACCTAATCATTTATATCTGAAAATAAGAAACAAAATATGTGACATATGATTAATGAACTATTAACCTATCTCTAAATGTGCTGATAAATGAATGAGTTGAAGAGAATGAAATTGGATATGAATTTTTTTGATTTTATTGTTCTCCTCATTTGCATTTGATTTTATTATTAAAGTATATTATTAATATACTTACATAAATTAAATGGATTCTATGAACTAAGTAGTATTTGTCTTGGGAATAACTTTTTTAAAAAAAATTTAGAATGAATGCTTAAACAAGTCTAATGAATTAAATAATAAATTATTGCTCTGCTTATGCCATAATAAATATTTTTTGCCATAATGGAAATTTTCATATGTGATATTGCCAGCGATTTCATTATCTATTGCTAAAAACTTTGAAATGCTGTTAAAGTGGACCCAATTCATATTATTTACCTCCCTGCAGGAAATTGTTATATGTTTATCCATATTCACAATTATACCAGAATGATCATCATCATTTAGTACCTGACCAAGATGTATCATCTACAGACTATAAATGAACTTTTCGTTCCAGCCAAAAAAAAAAAAAGCTTTAATGATTATTATTTTTGTTAAGATTCGATAGATAGGTAGATTAATTATTTGTCTTATGATTTTTTTATTATTTGATTATTATTTCTATCTTCAAGAACATCTTGCAAAAGTATAATATGGAGTGATATTATACTGGGTAATTAGTATTATTTTAATATAGTTTTTATTATGTACTTGTATTTCTATACATGTGTGGCAATAGAAATATTTGTTGCTGTTTAGGAGTTGACAGCTTGTTTTAGAGAAGAGGTGGTTACATAAAATTTATCGTTTATCTTTGCATTTTTATGAAGTGATGAGGTTTATTTTTTAATAACTATTTTACTCCAAATTTAAAGATTTGTTGTTTATCCCAAACCAGATTTTTGTTTCAATTTATGGGCTAATGCCAAATACTTTAAAGAGTTATTTTGTCTTGCTTATTTAATAATAATTATTATATTTCCAAGTTAAAATATTATACTTGTAAGAAATGAGAGATTTGTTCATTATTTCTTTTACAGTATTTCTTATCAAATGTGATTTGAAATTATATATGCATTATTATGCTTATATAGCTGCCTTTTATTTGATCCAGTTATGTAACTGTTGAATTGAAAATAGAAATAATTTAGTTCCCATCGGATGATGAAATATGTCAAAAGAAGTGGAAAGATTAAGGATTTGTTTAAGAGTGAATTTATTATTTTTTATGCTTAGATTGAAATGTATTCTGTGGCTATGCAGAAGGAATTGTTTATGTTGTATATTGTATTGTCAGGGATTGAGAAAACTCTCCCTTAGTTTATTAAATATTCATCATGAGTGGGTTATATATTGCATTGTCAGGGATTGAGAGAGATCTCCCTTAGCTTGCTGAAATATTTGTCAGGAGTGGATTATATCCTCCAGATTAAGTAGTTGTATTTTATGAATTATAGTATGTAAAGCCAAGTAGTGTATTTCCCTTGTTTTTGGTGATGAGACAATGTCCACACCAGCATTTAAGCCTCAGAAATTAGGCTAGGGAGTCAATGTGTATTATTATTTAAGAGATTAGAGTAAAGAAAGTCTTTTTATCTCTCATGTATTTGTGTGGAATGCATTCTCATCTTTTATTCATAGCCAAGTGTAAGATAGTTTGCTGATAATAAAATAAAATAAAGGTAGAATTGATTTTGCTCACAGAACAACTGAAGTAGAATTAATGTTAAAGCTTGGTTGGCCATTGCCATCATCCATTTATTCCAATTTCATAAGTAAACCAATTGGATTTAGTTATATTAATTATTTTATAGCAGGTAGCATAATTCTCAGATGCATGCATAAAATAGTATTAATTTGGAAGGTATGAAGAAAATCCATCATTAATGTGTAACTCTTTAATAATTGTTTCAAATCATATCATATTAATTATTTAGATTTTATACCAATCAACTCTCAGAATGTTTCATCCTCATTTTGAATGAACAAGCAAAAGAAAACAAAGGGTAGCTAATTAATAGAATTATTTATTTGGTTTGTGAAGGATAGTTTGACCTCTTGCTCATAGATTTAAACCCCTCTCATGTTATTTTGATGTGCATTTGAAGTAAAAATGCCAAGAACTTTAGTTTCATATTTTATAAATTTAGTGTCAGTGGTTAATAAAGTTTTATTTTTCATGCGTGTATCAGAATTGATTGATAGCTTGAATGTATTGAAAATAAAATATAAAAAATAACTTTATATTTAATTATTGTGGTGTGATGTTTAAATAGAGTTTTCTTTCCCATAAGCATATCAGAATTGACTGGTAATGTGTTGTATTTAAAGTAAAATACCAACAAGTTAATTTCATACTTAGTTATCTTGGTGTAGTATGGTTTCTGTGCCATAGGCTTATCAGAATTGGCTGATAGCTTGAGTAAATTTTATAAGTAAAATACCAAGGAGTTTAGTTTCATGTTTATTATTTTAGTGCTAGTATTATGATGGTTTTTTTCATAAGTTTATCAAAATGGACTGATAACTGACATATGTTAAAATAAAATACAGAAAGTTTATTTTTATGCTATTTATTTTCCTGTAGACTATTTAATCATTGATGTTGGAATTATTCCAAAACATGTATACATTTAAACTAGAAAACCAAATGTTTATTTAATTATCTTGTAATAAATGTTATATTTATTTAAAGCTTTGTCCAAAATTCTTCTCTGATATGCAGTCATGGCATATATTACCACACATGCACACACACTCACATATTCAATATGATATGATTGCACTATTCCATAATTTAATGATGAACATGTCCAGATCTGATGATGTTATTTTTCTTGATCCAAACCCTATATGAAATGTTTGATTATTTAATGATTCTCTGAAAAATTTATTACTCACTTATTATTTAGATGATGAATTGAAATCAAAATGCACCCTATTTATTTCATTATCTAACTACCATTTTTATTAGGATAATGTTCAATTTATATCATTACTTTTATAATAGTAATTAGTAGTTGTTGGAAAGTATAGATTTAAAATTAAGCCATGCAATAAATTAATTCTCTGAGATATTCCCTTACCATTATAGATTAGATGTTAATACAGTTATTTAGTTTAAATTACTGTACAATTAAAAGTTAAGTAATGTTATATTTTATTTTGTATTTAACCCTAACTTACCATACAGTATAGTTAATCAGCATTCTATTTTTGTTTTATTAATTTAAATTTTATCACACAGTGGAGGTTGTTCAATGCATGTGGATGATGGGAAGAAATGAGGTTAAACTATAACTTGTAAATGTAAGTGCTAGAATTTTACCAATTCCAAATTACTTATTTATTTTAAAACTTAATAGATGTTTTGTTCCTATTAATCATAATGTTTCCTCCCATGTTTAGTATACATTTTACACCATATAGATCTCTGTAGCCCCCAACTGAGCTAAGCTAAGGTAGGACAGCATTTTAAGAGTCTCATTAAAATCTTCATGTAGAATTACCCCTACTCCCAAACTAGTTTCAAGCTAATGGCTCTCATCAGTGAGATTCTAGGACATTCAGACAGTAGATCTAAAATACAAACTCAAACTCAGAATTTATCAAATACTTAACTATTAAGTAGAAAATCTGAAATTTTCAGACATCTATACATCTTCAAATCCAGCTATCTAACTTAAATAACTATATAGAATTGAACAAAATTTAGATACATCCTATATTAATAGCCTTATCAATAAAACATCACCAAAAATATATACATAAACATCACCAAAACCTCAAAAGTAAAACTATAATAGTAAGAAAATTAAGTCCTACATCATATATAGTTGGTGTTTTGCCCTTTTTACTGTATAAAGGTCAACCATGGACTCATTATCAACAAGACACAAAGTTATTAAAAATTTTAATTTAGAAAATTTTAAGTATATTTTTAAGAATATTGTAATTTAATCTAAAGGTTCCAAATTTTCTGCATTCACAACTATGGGACCATTTCCTGTAGATGAATAATTTAATGATAATAGGCCAGTAATTATCATACCAATTTAAGAAAATATACAATTTAACATAAATCATATATTAATATTTATATTTAACTTTAGTTCATAAAATCAAATCTTAAGTAGATGTATAATTTCTATTCCAATTATATTGTTATCACATTAATAAATATTTCTGCTTAAACAATTATATGGATCTGTCCCTTTATTTGTAATGCCAATTGTACCTGTATGCAAATTTTTCTTCCTAACGAATGTTCCAAGTAACAAATCACTTTAGCTACACAAACGTCATAAAATAAGTGCATATTTATATTTAATTATTATTATATATATATAATCAAAATTACCCCAAATTCACACAACTCAACCAGAGTAGTCAAGAAAATAAACTCTATAACAGTTCCAATGATTTCACTGCTACAAGCAGACTTTGCATGTCTTTACACTTTAATAGTCTGTTTGTAACTGTGAAACAATTGATTGGGTTTTGGAATGTATTTTCGTTGGCCAGTTTAGTTGAGTTATGAATTTGGGATAATTCTGATTATTTTTTTGACTAGTTTAGCTTTAGGTTTTAATATATATATGAAAAACAAAAAAACACAAGTTAAAACTTGCTAACGCTTGTATTTATGACAATAGATGGCATTCTACCAAGAACACCATCAAGCGTAGTTTTTTGTTTACATAAACGTCAGAGCAAGCATTCACTATCTCTAACTTTAATTTCCACCTTCAGATCATGATTTCAAGCTATTTTCTATCGTCAGTGAAGGACAGGAATAAGAAAATAGATCTAAACACAAACTCTGAGCGTTTATGAAACAGTTTCTATTCAGCTTGCAAGCGTGAATATTTTAGACACGTAATGTCTTCAAACTCAGCATAGCAAGCCAGATAGCTACATGGGTCTGATCTCAGTTCAGCATCACCACATAGTAGAAGCCTCTGCAATATATATCATTGCAAGAAATATATATATCAACAAGTATATTGGGTTCAAAACCTTAATGTCTTTTTTTTTAATTTTAATGTAGATTTAAAGATATCACAAGATGTATAATTGCATTATTTCTAGTTTTAATTAAAAACCTGATAATGCAAATATCTGAGACCAATCTGGGGATTGTGAGTTAAATTCATTAACAACTAGTAAACATAGATTATTAAAGATTACTAAAGATTACAGTAAATGAGGGAATTAGTCTAGATTTATAATATATATATATTAATGATTTTTAAATATATATATTGTGAAAAAATATTTTGTAATTCATATATTTATATTCATTCACCTATTTAAATGCAAGTACAAATGTGATATTTCTCCTATTATATTTTATATTTTTATAATTTAGACATTTTGCGTGTGCAACAGTGCTAAGAATTTTTTCCATATCTCAGTGATTTACAATTCATTATCTCTTAGCCAATACAATATATTTTTTAATATTGTTGTATTTGGTACTACCATGAACAACATTTGTATTATACAGCTTCATTAAATTAGTTATTGAAACAGGCAAAATATATTGACACTCAGTGCAAGCCAGAGTAATCAATGGATGCCAGAAGGTTTGTGCATAAAATCCCCATCTAATGCCTACTCATCCAATATCCCCAGACAAGTATTTGGCTTGTGGCCTTTGTCAATGAGGAGCCTTGGATTTGAGAACACAGCACCTAGATCTTAGGATCTAATGCAACCCTCCAGCAGCCACCTTTTATCTCTATTTAACTACAAAACTGAAACTTAATAGTCATATAGGTCTGAACTCAGTTCAATACCTATATATTTTGGTGTCTTTGGTTTTTTAATAACCATAGCCACCACTATTTTATTAGGCAGGATTGGTTTTATGCCAATAATCATCACATGATCACTATTTCTTATGCTTGCCCTTAACTATTATTAAAACAGGCAAAACTCTCTATACGTATTGCCACTCTCTATACATATTGGAATAAAAATATTATAGTGTTTTTAGTTTAAGTCTCATAGTTTTGTAGTTAAGTAGAGATAAAAGATGGCTGCTGGAGGGTTGTATTACATCCTAAGATCTACATGCAGTAATCTCAGATACAAGCATCCTCACTGACAAAGGCCACAAACCAGAAAATAGTCTGGGGATATTGGATGAGTAGGCACTAGATAGGGATTTTATGCACAAGCCTTCTGGCATCCATTGATTACTCTAGCTTGCACTGAGTGGCAATACATATAGTTTTGCCTGTTTTAATAACAGTTAAGAGCAAGCGTAAGAAATAGTGATCATGTGATGTTTATTATCTAAATAAATATAATATGAGTGTTTTGATTGAAAAGATATGGATGAGGTTAATGTACAATTGATAGTTTCAATCAGCCAAGATGTTGAAATCTTTCTAAAAAGCAGACTTTAAAGGACATTTTCATAAAATGACTAATAAATAGATCAACCGATCAGCAGGGGGTATGTGTAATGGAATTTGTTTCAGGATGACCATTATTAGAAATGCCTAGAATGGGAACAATTTGAAAAAAAAACAACAACATTGTTTTGATGTGGATTTTTTCCCGCCAATTAGTTACAAAAAAAAAATGTTTTAAATAATTTGAAATAATTCATGTAAAGACTGGTAAATGAAAGTAGCTTATTTAATAGCAATAATGTTAGTTAAATTGAAAAATAAGATATGCAAATAAATACATACATATCTGCAGAATAAAATCTTCAAAAAATTAAAGATATGTTTGAAAGATTGACGTGAAACACGATTTGCACAATTATTCAAATAAAATATCTACATAAATAATAAAAATATGAAAATATCAGTTCTCTTTCTTATCTATATACTATCAGATAATATGTTTTAACAAGCACAGATTGAAATTAACTCAACCATATTTAATATCTCAATATATGTGTATGTATATGAATTTTTGAATTATTATATCACTTGGTTTTTTTACCTCATTTTAATATTGCCTTTAATGTATCACTAAATACGAGCAAAGTTAATTATTAACAGAATGAATGCTATCGTAAAGTCAACAAGTGTAATGTTATTTACAAAGGATTGCGCAGTCAAGTAATATTAATGAGTCAAAACGAAACATGATTTGCAGTATAAATATTTATTATTATTCTGCGGACAAATTTAAACCTGTGTTTGACAATTTTTATATATTGCATGTGGAAAATGATTTAATAAAAGAAACATCAAGGGGGCATATTTTATAAATATGATTGATAATTCATTACATAAGCAATATAAATTTTGAAAAAATATATAAATTAGAAAAAATTTAAACAAGGCAAAACTCTCCATATAGTAGTGCCACCCTGTGCAAACAGAGTAATCAATGGATGCCAGAAGGCTTGTGCATAAAATTTCTATCTAGTCCTTACTCATCCATATCCCCAGACTAGTTTCTGGCTTGTGGCCTTCATCACCGAGAAAACTTGGATCTAAAAGCACTGCACCTAGATCTTAGGATCTAATGCAATCCTCTAGAAGCCACCTTTTATCTCTACTTAACTACAAAACTATGAGACTTAAATTGAAAACACTATAATATTTTCAATCCAAGTTTATCAGGTTAACTGTGTATTGATATATATTTCAGCATTGTGATTGGTTCTTGTATCAATTTTGTAAATATAAAACTATGTATCTAAACTGTAAATCATAACACACACATGTGCCAATGTCTTAAACAGAATGCATATGTTATAGTATATATATAATATATTCTTTACAATACTTTAAACTGTAAATGCTGTTGTAGTAAATGAACTGCACTCCCACTTAGCATTCAACTATACATATTAATAAGAAAGTGGATAACTTTCTTAATAGGTTCTCTTTGTTTACAAAGAAGATTGTCATAAATGTCTAAAAAAGAAAAGAATTTTAATCAATCTAGATATTTACTGTGAGATATTTTATAGAACAAATTGATTTTTATTTTAAAAAAGTAAATAAATTCTTATTTTAAAACTTTGTAATAAACATTTAAGTGTTAAGTATATAAATACAGGCAATCATAATGAGTATAATGCTCTATAAAGAGTCAAACCTGTGGTCCAAGGGTCACAAATGGTCCAGAATAACTATGATTGTGATTTAATGTATAATTGTAATCCTATTTAAAACATTATGAACATTTTATGCAATTTTTTTGTGATTACGTCTCACAATGTGATTAAAATTAATGTACTTAACACTAAAAACCACATCCAACTATTTTTGTTGACATCTTTTACTTTTATAAATAAAAAATATTAAAAAAAAAACATCAATGATATTTTATTACTCAAATATATACATTTTCTATATTAGTGATCCCAAACTTCCGAATCTGCTCGAGGATTTTAAAAGATTCTCTGAATGTGTCACTGCATAGTTGGGATTATTATTTGTATTTTTTGCTCATCTGTGGTAGTGGATGTCATAAAAATTTTGCATGGATATTTTTTTGTTTATCACATTTGAGTATTTTTTGCATATTTAATGCATACTACAAAATAACTATTCTTTTTCCAATGTGGGCAGAGATGGTTAAAAGTTGAACATCCTTGTTCTATAATATACAATGAATGATATATGTATATATATATAGTATCATTTTCCAATAGATTAAGTCTTATTTTACACACTATTATGTGTTAGTTAATCAAACTATTAAAAAATAACATATTCATGTAAAAATTCAGATATTTCAAAATGATAGTTATATTTCCTGATTAACTGACCTATTAACTTATTACAATTCAAATCATCAGCAAAATCAGTTTTTCATTTATTTAAAAGAGCACCATGGTTTATAGGCCCACTGATCTTGTCACATCACATCATTGTTCTAAACAAACAACTAAAAGTAAGATCAGAATTATATTTGCTCATCACTTAATCTGTTATCTGAATTTTTCCCAGGAATTAAACATGCATATTGGCATAGTTAATTTATATATTTCTCAAAAAATTATTTAGCAATAAATCTAATAAACTAAAATTACATGTACAATATAAGGTTTATTTTAATGGTAAGAGTTTTATTAAGATATTTTTAATATTTAAACGATTATTATGAATTATTTACACACATGTAATCAGATAACAATATTAATTGATTAATTCAAACAGTTCACTTTGAAGAATAAAAGAGCAAGTGACTCTCCTTTTTTATCTTAAAAGTATATCATTTAAGTTTAGTTTGCAAACATATTAATTCAGACATGAATTATGATATGGCTAATAACATTCTGGTAAGTTTCTTGGATTTATGTAGATTATTGATTATTGTATGATGAATGATCCTTTTACAAAGGGCTTCACATTCTGGTAACATTTTCATGTTTCTGATCCATGCTAAGGTAAGGCTAGATTTAAAGCTCTTGGTGACTTTTGCGAGAGATGTCAGTGAATACTCTGATAACTACTCACACATGACGACTGGGTTCAGTATAATAGTTCTTGATAAAAGCATTTTATTATGGCTTTGAAAAAAACAACTATAATTAGCCTCTCTTGTCCTTTTGCTTTATGCAGCTCACAATAAATAATCAGAAAAACAAAGGAAAAAACATCCAAAGTTGTCAGCTTCTTTTATACCTATGACCAATTTGACATCTCCATGCATATTATCTTTTAATCTTTTGTTTTTTTACAAGTTGATAATCTTCTATATTTCTTTTTGCTTTCAAGCTATAAAATTTTCTTTCTATAAATTCCTTCAATGCCATCACTAATTATCATTATAAAAACATTACTTTGATTTTAATCACTTTTTTCTGCTTATCTGGACTAGAAATCTGTATGTATTTCCATTCTTTCCAATTTTAACTTTACTTTAATTAAATATATAATATCAAATATAAATAATCAAAATAAGAGTCACAGATCACATGACCCTATTCTGTTAAGCTTGTAAGTTATAAACAATGAAGATTGCCAATTCCTCAACAAGCTTTGTGATAAATGCTTAGCCAGAAAAAGCATTTAAAATATCTCTGTCAGGAACCATCTCCCCAAACCCTGACCATGGTTTTGTGCTTTGGCACTCCTAAGAGATCCTGGTACCTCTCTGAGGAGTGCCAAATCATGAAACCATGGTCAAGGTTTGGGGAAGGGGTCCTAACAGAGATATTTTAAATGATTTCTCTGGCTAAGCATTTATCACAAAGCTTGTTGAGGAATTGGCAATCCTCTTTGTTTACAAATATAAATAACTTTCATTGTATCTAAAAAATAATTTATACTAACTAAAAAAAAAGATAGATTGCTTCTATCCAGCGATTTTTTTAAATTTTATTTCTTTTAGCTTTTAAATATTACCAAATGCCAACACACTTGCACCATATATATATAAATGATACAATATATATTTATGTTGTAATTGTTATATTCATTATATATATATGTACACAAAACGAATGTTGACAAGCTAAATGGGAAATGATATATAAATAAATTATAAAATGAAATTTAAGAAAACAATTAAAACTCAAATGTAATGCTGGTACCGATCTCTTTTTTTTTTTTCAATGCCATACCCAGAACTACACAGATTTCAAAGCATAAAATTATCATCAAGTAATCTAATATTATTATATACTTAAAAAGAACTTCATTATACGCTACCCCCCAAAAATAAACAAACAAAAAGGTAAATGAATAAAAAAGGTCAATAAAATTCATAATTTTCATACATTTTATCATACTTGCCAGCCATTTTTTCATATCTAAGCCCTGCACATAATCACATTGGCAAAAAAATGAAATTTGTAAATAAATTTTACAATAGGCAAGCAGTTATTTTTTTTATCTCAAACCACAAGATACAATTATCTTTATTATTTTTCACATTGTTGCTTGCAATAAATTGGTAAGCAACATTTTAATGTTAGTGAAAAAAAATTTTTTTTTAATTTTAATTTTTAAGTTACTTATAGATGAGTGTGCTTTCATTGTGAAACATCATAATCATATCATTTGTGGATTGGCTAGGTCTGCCATGGTATTTATTGTTCGAGCGTAATTATTTAAATTAGTCATTTACATTCTCCACTTGACAGTTGGATGCTATTTTCTTTTTCAGTCATGATGCAGTTGTGCTTATCTACAATCCATGCCTTTTTAACTTTTATCTTTTTGTCATCTCATTCCATGCAGATGAAATTAATATTTTTTAGATCAAAGGCATGACTGAATTGAAAGTACATATATTTTATTGTTACTATATTATCTTTTCTGAATTTGATTTGTAGTATTTCATATAATAAAATATTTTGTAAGCATAATGCTTACTAGTTGTACAAAATTTTAGAGCATACTCAAAGTTGCAACTGCCTTAAAAATATTAAAACAATTAGAGAGCTCATAATTTTTTAATAATGAGACCAATATTACATTTTGATAAGAAAAAGTTATTATATATATATCATCAGAAGCATATTAATTGCAATGAAAGTCAGACAATTTGCTGTTTACTTTATTTGAAAATTCAGTACATTCATTTTTTTTATTTTTCAGTGTATGAATGAATGAATCTATACTCAGTAAAAATATAAATAAATATTTTTCTCAAAATATTATTAATAACTACTGCTACTGCTGCTGCTATTACTGCTACTACTACTACTAGTACTACTACTACTATTACTGCTACTGCTGCTGCTGCTACTGCTACTATTGTTTTTATTGTTATCATCATCATCATCATCATCATCATTATTATTATTATTGGTGTTGTTGCTGTTATTTGTATTATTCAATAATTTTGTTTACATTATAATTTTTATTAAGTAAAAGAAAATATTTTGTGGGCCTTTGAAGAAAGAATTAAGGATAAGATTAAGTGGAATGTGTGGAATGTATTATTGTATTGTTGCAAAACATGTAATGAGTAACAAAATTAAGACCAAATTGGAAGCCTTTACATTGTGGTCATGGAGAAGAATGGAAAAAAAAAAACAGGCAGTTGGATGAATAATTTAACAAATGAAAATATTTTGAAAAGAGTAAATGAAAAAAAAAAAAAGATTGATTGAGGAAATTAGAAATAGAAAGAAAAACTGGATTGGACATATATTAATAAAATATAGTTTAATAAAAGTTATTTTGGAGGGAAAGGTGAGTGGGAACAAGAAGAAAAAAAACAAAGTTTTCTGACATTGTTCTGTGATATAAAATATGGGAAGAGTTATGTGGAATTAAAGAGCTGAGCAATGAAGAGAATGGAGTGGGGAGATTGACAAATTGATGATGTGACTACTTTCTGGACCTGTCCATGGAACAAAATACTATTGATTATGATGCCTGCCATACATATACAAAAGCATCTGAATTATGTATATATTCATGCTGATAAATGCTACACACTTTTTTAATATATAAATCTTTTTTAATAACAAACTATACACAAATATTCATATATTTACAGTACATTAAACTGTGTACTCTACATATGCAGTCCAATAAACAATATCTATTTTATTCTAATCAAAATATATCAATAGATCATATACTGTTATATATGATGTGCAATGTGTGTGATGAATCTTAGTACAAATATAACAATATCACAACTCCACTGTATTATAATCTAAATATACTCATTGATAAATCAAAACAATACCATAAATTAATAATCACACTAAGTTTAATATTACAGCTAATTAAAATACCAACACTAAATATTCCATGTTTTAACATCAGATTTACAATCTTTATAACATATTTTATGATATTTATCACAAACTTTAGATGAATAAATGCTTGCACCCAATATAGTATACACAATTCTATTATGTTCATAGGCAAATGAAAATTGATGTGGTAATCAACAAAGGATCATACTGAAGAATTATAGGGTTTATGTTATGGGAATTAATTTATTGTAATCTTAATTTTTATATTGTAATTTTAAAATTTTATTGGATAATTTGGATAATAAATAGAAATATAACTAATATTTTGTAAATAGAGTGCAATTATTACATTATAATAATAAGAGAGAATATTTAATCCAGCCAATTTTTTTAAAGAGCCAAAATTGATATGTTTTAAATGTAAATTAGTATGATAGCATTAGTTATTAATTATTTTAATATTCTTACAAATGTTTCCAAATATAACAAACAAATCTACAGAGCTTAAAGATTGACAAATAGGTTTATTGCAAATAAAAATACAATTAACTTTAAACTATATCTGTTGCACATCTATTCTACACAAATACTAACTAACAATAAATAAAAAAAGCATTTTTTTTTTTCATTTAGAATCAGAGATCTGATAAATTAATTGCTTTTATTACATTGAAACAATGTGAGATTTAATCTAATCAGTAATTTTACAAAGGCACAGTTGTCAAACTCTCAAATTTAAGCCACCCAACACTAATTAAGGAAAATTTCAAAAATTTTACATATGTTTTCAAATATAGGAAATAAATCTATAGTGTTTAATCCTATACTGGTAAACTTATTAAAAATACATGTCAATTACACATAATTGAAGGCTTATGAAATGTAAATGAAAGTAATAATATCCTTGGAAACTAAGTATAAATAACACTTATACATAAATAAATGATAAAGGATACAATAAGCCACCTATTCTTTAAGTCTTTGCTGATTATTATTGTTGTAGGGAATTAAGAGTGAAGATTATATATTTGACTGATTTAAATATGTATAAGAGATTCTGAAATTATAATTTAAAATTTAAAGGGTAAAGATTGAATGTAGCAAACTGCTTTTCATTTATATTCAATATGCAAAGCTTAACCCATAATGGTTACAGCCATTTTGTGGTACTAATACATTTTCAAATACCTTAATTTCAAATTTTTTTAATTAAACAAATTTATCTCTTTTTACTTTCCTAGGTATGTCTTCATTTTATAAAAATACAATTAGGTTGAATTTAGCTTACATAATATAAATTTTATGCCCCCTTTTCAGATTTAGATGTATCTTATACCAGTTGTAGTCTAAATGGAAATAAATTTTCAACTTTTACAAATTATCACTATTTCTTTTTTCTACTATTTTAGACAAATATAATACAGTAAGTAATGCTTACAATAATAAAGAGTAAATTTATTTCATTATAATACATGATTGTAAGAAAGTAAACAAATGATTCCAATTAGAAGCTATTCTAAACAAAAGCGATTTTATTTATATATTGTTACAATTTTATGGCTACATGTTTAAAAATTTTTATACAAATATTTTAATATTTATTATGAATAGTGCTTATAATAAAAAATCAAATTTGGAATGATAATTATATTAAACAAATGTTTTTTTCTTAAAACTATTCTGAGATACTGCTTGGAGCATTTATGTTACAAATCTGCATGGGAGCTAATGTTGATTAATGTGTATACAATTTATAAAAAAAATAACAACATGGTTGGTAGCTATGTATAAATAATCCTCATATGAAAGTAAATACTAAAGAACAGAATTGTTTGAAACTTTTTGTCAAAAACAAATCAAGTCTACATGTTTAAACATCACTCATATTCAGCAGATTTAGAACTGGACAATTTTTTTCTATTTCCAAAACTCAATTCTACTAAAAGGAAGATATTTTGATGATAATGACTGCATTAAAACAAAATCTATGTGTATAATTGAGAAAATATCAAAACGATCTCGAAAAATCATTTGAATCACTATTCATGCAGACATCTGGGGATTATGTTGAATAAATAAATAAATAAACGGAATAAAGTGGTATTATTTCATTTTACATTAACATTATATATGTTTTTCTATCAGACTGGGTAGATAGATGAGTCAATAGGTGGAAAGATAATAGACAGATAGATTGATTTATTCATCAATAGATAGATATGTAGATAAGTTGGTCAATAGATAAATAATAGATGGAGTAGTGGTTAGGTGTATGGCTGGATAAAAGGTAGGACAAACAGACAAAACATATAGATATATAAATAGACTTGGACACTTAATAGAAGAGCAATACAGAGACTTCAGACCACTCAAAGGAGTATGGAGAGATGTATGTTGGGAGTAACAAGAAGAGATCGAAAACGCAATGTATGGGTAAGACAACAAACAGGTGTTACTGACCTTATTGAAAAAATTAAAAGATTGAAATGGAGTTGGGCTGGACATATTGCTAGAAGAAATGATAATAGATGGACAATTGAAATTTTAAACTGGATTCCAAGAGATTGTAAAAGACCCAGAAAGAGACCACATGTGAGATGGATGGATGAAATAAGACAATGCGCAGGGGTGTTGTGGAAAAGAGAAGCTAAAGATAGGAGAAGATGGATTAAACTTGGAGAGACCTTCATCCTGCAGTGGATTGATAATGGTTGATGATGATGATGATGATGATATAAATAGATAGCTAGATAGATAGATGAATAGACAGATAAATAATAGAGTAGTGAATAGGTGGATGGATGGATAGAAGATAAGACAGACAGACAAATGTATAAATAAATAGATAGCTAGTTACATAAGTTAGTATGTAGATAGATAAATAGATAGATAGATAGATAGATAGATAGATAGATAGATAGATAGATAGATAGATAGATAGATAGATGGATAGATGGATAGATAGATGAGTAGATAAACAGAGCCATATAACAGACAGACAGATAGACGTACATAGATATATAGGTATGAATTTAGATAGTTAATACATTAATAGATAGACATATGAATGAGTATATAGTTTTATAAATTATAATAGATAGATAGATAGGTAGATAGATATATTAGATAGGTAGATATGAATTTAGATGGATAGATAAATGGATGGATGGATTTATGGTTGGATAGATAGATAGATAGATAGATAGATAGATAGATAGATAGATAGATAGATAGATAGGTAGATAGATAGATAGATAGATAGATAGATAGATAGATAGATAGATAGATAGATAGATAGATAGATAGATAGATAGATAGATAGATAGATATAGCAGGCAGACAGATAGACAGACATAGATATATAGGTAAGAATTTAGATAGTTAGTTAGTTAATACTTAGATAAATAGATAGATAAATCAGTATATAAAGTTTTATAAATAGTTAGATGGATAGATAGATAGATAGATAGATAGATAGATAGATAGATAGATAGATAGATAGATAGATAGATAGATATAGACAGACAGACAGATAGATAGATAGATAGATAGGTAGGTAGGTAGATAGATAGATAGATAGATAGATAGATAGATAGATAGATAGATAGATAGATAGATAGATAGATAGATAGATAGATAGATAGATAGATAGATAGATAGATAGATTAATGAGTAAATAAATAGTGTTATAAATAATAGTAACCTTATGCATCTGGTATACAATGAGTTCATTTTCGATTTTTTGTAGAAAATGAATATTATTTTAAGAAAAACACGTAATTTAAGTATTTCTCATGGATTATTTATTTGAAAAAAATAATGGAAATAAATATTCTCCATTTAGAAACTAAATAAACGTCTTCTTAAATCTTTGAAAGAATAAAAATCCTAAACATTACATATATACAAAAGACAAAAAAAAAGTTTCATATTCATAAAAAGTTTGGAAATTTATTTAAAGAAAAGTATAATGTATCTATTTACAAAATGTAATAAGTTTTTAGTCATTGTATCTGTTTACCAAATGAAATAAGTTTTTAGACATTGTATTAGAAAAGAATGATTTTCTAAGTTTTAGTTTGCAGAGTCATTGTGTATTTAAAAAAGTCAGTTAGTGATCTAAGATTACCGACAATCTAATTCCTCTGCGATTATAAATAGCAGCTAGCGTTGTAGACTGTTCGAGTTCTATCCCTAAATAGAAAAATACACAAAGGAATAAATTTATTCAAAGCTTAAAATGAATACGATAGTGCTTTCAAAATATAGAAAAAGTGCAAATTTAAATTTAATCTTGATATCAGCAGGAAGTATAGTATATGCGATAAAATGAAAACGTAGAAAAATTATATATGTTATAAATTTGTAATTGTGTGTTGGTTTACTCCCATTATCTAGTTGAATTGTGAATAAATTAAATCAATAACCAACAAACACAGTCTTCTATTTTAAAAATAGCTCATTAATTTTAATATACTGTATAAATAAAATACGTGTTCTTATATAAAATAAATAAATAACACTCTAACGTTTCTCCTATATTTTTATAAATAAATAATACTCCAACGTTTCGATTATATTTTTTTATAGACTTTATCAAGGAAGACTATAATTAAATATAGTCGAAACGTTGGAGTATTATTTATTCATTATATAATAGTTAATATAATAAAACAAGATTTGTCAAGAAGAAAAGCATATGTTTTATTTATATATTGAATTATGAAATGTTTTTCAGAAAAATTAAAACTTTATATATTTCAGACTACACTTAGCATTTAATAATAATGCGCAGCGTAGGCTATAACTCTCCAATATACATAATGCATGCTGAACCGGCTCTCATCAGTTGGTCCGGATAATATTGGCATCAACAAGGGTTTTAAGCTTTCCATTATCAGATTTTCAATGATTTGAGAGTCAAGAAGATTAAAGTCTACCCATTAAAGTTTGAAGATTTCCTATCGTAATATAAACCAAGAACTGATTATATATGTGGGGGGGTGGGGTAATGATATAGATCAACTAATGAATGCTGGTTCAGCACGCAATGGAAATATTGAAGATTATTTATCTTTTTCACACATATGTGGTCAAGAATATTGGTTATATAAGATGGAGTGAATGACTGAAGAGAGGTTGTAAACCCCTCTAATTAATAATTGTTACTTAATGTAACCTAATTAAAAAGTATAAATTTGATTATTTCTAAAAATATTTGGCAATTTAATTAGATGATGAAAATGTTCCAATGAATTATAATCCATAAAATGACATTAGCACAAATCTTTAGTGAAATATATATATTATAGTGTTAATATAATTTGCATTGATTGTCAATCTAGTTCACAATGAATGATTTAGATTATAGTTGTTCAAAATTCATAATGATAATTACTACAAATTTAAACTGTAATTTTTATTTAAATTTTGAAAATGTAAAATTCAAAGTAAATATTTAACCTCTTTTTTCTGTCAATCTTCCATCTCCCCAATGATTAGGTCTTTATTTTACACTCTACACATTACATAATATTTCTTACTCAGCTCTATACCCTAATCCACATCAACAGCTTTAGGTCGCTTGAAATCCGCCACTTTTTGAGCTACGGTACTGTTTTTACGCTTTTTTAAAGCTTACCAAAAGTCCTGTAAGATGCTGCCCTCTCTTGAATTATTTTACAAGTAAAAACTCAATATATGTGATGTTGAAAGTCTAACAAAAGGAGGGGGCAGTCCATTCTAAATACTGATTGGCTGATGATTATATGGTCAAAAAAGATCGCCGATAAATAATTTTCACCACCGAAAATGAAAATGTATGTTTTAGAGTGTTTTTTTTTATATTATTTTTCCTACATACCATAAATTATTTTTATAAAATATTCTGAAAATATAGTTATTTTACAAAAATAAGATTTTATTAAAAAATTGTATACTTTACACGAATATAAATTGAAAAAGAAACCAGTGAATAGCAACAATTTTGACATCATGTTAAAAGTTTAAATTGCCCAAAGCTGTTTATTTGATTTTCAAACAAAAATTAATGTTTTAGAATATTTTTCTGGCATTTATTTACATATTATAATGAATTTTGGTAAAATACACTGAAAATATAAGTATTTTTAGAAAAATGGTAAGATTTTCTAAAAAAAATTCTTAACCTTTATAATAACGTAAATTGGAGAAGGAAATCAATGACATTTGCATCACTTGTAATTTGCTATGATCTTTTTTTTCATTTTTTCTGCTATCGAATATTTTTATAATTATAAATAAAAAATTTTTTTTGAAAAAAACTTTTGTTTACTTTCATAACCTGACAAATTATTAACCTTTTAACCGCTAATTATATTATTGGTTGTATGAGGTAAAAATCAAATCTTTTAATTGGCCAACTCACAAACTGAAGACAAAGCCTATTGTTAAAACATATTCGCCTATAATATTAAATTCAACTCAGATACGTTTATAAAAAGTATATTATTAATTTTTCAGGTTATGAAGAGAACGAAAGTTCTTTCAAAAATAAATTGCTATTTATTCTAAAATATTCAATTTCGGCAACATAAAAGCTATAATATAAACAAAAAGATCGACTTTTACGTTATAGAAAAGTAAATATTTCTTTTTACTACAGCTTCAATATTTTTACAAAAATCTTCGATATTTTTCGAAAATAATTTTGTTTTTTTAGTTTATTTTTTAAAAATTATTTTTAATTTGTCAAATTATACTTTTTTTAATACTTAAAACACATTCGAAATGAAAATCTCAACGTTTATCTTTATTTTCTTTGATCAGGTGGTTTCTTTGTTTTTTCCAGCCAATCAGAATGTCTTTGTTGGCTGAGAACTGGCTGAGAGCCAATCACCAATAAGCTTCTTTCTTTGTTTAGCTTTAAATGCAGTTTTTTTTATTTTTTACTTGTAAAAGAATTCGGAAGAGGGCACCATCTTATAGAGCTTTTAAAAACCTATTTAAAAACATATTGAACAAATATTTTCGTATAAAAACTCGCAGAGTTAGAGTGATGTCAGATGTCTACGAGGAGCCTCGTAAGAGGCGGGAAAAGGGTTAATATACTTTTTTCAAATGAAATTAAAATGAATAAAATGTTAAAAGATGAATATTTTTTTATGGCTGAGTTTGTTAATTGATGAATCAAACTTTAGAATTTTTAATTTATTCAGCCAATAATAAATTGTACAATTTAACTGATATTACCATTATTGGTAGCCCTTTCCTATTCAAAATTTTCTGAATTAATTCATTTGCTGAATTAATAATACCTATTATAAAATCATTTTTATATTTTTATCCAATTTTAAAATCCTACTGGACTTAAATTCAAGGGTGGCTTAAATTCAAAGTAATATTGTATTTTATATATCAACCTGTTTTTTTATTCTTGGAAAAGTAGAAATAAATTTAGAATTTTTTAAAAACATTTAATGATCCAAGTAAAGGTGGGAAATAGTCCAAAATATAGGTATAATTAAACTGTTCTCACTACAAATCATCAGACAAGTATATATATATTCATATATAATTTTATGGATTTTCAATTCATTTTATCAGGAATTTTTTAATTATATTATCTATTCTCTACATATTTATTTCAAATTTTATCATTCTTCCATTTCATTTATATATTTTTTTTAAAGTTTGTATTATATTATTTTTTTATTAACTTGTGATCAATACTTCACTATAATCTCTTAATTATCTGAATGATATTAATAATACTTATTTGCTATTCCATTTTTTTATCTCTTCTATCATACAACTATCATATAATTATGCATTCTTTGTATTTCTTAGTAATTATTCATATTACAAAAAATTTGGTGCATTGTGGGTAAAATATTCATTAACAATAATTTTTGACCATGTAGCATATTTTCCATTCATAATATTTCATGTCAGTATGACATCATTCCATTCACATTTAAATGTTATGATTAAATTTTGGTTATTCTTTCTATATTCATATCAATAATTTTACAAAAGTATTTACAAAATATAATTTCATCTGTATTAGCACCTTTTCTAAAACAATTATACTTCTAATTAAGTGATTACCATAGCCACTTTGTGGTCAGTTTTTTATTATTATGAATAGTTCTTTTCAAAAACAATAGTGTAATAATTTATTTTGATGCTTTTTAAATTTATAGTCACAAACATTTTGCATAAGCCTTTGTAAAATGATTTGTAAAGACAGATTCTTTCTAAGAATAACTCTAATGAATAATAAACTTCAGCAGTAGTGAAGTTACATATGTTTGTAGATTTGATTAATCTTTTTAATAATTTGACAATAATCTAAGTATATATTATAAAAATTCTATAATGACTTAGAGAAGGGCAGGTGTTTTGATTCTACTGCAATTTATATGGTATTTAGTGGTCTTTGTGCTTTTAGGTTGATTGAAATTTTATGGTAAATAGTTCTAAAGAAATGATAAACATTATATATTTTAACTTTTGCTTTTAATTGTAGATAGCAGGAGTCATTACTTAAATATAAAGTTTATAATTTAAATTGCAGAACTCAAATTGTACAAAATGGTCAGCTATTTATTTATGTTTATTTATCATACAAAAATGATTTTAAAATATTTTTGTTTCTGAGTTGTTTGAAATTATTTGAAAGCTATGTTCATTTATTAAATATAAAATATATTTATTTTTTATAATTTCATGAATTTAAGAAGGTTTTAAACTTATGTGAAGGTAAAAAAAAGTTATATTATTTTGTAAAATATAATCTTTGTTTTTATTTTTTTACTTTTCTAAATGAGTTTATATTTTTTACTATTTTTTCACTCTTTTAATTGTATGTAAAATTAATTCTAGTAACAATTTTTTTAGAAATATTTTATTTTTCCAAAAACATTATTTAAATATGAAAAATTAAATACTGCAGTCTTGATTTAATTAAATAATTTGGCCACAAAATGATTAAAAATTTTAGAAATATTTTTGCAAAGAAACATTATTTTATTACCTATAAATACAATTCAAAAAGCATCTTATACTAACAATTCTTTTAATAATTAGCTATAATATTAAAATGTTGTCTTCAGTGTTGTAACAATTTTAAATTGAAATGGGTTCAAGTTATCAACAGATACATTGTAATAATCTGTATGCATAAATTTATATATAAAAACATCAAATCATTATTATATTGCATGTTGTATCCTCACTCATATCTTATGTTTAAATTCTGGGTAACAAATTCTGAATTCATTTGGAAATTCCAATTAGATTTATATTGTCTTTTTCAGGTGGCCATCCCATAGACGTAATTATTCTCTATAGTCAATAAATAGATGTTTATTTACTTTTAAATGAAAGAAAATAAAACTAGAAGACAAATTTGTTCAAACATCATGAGTAATATCTTTTTTGTATTTCTATTATGGGAATTGTTCAAATGCATTTCATCTTTAATGGTATATATAAGTATTGTTTTATCTTGATTGTATACAATTTTGTGCTCTATGCTAAAAGGCAAGTATTGCTGTGATGGCACATCTATTTACCATGCATGTGAAATGCATAATTTTACTAACAAACTTACAATTTTTCTTTAAATTAAATTCACAATCCATATACCCATTTATTATTGATTGGTAAATAGGTATCTAACTTGTGATAAATAACTTTTTGATTACTCTTTTCTAAAGACTGTTGAAGGAGCTCTTATTCTTCAGTTGTCTATTCTGCAGCTTTTTAATTTATGCTTATTTACTTTATTAGTTCCAATAAATTTTGAAATATGTTAAATTATTTATCTAGAAAGGGTCACTGAATTTGCAAGAACTAAAATCTGCATGACAAGAAAATAGCATTAATAGTGGTGTATCTAAACTACTCAACTTGACTAACAGTTTTACAAATGTTTAAACATAATAAAAACAAAATTAGTTTTAATGTGGTATATATGTGACTTGCTGCTTGAATTAATACTGAAAGAACCCTAAACTATTTTCAGTAACACTAAATCTTTTAAAAATTAATATATTTAAAAAGTAAATGTTTAATTTATAGAGAAATTAAAATAAAAACTTAAGTATGAATATTCATTTTATATATATCATCTCCTAATCATATGGATTGTTTTAATCATTAAAAGTATTAGTTATATACAAATTAAATTTACTTTATTTTTGTTAATAAATTATCATTGAAATAAATGAATATATTTGAATTCTAACAATATGCTTTCAAATTAATTTAAAATATAATTTTCTTTTTTACTAACAAAACATGAAAATTTTCATACAATTATGGCAGAAGTTTACTGTTTCTCTGATTAGAACTGATACTTATGTAAATAAATGAAAAACAGAGTGTAAATTCTATTTTAAAAAAAGTTAACTTGGAGAAAAACAGATTGAATGAGTGATTATTACTAAACTAATATTATTTCATAGTAATGCTAGAGAGAATAAAAGAAATAATGAACACCAATCCAGTTTACACTCATCTTCCAGAATAAATCATGAAAAGATTAAATGTTATTTATCATGCAAAAATATTATTTTGATTGTAATATTAACCTTTTTGTGTCAATTCTTTGTAAAAATCTTTATTGTCAGATTGAATTAAACTTCCAAATGTTTGTTTGATCAATTACAGAATTAGCAATAAAAATATATTGGTCTTTTAAAATTATATTTGTTTTAATTTAGGTTTTAAAATGTAAATTAATAATTTATCAGATCAAAAAAAATAACAAAAGTTTTTTTAAAAAAATAGACTTCTACTTATAATTAATGAAAATAATCTATAATAGTGAACATAAAACATATTTTTGTCATTCAATTACAAATTGCATCAGTATAGCATTGATTTCTTTCTCAATTTGTGTTCTTAAAAAAATAAATATTTTCTACTGATATCTGAATTATTTTTCTAAAGTAGTTAATATTTTACAAATATTTTATGAAAAAAGTAATAAATGTGCAAAAAAACAAAACAATAAAAAACATGTTTTCATTTTCAGAATCAAAATGAAGAAATATAATTGTCAAAATCACTGGCAGATGCTATCCTGTGGAAAGAACAAAAAATTATCAATTAGTGCTTATAAAGGCAAATACTTAAAACATTGTAATAGTATTAAATTTAAATATTATTGATTTATTAGTTCTAAAATAATCTGAAGATGGCAGCATTATTCAGTAAGATTTTCCTCCATAAATTAAATGAAAAATTGTCAAACCACATTAAAAATCATAGTTAGAAAGTGAGTTAAACCATGCATGAAAAGATTCCTTCAATGGTGTTAAACCATTTAAAATTATTTTTTTAACATTGTAGCATTTTTAAACAGAAGATAAAATCTAATATATGTTACAATCAGTGATGAATAGAAGTAACTTATTTAATAGCAAAAAATAATTACAAATAAAATAAATATTTGAATGGAGTAATTTTGAAAGACACAATATTATGAAAAAATATAGCCATGTGTTTAAAAATGAAAATATTTCATAAATGTTACTCTAGCTTGCATAAAAATTTAATATTTGAATGTTCTAGAAGTAATATAAATATTACACAATAATAAGGAAGGTGAATGTGTGAGTAACAAGAAGGTGTAAATATAAATGTATGAGAGTGAGTAAACAATTATTAACAAAAATAAAGAGCTGAAAGGAAATTGTACTGGCATACATGATAATAGATGGAGGATGAAGTCTTAAAATGAAATTACAAATAATTTGAAAAAGATGTAATTTGAAGTATATGAGTGGAATAATTGAATTTTTCAGTTATTTGCAAAATAACAACTATGGATTGAAAATATGAATTAAACACAGAGGACATTTTATTCTACAGTGCACTAATAATGACTGAAAATAATGGTGTGCTTATGATGTCTATGATTAAAAAATAATTCTATCCTTGAAAACCATAATCTCATTTCTAAGAGATAGGTACATTGTTTTACAATTTACACTAACTGCTTATTTTGTTAGCAATTTTAATACAAATATATAATTACAGATCTAGAGACATTTCTATGTAATTCTCCAAGTATGTTTGGCCTGGGTTTGAAACCATATACTGATTTGAATTTCAGATTTCAACTTCAATAGTGACATGGAAGTATTGGTAGATGCTAATTGTGTGACATCATTGCTTACAACTTTGAATTCCAATGTCTCATTGAAGAAATCAGTGTTAAAAACTGATCTCAGAATAGACATTTATAATGTTGGTAATTGCTAATTACTTAATTTTACAGTAGATGGCGGTAAAATGGGACGCTGCTTTTGATTCATATATTTATAATACGTTTGAAAAACCATCTGTACTTGTAACTTTTTTTAAAAAATACACACTTTTTATCTGACCTTTCAAAATGAAATAAAAACTTTCAGTTAAATTTAAAATCTTTTTTTTTTTAATTTCCGCGTTAAACATTCACACATATATATATTTAAGATGCTTCTAAGTGTGTTTTTATTTTGAGTGAAATGTTATGAGAGAAGTTGACGTCGTTATTGGTAATAAATTTTCCTCTTGTTGTGGATAATTTTTGTTGTTTAAATAAATTAACTATTTTTTTAACATTAAAAATATGCTATTGATTTTATTCTATCTTAGATTATGTTATATTAAAAAAAAATTGAGAATAGTTTTTTTTTTTTTTTTGTTAAAGAATGTTATTCGATGATCTGTTAATTGCTTTGTTGATTAAATCTATACCCGCAAATTCCTATTAAATTTCAATTATAATGATTTCATGGGTTTATGAGTTTAATTTTTTTTTTAATATTTAAATAAACGAAGATTTGCTTTTAATAAATAGTAAATAAAGGGTTGTCAGTCACATATATTTGGTCAATTAACGTTACTTCATTTTCAGATGAATTTTTAATTTGCTTGGTTGTTATCTGCTTCCTGTTATTTTAATATAGATTGCGATATGAAAGTTGGCAGTATTTTTTTTTACTTTTTAATTAGCAATAGTTTGACATCTAGATTTTTATCACCACGTGTCTTATACTTATTTATTTTTTGCAAATACGATCAAATGGAAATTTGTATCTGAATAATTAGACCTATTTAGGACAAATCAAAATATTTTCGAGTGTTTACTTTTTAAAATGAGATTTAGTAATTCGTCAATGTAAGGCATTCTTATTAGAAATTAACTCTATTATTTTTGTAAATGTTACTTGTTATTTTAGTTATTTTTAAAAACGCTTTATTTTGCATAATTTTTTTCTTCATATGTCAAATGCGTTGACCGAGAAGCGAACCCGGCCCAGATACTTGGAAGGCATCTATGCTAACCACTAGGTCATCAACGCTAAAATAATGCATTTACAAAAATCTTTTTTTTTTTCACAACTATTCCGAAAATAAAGTTTTCAAATTCTTTCTGAAATTAGTTGCTAGAGAAATCAATTAATTCAGCATTAGTAAAGTACAAACAACGTGTCAAATCGAAAATCTATAAATTTAAGATTCGAATGCTGTTTCACTGAAATTTAATCAAGATCTTACGTTTAGTAAGTCTCTCTAATACTAATTTAGATTTATTTTATACGAAAAAAAAGTACGTAAATTAAGAACCAATAGAATAAATAAATTAAATGTTAATGTTCCAAAAAATCATATAATACTTAAACGCCTGAAACTACAAGTAGGCTCTCCTCAACTGCCATTATATATATATATATGTGTGTGCGTGTTTGTAAATTTGTGTGGTGCATGTGTAAAAAACTCATATAATTTGAATCTCATTTTATTTCACTTTTACCTCTTAAAAATTAACTTCTCATCATCATTATTGTATATTTCTGCCAGATTTCAACTGCATCTTTTCTGAAAAAGACCGTCGATCAGTAAAAACACATTTTGTTAAATAATATAATAATGAAATTGCAATGAAAGTGCATATGAAAGGGTTTAAATATTATTATTCCTTATATTAGGTTGAATATAGTCATTACGTACAAGATGAGAAATCATTTAAAAAGGCTCAAAAAGTGAAACATTTTTCAAATAGTTTCACTAAAACAGTAACAGATTTCAGATATTAAAAAGTGTCCCCACAGATTTACTTTTAACCTTCATCCGATTGATACGTTAAATAAAATAAACCAAAAGAAAGATCTATCACAGTTTAGATGGGCACCAGTAAATTTTATAACTGGTTATGGCTGTGACTATAAAATTAGCAAATAGTTTAACATGAAAGTAGGATCTTATATGTTATAAGGCATATAAGTATTATTTTAGTATTATGATACAAAAATATTGACTGTCAGAAATTGTGTAACTGAAAAAATTTTGGAAGTGATTTCACAAATAAAAAGTTGTAACACTATACAACTGGATACAGTCCAATTGGGAGAAACAATTTAAATCTTGACGTATTTTAAATTTTATAAAAACTCCAAATGTCATTGCAATTTTGTGTAGAAAATGAAACTGGCATATTCTCAACATATAATAAGGTTTTAAACACGACTATTTATCTTTTATTTTTCAGATTAAAAAAAACAGTAATAAGAACTAATTGAAAATATACTATACATTTCTTTTCTATTTTTTTTTATTTTTATCATTTTCTTTTTAAGGGGACATGTGTGCGTGTATAGACACAATTGCAAAAAACAAAACAAAACATATGTTAGCTAGATCTGAAGAATGTAAAACGCTTTATATAAATGATAGCTAGGGTTTTAATATTTTCAGTGTCCATACAAATAACTATACATATACATATATGTTACACTTTGCTTTACAAGATTCAAATTTTCTGCATTTACGACTTTGATATTATCCACTTCAAATAAATTCATTAATGATTATTATTAATCATTTATTAAATTATATATTATCCCTAGCCCAAGTATAAACTTTAAACTTCAGTTAAACTTTAATACACTCATTTTTTATTTAAACATAAATACACAGAATAACTTACATTTATCTCTTTTTTATATATTTTTATTTAACTCATTCTGTTTTTACTTTATTTGTTTACATCAAATTGTGTAATTCATTTTTCGCTCACTTCACAATTTTCCATCTTATTGAAACATTGTATACATACATATTCTTAACAACACAGTTTTAGAAAGAATTAGCATTAAAAAAATTGTTTTTTAAAATTTTTATATGAAATTCAGTACCCATTACAATAGCGAGATTTCGTGGTATTAAATTATATATAAATGTTGAAACATTTAGTACCAGATATCACACACATTTAAATCCAGACAATGCATCATTTACATCTGTATCCCATAGCATCTTTTTTTAAGCATATACTAAGTTATACATATAAATGTAAGCAGGGCAATAGCAAATAACCATATAAGTAAATGTGGAGTGATAATATAATTTGAAACCATTCATTAACGTTTCTCTCAAAAGACAAAATGGGTGAAGATATATGAAATATCTAGTCACATGCTTTGGTAGGAAAGTCCATTTAATTAAAGCACTGTCTTAAATTCAATATTCACAAACCTAAATATCCCCAGTTCAATTTGTATGTCAGATGTCATTGATTAGGCCAGCAATACCAAATAAGAAAATAATACCATTTAAATATTGTATTTCTTACTAACCTGTGTGTAATTAATAACATCTGATTGTATTTAGAAAATTATAAAATTGAATTTTTATTGAAACATGTATATTCATCTGCAAGCACATATGTATTATATGCAAACTAAATCCATGTGTGTTCTCTGTCACAGAGCAGACATTATTAAAAATAATATTATAAACCGAGAAATCTCAAAGTGATAATATGATGTTTATTACATATATATTATAGGTAATTTGAACACAGACATTCAAACTCCCCTCAGCCATCCACTCTATCTCATATCACTAATACATATGAACTTTATCTCATACCATCAATACATATGACCACACGCATGTGAATAAATAAATGATCATCAATATCCAGATCATCATCTCCCACTCATGTATATAATCAGGGTTCACTTTATGTTAAGATAGCAAATCTTCAAAAATTAATGGACAAGCTTCAATCTACTCCTTCCTCCAACTCTTCAGCCATTCATACCATTGAAAATCTGATGATGGAATGTAAAAATTTCATGCTGACGCCAACATATATTTATATGATAATAAAAATGTAAAATAATGTATGGTTAATTTAAAATTTAATTTAAAAAGATAAAACAACTTATTAATAGTCGACTTCAGAGCAAAATTATTGCACCACACTTCTCATCGTACAGACCAGTAAAAAAAAGAAGGCTTTATTCATTAGGTTTATCCAACAGCCTGCTAATTTGAGATGTTAGTATTTTATATCTTGCTTTATACTCTAAGTAATAATAGCTAAATACCCATTTACTGACTTAAGTTGGATGGTTCAAAAACACATTACCTTCAATGATCTCATGAGCTATTTATTGCAAATCTTGAGTAATTAATAGATAAGATATATTTTTTTCTGTGTGACTATTGCCTTCATTGGTGAGAATTGTATGAATCAAAACTAAAACTAATGCAGTTATAGATTTAGCAGCCTTCTATTATTTTTATATCCTTCAAGCTAATAATTTAAAAAATGCAAGGGTTTAAACTCAAACCAACTCATTTAGATATATCAATCTGACACCAGGACAGTTTCTATTGATTTTAAAGACATTTAATATATGCTAATTGTAGACTTTATTTGCATTAGCTAAAATATTAACACCAATTACTATATCAAATGACTTTGTATATGCTTGTGCATATGCCTCTAGAAGTGGTTATTGTAACTTTTCTATAAATAGCTCTATAGTAGAATGATGATAACATCTTTTGGAAGTGTATTCTATTGGATGCTTAGGTGAGTATTGGCTATCAACCTACAAAAACAAAACATTTTCCATGTTTTTTGGGAGCACTAGATTCTGAATATTACCATCAGGTCCGTTAATCGGTATTGATAGGCAGATACCTCCATTCCATTTTATATTTACATGATCAATGCAATGGAAAATTACTGGGATAACTAATGAAAACATTTAAGATTCAGTATTCTTTACATACATAAAATATGTGTACTTAAATATTTAATAAATACAATAGAAAATAGAATATAAAAACAAAACACTATGCATGATACAATAAGCAATAACTACTTTTTTACTGTATAAAAATTAATCTAAAAATAAACATTTGTGTTCTTAATTTGTAACATTAGAATTTTTTTTTTGATAATGCAATGTATAAATAAAATTTATGCTGTCCATTGATAGTGTTTTATAATTATTTTTGTTCACTTTTTTAAAAAGAAATATCTTAGCCAACCCATTTATTTAAATGACAGACCCACATCTGAGAAATCTTAGAAATTAAATTTGCATTTTTTACCCTCTACTGAGAAATTTTGATAACATTTTTTATAGCTTTAAAATCCACATATTTTTTTTTCTAATATTTGAATTTCAAAAATATTCAAAAGATGTCAGGAAAATGGAATAAGTGAGAATTTCAAAGTTTGTGAAACCACACATTGATGGCTAGTCATTGTATATTTGGTGATCTCAAACTTTGTGAGATTATTTTGAGAAAATATTATGATGGTCTAAAAACTTGATTTTTTGAAAAGTTTATGATTGTTCTTGTATTGTAATTGTCTAATAGTTATTAGAAATCAAAATATGTATTATTACATATTTATTTTTTACAGAAATGTTTATTTTTAAATATATATATATATATCTTCCATGTAATGTTATCATAGAGATTGAGGTCATGAGAAATACAACTGTCCAAAAACATCCTCACTAAACATGTGACATTTGTTGATATGGCAAAAATTACAAAAAAAAAATTAAACTTTTAAAGAATAAATTGATAAATTTATTAGATATTAAAAACAATTTGTTCAGACTTTTAAACAAACTTCAAGCAAAGAAGATTTCATTCATTTTGTAAAATGAATCTGCTTTACCTGAAATTTGATGACATGGCAGTGTTTTGTTTTGATTAAAATCTAATTTTTAAAATAATTCTGAAAGTCAAATGTGGTTTTTTAAAATTTATTTAATTTCTAAACAAAAATATCTATCAAATGAGATCAAATTAATTATATTCTGATAAATAATAATGGTTTAATATTAAAGCGAAAGTTGCAAGCTTAAATCTAGTGAGAACAAACAGGAGGGTTAATATACCTCAGAACATCATATGATCATCATTTTATGCATCTGTGTTAAGGGTTAATAAACCTTGTATTCTTCATTTGGCCTTGTGATCTCAGAACAGTAGCTGTTTTCATCCTTAAAATGTTGTTGACCTGATGACTTGTATAATTGTTGTTTAAAAGAAATATGTTTTTCAATGATTTCTATAAAAATGTAATTTCTAATTAACAAGTGCATTAACATTTTTAAGCCACCATGAGCTTTTTGATGATGTTGGAGGCTGATACCTGTATCAAATGCAGTTCTAAAAATGAGAGCCACATCTCCAGATTTAATTGTCATTTTGTCTGGATTCACCAATTCTTGGAAATATATCAGAAACACAATGATGAGCTGGATCTCTTTCTAGTCTTTTCTCAGGATGTGCATTCAGATTATTGGCAGCTGTAATCAAAGAAAATAATTTTCGCTTTAAATTTCATTTTATTTGTTGGTGCAAAGTTAGTTTATTTTTACCTTATTTTATTGTTATTTGGATTGTATATAAAACAAAATAAAAAAGATAGAATTTCTTATGTGAAAAATAAAAAATCTTCAGCTGACATTTATTTTGGCTCTTTAGTATTGTTTTTTTTTCAAAGAAAGATTTATTGTTATTAAGGTTACAAAGGAAAGTTTATTGTTACAAAGGTATATAATTTAATGACATTCACTATGAGCAAGACAGCTTTGTGTTAACAAATTCAGCCATATAAACTAACATATTTAACTTAAACATGGGTATACAATGAATAATATTACTTTACATTCATTATTAAAACAAATATATACATAAATTTAAAATAAGCATGGATCATACCAGGTCAATATATTTAATTATTTCATTATGGAGGTCTCAATGTCACTCATCTCACACATGCTCCTGAATATTCATTAAGTACCTAGTCTATTGTTTCTTTCCTTTATCACTCTGATGTTCTTGATAAATATTCTCCATGGATCCATGATCTTACCAGGTAATGATATTTAATTAGTTCATTGCAAACGTTTTAATGTCAATCATTTCCGAAGTGCTTCTAAATGTCAATTGAGGAATGAGTCTCTTTCCTTTATTGCACTGACCTTCTTCATGAATATCCACAGTGGGTCTCAGTTACTCATTTCAAAAACAAGCATACATCTTTTCAACCAAATACTGAACATTAAGAATGTAGCACTCCTTATTACTGCAAATATGCTTGATTTGATGCCCTGAATTAAAGTCAATATTAAAGTATTTTTATTTTTATAAATTGGAAAAATCATCATTCTACACCTTTGCAAACTAACACGCCTATCAAAGATGTGTTCAATGGTCTCATCCTCTCGTTGACACAAACCACATATGCTACTAATAGATTTATAACCTCTATAAGATGTCAGGAAACTCCCTGTGGTCAGAACATTGAGGTTAACTTTTACCACGAAGTCAAAGAACTTCAGCTCCAGGCTCCACTATTTGAATTTTTTCAAGAAATTATAGATAATTATATTTGAGTGTGATACTTTAGGGTACTACATTATCAAAACAGATGTAATATGCATCCAGTAATGAGTTTTGGAGAGTTGTGATTGACCCGAGATTAAGTTCATTCCTGTGATGTCTAATAGCAGTTCAGATAGCCAACAACCCCTACTAGAAGGTGGAGTGTCAGTGAAATGGACAACCTTTAGATGCAAATTTTGTAGGCACAGGCCATTAAGTTTGGAATAGAGGTTGAAAGCATGCTGGAACCAAAGGATCTGTAGTGAATGCAGTGCCATGTCAGAGTTGACAACTAAGTGTACCAATTTTTTTTATCATTTTTTCAAAACCAAATAAAAAATTTAAAAGACAAAAGTATTAGTGAAAGTTCCAAACCGAACTGTCAATTACAAGTAATAAAAGATTTGAAACTATACATTCAATGTCTAAAATAATTAGTAAATCAATAAGTATTACATAGTATTATGAGAAATCACTTTTTCATATAAAAAGAATGTAAAATATTTATTGATTAGTTATTCCAGTATTGTTTCATGAACATTGATACGATGTTTAAAAATCACTAAGCAACAGGTTATTTGTGTATAGGAATAAAATTAAACGAAATTGGCTGCATATTTATTTTCCATATACTGTATATATAATCTTTATTAATGAGTACTCATGCAAATTATGATTAGCATAATCATCAAAAATTTGAACGATAGCAAAAAAATATTTAAAATAAATTAGTTAGAAAAAAGTCTAAATAAAGTGAATATATTTTTAAAGATTTTTAAACGTGGTACACTTGCCAAAAATTTTATAAGTAATCCAAAGATTGTGTTAAAATAAACATCTTTCTTGTACGTTTGTAAAATATACTTTTATATTATAATAACAAATACATATGGGTTAGATTTAGTTTTAATAAAATTGATTGACAACTGGAACAAACAACAACCCAGATAAATGTCTATTTGTTTAATATTATTTCATAAAGTCCATTTATATATAAACACTAAGAATATTGTATTTTAAGCACGAGTGCGTGTGCGGCGCAACTGCTCCCAAAAGCTGTAATACAAATACAAATAGCTAACTAAAAAAATATTAAAACAGCTGAGCGCTTTCAAAGGATCTTGCCTTCATAATCATAGCTTGCTTACGTTTAAATTTATGCAAATATGCTAATTCCATCTTTTTGATAGAGAAAAACACGTGTCCTTCCTGTTTATGGCATCGCTGTCGCGAGAGATAAATAAGGCCTCTTTGATCTTTCTTTTGAGGTCATGTCTCTCTCTACATACGATGGTAGGATTGTCCGGAATGCACTCATGGTGACTTGTGCACTGGTGCTGATAAAAAACTGAATAATTAGAAGGATCGTTGCGAGCTCTATTGTACAAATACCTGTGTTGTGCCAATCGTGTGGCCAGAGATTTTAGGAGCAAAAAATGACTTATACTAAAATTAAAATCACACTATGCATATAAATATATATATTAATTTTTCACTGGACTTATAGTTTATATCTGAGCCAAAATGATATGATAATCTATAGTCTAATACATGATTATTTATAAACATTAATTTGTTTATCAAAAGTGGTTGATTTCGCAGATGTGATTAAAGAAAAACGGACTTTTATAGCTCAAAGTGTATCAACATATATTGTAACAGTACAGACAAGAGAGACAGTATGGGTAATACAAGACATCAGGAACAAAAGCATTACACATTTTACTGAAATGGAAAAAAAAAAAATCTGTACCAAAGGTCAATGTAAGTAATTAGAAGTAATACTATTAATTATAATCATATCATTCATAACAATAGTCAAGAATCAGTAACCATTGCTTTGTGACTGGATCTATAAAAAGCACATTATAAAACCATAAGCCAATCATCATTAAGCTGGTATCAAACATGGAGCATCATATTATAACAGTATATATTACTTATAACACTTTTTCCATATACACTCTAATGCAACAATTTGTCTTAAAATTAATATTTCATCTGCATTCACATACTTCAGTGTTAAAGTAACTATAATAATAAACATAACAAATGAAAGAATCATTATACTATTTTTGATCATCATCAGTATTCTCATCCATCTGATATTTTAAGTGCTCATGTCATCAATAAACTATTATTATAAAATATATAATATAAATTGAGTGCAATTTAAATCTTTTGTACCACTTAAACAATTGTACAGAGAATTCCATAAATGTTCACAAAATACATATCACAAGCACACACGGCATGTATATATTATATTTAATGATTTCAGGATTACATGATGTAAATTAAAAATAGTTTTTGGGTTGAACCATACACTAGTTTTAATTAATTCCCAACATTTTGATAAAATAGCATCCACCATTGTCAAGACTAACTTTGACCTTAACAATGGTGGATACTATTTTGTCGAAACATTGGGAGTTAATCAAAACTAGCACATGGTTTAACTCAAAAACTTATATATATAAGGAGGACCCAAAAATAACCAGAATTGTTTTCTTGTAAATATGCTTGTTATAGTACATGCTTCTGCTGTTATGTACCACTTGCAGATATTTTTTTGTTTCAATCTTCCAAATTACACTACTATGGGAAATTATTATGCACGTAGCACATTATTTTGTGAAGGGTGTGTCACATAATTCATGATTTTTTATAATGGCTGAAATGTTGGAATAATGTGAAATTCTGTTTTTTAAGGGAAATGACAAGGAAAACTGTTGTAATGCTTGAAACAGTTTACAAGAAAGTTGATGATTTAATGAAATTTCCAAATTCACCACATTTCCAAAAAAGCATATTGAATGAAGTCCAATGTCAAGATAATGCTGTTCTTTTTTTAATTGATGCAAATGACATTTTTTTCCTCAAAACTAGTTCTTAATGTTCAGACATTTTACCTACAAGTTCTGAAACCTTTGCATGATGGGATAAAATGTAAATATCCTATTTTGGGACAAATTGTGAAGTGCATGCTTCACCCAACAGTTTCTCTGTGAGCAGTCTTAAGTGTGCAACCATTAGAAATTGAATTTAACATGACCCAGTTTATATATGAGTTATATTCACTTGATATCTAACTGTGTGACTTGTTTTCATTATCTTGGATTTTTGCTTAGAAGTGGTGAAGAGAGAATGAAATAAACATTAAAAGGCTTCATGTTGTAAATGGTTTTCCTGACTACATTGAACATGTTTAAGGCGGGTGATTATATTAAATGGACAGTATTTTGAAGGTGATTAAATTTATAACACTTAAAATAAACAATTCTGGTTATCTTTGGGTCCCCCCCCCCCATAAATATATGTCATTTTTTAATATTATGTCTAACTACATTTGGGAACATAAGAACCTTGATAAATGTGAACAAGAGGAACTACATTAATTTAAATTACTTTATCTTTAAATAACTTCACTGGAATAAGTTAAAGTAGTGAATAATAGATTTATTAATTAGAGATAATAATACAATTTTTATAGTGACTTAACTTTTACTAAGAAAAAATAATTAACCAATATTGTGAATTGAAACTGCAAAAAACAATCTGCAATAAACTTGGAGATATTAAAAAATATTAACATCAATAAGTGTTTTGGGTGTTTGCATCAAATCTACAAATATATCTTTGCCCATATGCCATGTTCCTTAAGTTTGGACACATATGCAAAAATACATATTTTCAAAAAATGAAATTTATTATCAACATTTTATTAAATTGGAATATTAAATAACATTTCAATATGATTTCCATAATTTGTGATGCAAAGATTGATGCACTTTGCAAAATTCATGTGAACTCTATGCAATAAATCTACATTGTCATCAATTTTAACATATTCACACTTTATGCATTGAATCAAGCATGTTACATCTGTGATTTTCATTGAGCATACCTTTGCCACTATGGAAAAACCATGTGGAAACATCATTGAATGACATGCATTAAATTCATATGCTATCTTTCAATATATAGTTAATGAAATTTCCTATGTGTCCAGACATAAGGGACATACTGTATATACCTGTTCTCAACCCTCATAAGAAGAACTTTTTACGAGGATTCATCAAGGCACTCATCATCAGCTTGTCCCTTATAAAACTATTCACTGTAGCAATCTTTAAAATATTTTTTGCATATTTTTACATAATGGTCATTTTGCAAAATAATTGTTATAATAAAATATCCTGAAAGTAAATGTAAATTCATTTTTTTAAAAAATGTAATTGTGCAAGATTTGTTTATTACATAAATAGAAACAGATTAAAATGATATATAAAAATAATGTATGAGTATAATAATACTTTCAATTTTTTTTATTATTATAAAGGAGTGATAAAATTTTAAATATTGAACTCTTTGCTAATGAACTTTTAAAACTTTTAAAAGTTGGTTATAATAAAAACTAAATTTTGTGTACAATAAATTCACTTAATAATAAGAAGAGGGTTTGCAATGTTACCTTAGATAATAAAAAATGGATATCTATGCCATTTGTAAATAATATGCAATCTAAATTAATTAAGAATATATTTAAAGAAAAGTATAATATTTCATTTTGGGTTCCTCTGAATACGGATTGATTAATAATTCTAAGGATATAACTCCTAAATTGCAAAGAAGTAATATAATCTATCAGATTTCATGTGGATATAAAAAATTATATATCGGTGAATTGAGATGTTCTGTGGAAAAAAAAATTAAAGGAGCACCAGTTATTATATAATCGGATTAAAAATAATGTAAATAGTCAATTTAATACAGCTTCAGTATTCTTTGAGCATGAAAAAAATTAATTATATGTTTACATTTAATATTGATGAAATAAAAATATTAATGGAAGAAAGGAATCATAAAAAGAGGAAAATTAAAGAGGCAATTTTAATAAATAAATATAAAGATAATGTTATTAATGGACAAGTTGCAAATATAGCCATACACAACTTATGGAAATTTACGTAGCATTAAAATTTGAAATTCATTTAAAGCTGATGAGAACTACTACATAAATGAAAGCACTACTAAGAATTTAAAATATAATATTTCTTTTACCATTAAATTCTTTATATATTATATCTATGTTGTCAATTCTACAAATTGATAACTGAAACTAATTGTTAGTATCAATAATATTCTTATTGTTAAAACAAAACAGAAACAAAAAATAAATGAATTTCTCTACAAGCAATCACCTGCTTATTTTTCAATTTAACTTTTTTGCATTCCAATATATTTTGTATCACACCTTATTAATTGTTTGTGTTATAGTTCAAAATTTTATTTTATTTTAATAATAATATTTTTTATTATGAATCAGTAGATTGTAATTTATTTTATCTGAAATACAATTTTATAAGCCAAAAAACATGTAAAAAAACAATATTTGCACTTTGCAAATAGATATATCAATAAAATATGTATTCAGGACAATAATGTTTTTCTTATTGAATGATTATTGGATTATGTTTTACTTACTGGATGATAACCATATAGCCAATAAAAATTTAAATTAACATAATATTTATTGATTAAACTTTATTTCTGAAAGCCAAAAGAATTATGGGTAATTCACTATGAAGCAATGAAATTCTGTTCTAAAATTTAAAATTGTACTTATAATTATTAAAATATCAGCAAATACTTTACTATTTGACTGGTTGAATGATTTTCTTGTTATAAACAAAGTATATTCAAATAAAATTTAAGTTTAATCATTAATATAGATTTGTTTTTAAATAAATCTATATTTTTAAAAATAATCATAATGATATAATGAACTATGGAAAATACACATTTTTTTTCCAAAGTAGAACTCAAAAGAAGAATGCTTGCAAGAACTCTTGCAAGTACTTTCAATGCTTGCCAATAAGGAAATCACAAATCAGCCATGAGATCAACTCATGTAAACTGTGCAATGCTGACATCTTCAGAATTTTTAAAGCTACTAAATCAATATATATATATATATTAGTTCCAATTTCTCCATCACATAAATGTAAAACTGTGAAAGTAGGCAGCCATAGGAGTACAACAAAAAATCAAATAAATCCACATTATCATCAATAATCTTAAATAAATAGCAGCCCACACTGGATTAAAAATATAAGCATATAAAATTTAAGAGTGCTGGTTTGTTTTAACGAAAATATAAAATAGAAAAGTTACATCAACTAGACTGTCAATTTTTTTCTTATAATACATAAATACCCATTTAATGACCAGTATATAATTGGTTGCTTGATTAAATAGTTGAGTTCTGCCACTTGAAAATTAATAGAACATAGATAATGATATCTGAAAGTAAATACAAAAACATAAAACAGTTACATACTGAAGAATACAGTAGATAACATATTAGAAGTTGGACAACAGATGGAAAACTGAGAGTAGTATAAAATGTAGACATGAATATTAATTATATCAAGGCAACAACATATTAAGTCATAAAAGAACAAATAAGTGTTGATAATAAAAGCTATAACAATGACATATGGGATATTATGGGATCTGCATGTGCAGTCAAAGTCAATAAGTGAGGAATATATAATACACGTAAAAAGTGACATTGAATATAGAAGTGATCCATTGGCAATTAAATTAAATAATAAAAAAGAGATTGATAACTATAGATATGGATTAATGGTTAATATCTACAGGAAAATCAAAAAAAAATTATAAGAAAATAAACTTCCTAGAAATAAATATATTTTTTCTCATGTGTCATAGCATCAGCTGGGAAGCGAACCCACTAACCCAGGACAACTGCTTGTAAAGCAGCCATTGCTGACCTCTCGACCATCATATTGAAAACACTAATAATAAATGAAATCAGAACAAGATAATTGAAATGATATGGTCATGTACAGATAATATCTCAAAAAAGACCATTACAAAGGAAGTTCAGAAAATGATAATAGATAAAGAACCAGAGAAAGAAATTTGTGGTAACGTTTAAGAACTGATAGGGAAGTAATTGGCAAACGGATGACATTGAAGTGCATTTATGGGTTTGGCGTAAAAAAGTCTATTTGAAATATGATAAAAATTACAAATTTTAGTTGTTATTCGATCTCCAAATTAAGGCCTTGGTAGATGAATATAATAAACACAAGCGGACAATCGCAAAATCTATAAATTTATGGATATCTACGAACGTATTATTAATAACGTAATAATAAAATTGGCAATACTTTGGTTGTTCTAGTAAGCTTGCTTTATTTAATGTTGGGTGTGTTTATTATTATTTCTCAATAATACATACAGTGATACGGTTACACACCCACATATATATCCAATAAATATTACTGTTAACAAAAATGTTTATATTAATTTTTAAATACTCCCAATGACAATTTAATCGCATTGATATCAAAGTAGCTTTATTTATCCTTTAACTAATAGAGGTAATAAAATTTAATTGCTACGAAGATAATCAATGTTGACAATTATTTAATTGCTGTAATTGAATAAAACATTTCCTGAAAGTTTGCTTAATTTAATTGGCGGTTGTTATACTTTTAATATAAAAAGAGAGGAGGAAAAGCTAGATTTATAGGTATTTGTTCAATTTAACGTATTAGGAATGAAAATGTAAGGCAATATTTTTTCCAATTTTAATTAAAGGTGTTTCACGGAATAAAGTTTAAAGTTACAGTTTTAATCTTGTATAACTTCTCCTTAATTATTTTTTTTTTTCTGATTTGCTTAAAATAAAGAATGCCTTTATATATATATATTGTTTAAAGAATGCTTTTTCAAATCACATTAATATATTTATAAATGATATTAAGATTTTTTATATTAGAATAAAACAATAAAACCGATTTCATTTTACATCAAAGATATATAAATTCCTAAAATGTCATGTGATGATATTACTTTGTAAATTCTATATCTTTTTATTTTTTTGACAAATAATAACAAAAAACTTAGAAAAAATGAATCACAATAACGCATTCTTTTAATATATGTTGAATTTTATCCTGTCTGTGTTTGAACCATGGACATTACCATAATCAATTGACTTGCAAATTTTGATTCGTCAGCGCAAAGTTCTATAAATCTACCAGTAATTTTCACTGTTGTTGATAGAATCGCAATTAAGAAACAAAGAAATAACGTATAGATAGTGGGCCAAAAGTAAATTTGCAGGTCTGATCAAGCCAGATGTGCCCAAAATATCTACTAACTACATTGAAAAAGCCCAGGAACCAGTCTTACATTAGCAATATATTTCCTTTGGCTATTGCTATATATATAATAAATGTTTATATATAATAATTTTAAAAGTGAATAAAATTTCTACCACTATTTGTATCCAACTGAATTAAACAGGCTGTCTTAGCATACAATTTGTTTAAAGAACATATAATCTCTATGACTGCTTCGTAAGCTCTTGTTAGGATTGTAATTATGGACCGTGACATTTGCAAGCTTCAACGTTAAATTTGGCAGAGATGTTTCATTAGCTTAATTTAAATTACCCACAAACAAAATTTATAAGTAATATCGCATGCTACTTGATGTTCTATCTACGTTACTACATATTAATGATCACTTAAAAAGTCACACTAAAATGAATAATTCAAGATTATATTTTGTGGATGTTGCTTAATACCAATTTTATTAATGTAAAGTCATTTTCTAAAGTTAATATAAAATCTTGCAAATGTCAAGTTTCATATTTACGATTCTAACAAAAGTTCAGGAAACAGTCACAAAATGTACCATTTTCATCAGCTTAAGGCAGTTGGATGAATATGTAAAATAAGATGGTTAATTAAATCTAATTCATATGGCACTAAAATTATTTATCAATTTCTAAAGTTATATATATAAATTTATTTACGATTTCATGAAATTGAAAGAATTGCTTAAAATAGTTTACAATAATATTCTTTTGAAAAAAATGTTGAACTAATGTATTTTCTAAAAAAAAACTTAAGTAGATATATTTCGTTTTAAGAAAATATTTTTAAAAAATTCAATATTGCATTGCAATCTAGATATAAAGTGGTTGAAATTCCCTGCATATCTAATTTAACTAATCCTATCTATCTATCTATCTATCTATCTATCTATCTATCTATCTATCTATCTATCTATCTATCTATCTATCTATCTATCTATCTATCTATCTATCTATCTATCTATCTATCTATCTATCTATCTATCTATCTATCTATCTATCTATCTATCTGTCTATCTGTCTATCTGTCTATCTGTCTGTCTGTCTGTCTGTCTGTCTGTCTGTCTGTCTGTCTATATTGAATTAGAATAAATATGTGAGCCAGGAAAGAATGATCCTGGTTTAATGTTGCTCTGCGAATTGTGGTGCCATTTGTAACAGAATAAAAATGAGGGTATGCTCTTCTTTTAATTCTTCTCAGATGTGGAAACCATTTGTAACGTAATAACTACAATTCCATGGGAAATAAAAATGTGAATATAATCTGAATGAAAATATACTCCAATCATTGGTGACCATTTGCAACTGAATAAAAATATATTCTGAAGTTGAACACCATTTATAACAGAATAAAATTATGAGTCATACTATATCCCGAGTCATAGTCTAATTATTGATCACTATTTACAACAGACTAAAAATATAAACCAAGGAAGAACAATCCTAATTTAATAATGCCTGTGAATTGTAGCATCATTAATAAAGAAATGAAAATAATAAACTAAGCTAAAATGAATATCAATCAATGAATAACAATCTAACATGTAAGTAATTAAAACAATGATAATAATCTTTGTTGTAACCTCATAGATTCCAATAGCATCTAGAATGAAAAGAAAATAATTAAAAACATTACTTTGTCATATCCCAAAATATATGCACTATTTTCAATAGGTAAAATTAAATATTGCTATCTTAAAAATAACAGTAGTTTCTATTATATAGATCCACTATAATAGAATAAAAATAATTACCAGAATTATACAGATACACTTTAATTTTCCTCATGAATCAACACAGTTTATAATAATACAAACTTGTACCAAAAGTCAAACATTATTTATATTTATATTTAAATAAAATACTTCATGGATGGATGAAATAATAATTTTAATACATTCTACAGATTTACAATATCAATAATATCTAACTAAATATATAACTCAATATGTAACTCAATAATTGAATTTTAATTACAATTAAATAACATCAAATGTAATACTAACTCATCTATACTATTGTATTAATATTAAAATTCTCTTTTTTTTTTTAACTAAATCAACGATAAGATTAAATACTTAATAATAATACAAAAACAATTTTCCTAACATATCATTCCACTCTCATCAACTTAAAACTATTATAAAATAAAACCAACCTATTAAATAACCTTAAGATTTTCAATATCCAATCATAACAATATATAAAATAAATGATGTGTTCTTATTTGATGCTTACTCAAACACAATTGACAAATCATATCCAATTACTCTTCAGTTTAATAAAGCTAGGTTGATAAAACTTTAGACTGTAACTGTTACAACATATGAAAGGTTATTAATGTTTGTTATAATCAAATATTAAGAGTAAAATTTATTTATTTCTGAATGATAATGTTTGATCTGCATCTTAGTCAAAGTTTATTTATTTATGTCTATTTTAATACAATTATAATTATTACCTCTAGATTAATTAAAGCAAATAAAATTCATGACTTCTCTTTTAGTAAATAATAATAATAATAATTTATTAACATCAAATAATACTGAATAATAAATTAAGTTAATCATATACCAAGAAATAAACTCAATATATAATAATTATATAAATGTTAATACCGATAGTGGTGTTAAACAACCCATATTATTTCATAAGAGGAGGAAAATGTATATCTACATTTAGTTACCAAGCACATACAATTTATAAGAACTCACAACTTATTATGATTTAGAATTATAGCAATACTAAAAAAAAATCTAAATAAGTTATTCAAATGAAATGAATATATTAGTAAATTACAATTTTGAATAATTATTATGATTTACCTCTGTGTGTATAGCTAAACATGCATTAAATGTCTCTCCAAATGAACATAAAATAAAATTTAAAGTGAAACTGAACTATTGGTAAAGATGATGAGATATTCAATATCCATAGGATAGTTGCATTTTAATTGCCATAATGCATTAGACTATCTAATATCTATACAAGAATAATGATCCATACATATTGTTTAAAATTCATTCCCATTTGATGACTAATATAATTTTATCCAAGTGTGTTTTGTATCTTAATCCATTTTTAGAGAGTTTTCACAAAGCATTCTTCTGTAATAGGTGCCTTTAGCATCTTGTATATAAAGTATTGCAAACTTTTAAGCATTAATCTCCCAAAAAATATCCAATTTTATTGACATAATTTCCTCTTGAGAGTAATGGCTATTTATTTGATCCATTATAAGGCTGTATAATTCTCAGAGATTGAAATATATGTAAGCACTACACAAATTCATTAAAGGTTATGACAGCATATGTAAAAACATGATTCTAATATATATATATTGAAATAATTAAGAATGCATTGAAATTAAAAAATGTTAATGTTAAAATAATAAAATTTATTATTGAAACATTAAACTTTATTGATAGAAACATTTATGCAATTTTTAAGCACGAATTTTATAAAATAAATAATGGGTGGCCCATGGGACTTCCTACACTTGCCCAGATATATAATTTTGTTATATCTACATATGAAGAAAATATTTTAAAAAAGGATCATTATCAGAAAGATATTATTTTATACAGTCAATATGTTGATGATGTTTTTGTTTGTGGAAAGCCAAATGCTATTAATGATTTGTTCAAGGAATTAAATAATATAAAGGGCTTAAAGTGGATTAAAACATATTAAAATTTAATGAGTATACAATTTTTAGATCTCAAGATAACCAGAAATAAGGATATACTGGATTACTATATGACTCTTAAACCAATAGCAAAAAGAGGATATATTTCATATGAATCAAAAGTACCAATGTCACATAAAATGGCAGGTTTGAAATCCTTTTTATTTAGAAATGATTTTGTAAATATGCATCAGATAAAACTAAAAATATTGAAACTTATTATAATGAATTGTTAAATGTTGGATACAATTATGATTCTGTTTATTATACTATTAAAAATTTTACTTATAAATATAAAAAATAATAATAGTGTTAATTGTTCTGATAAAAAATTGTGGATATCAATACCATATATTTCAAATCAACAGGCAAGTTTCATTAAGAAAATTTATAAAGGAATATGTGATATTGCATTTTATGCACCACCTACATTAAATAAATTAATAAACAATTCAAAGGATAAAACTTTATTTACAAATAAAAATTGTATCATTTACAAATGGACATGTGGGTGTGGCCACGGATATATAGGTGAATCGAGGTGCACATTGGAAAAAAGAACAAAGGAACACTTATTGTTATTTAAAAGGGTTCAAAATACAAAACAAAATTTTAAAAATAATGATAATTTACCAGCTTCTGTCTTTTATGACCATAATAAATCATGTATATATGGTTTCGATTTTAATTATAACAAAGTAAAAATATTGGAAACTGAAAGAAATAATAGTAAAAGGAAGGTTAAAGAGGCGATGTTAATATGTAAATACAAACAACATTTGGTTAATAGGCAAGCAGCAAACATTAAGATCACAGAATTATGGGAAAGTTGACATCATTGAATTATGGGAAAGCTGACATTTTAAACGTGATAGTTGACAAAGCTACAAGTTAGTTGAAAGCGCTTCTAAGTGACTGTTATACATATATATTTTTATAAGCTTTTAAATACTGTATTTTTAAATATTTATTTATAAATTTGCGCATATTATTTTGAAGAAATACAGACATCGATTTATAATATTATATATATATATCATCAAGATACAGTAATAGGAGTGTAAGAAGTTTTAATTTTGACTTTCCATAATACATAAGTATCCAATATTTAAACATTGATATTACATCTTATTTTTTTTTAATAATATTGTTTTTATCCGAATTTTCTTAATATTGTTTTTATCTATAGGCTTTCATATTGCATTTCAGGTACAGGCATATATATATATATTTACTTAAATTTATATGTGTATTTTGAAATTTCAGATGAAAGCAAAATAAATTTTTCAGAGTGCAATATTAAAAGCATTTTAACTTGATATTAAGCTTCTAATCACATTTTAGCTTGTCTTTTGAAGAGTAGACATTAACTTATCTTTTTAGCCAATCATGTTATATTGTCTTTCAACATTGATCTTCCTAAGTAAGTACGTCCTTTCATTTTCCTTTTTATATAAATGTAATACAGAGAGAATATTTTTTGAAATAAGCAATATATATGTAAAGAGAACTCAATTAAAAAAAAGAATGTAAAGCAATGGGTTTTTCTTTAACAACACAGACTGTTGTATATGTTGTTTTTTGATGATGTAATATCCATCACTGCGGTTATTTGATGCATTCTATGTATTTGCCTTACAAAATTTTATCAAGCAATCATTATTATAAACAAATAAATTTTAAACATCAATTATACATACATATATACAAATAGTTTTATACAAATGTAAATGAAACTTATTGTATATTTATTTTTTTAATGACCCTATTGAAATATATATATATATATAAAAGAAAGTAGTATTGTGTTAGCAAATTTTTTATTTCTCTCCCTTTTTTTTCTTTTTTGGAAATAAAAGGAGAACAAATTGCAAATATACATATTTACTATGATATTAGACAAAACATTGTTTGTAATCCCTATTCATATGAAGCAAAAGTCAAAATAGATTATCTATGATTCTTTTAAGACAATAAAAGATCAAACTAAAATATTGTCTTCTATATTTAAGTTTACAACTATTTTAAATATATATGAGATAAAATTAGCTAATATATCAACGTGCAATTTCAATAATAATCATATATGACAATTTTTTTTGTAATGTATGTATTTGATGATGCATGGTGTATATACCTGTATATACCTCTATGGTACAATATATATAACATTTTATAATATATATGCTCTGTTTGAATAATAGTAAACACCAAACAATCAAACTAACAGTATGTTCTCAACACCAAGTTGTTGTATCAGTAGTGTTTTATATAATATTTTGTCAGGTATTTGGATCCAAATGATAATTTATTATTTTTCTAGATGGTAACTGGGATGTCAATCATATAATGATTATGAATTTAGAAGCTAATAACTTCTGAATGCGATTCAAATAAAAATGCTTCTCTTATGATTCATGAGATGAAAGTAAAAAGGGAAGAAAAACAAATCAACAAACAGGGAGAAGAAATCAGTGAAGAGCATGCCACTTATTTCTTCTTTAGTTCTGTTCTCTGTACATACAATAACCAGCCTAGGGTTATGTAGACATTATTGTTATTTTTGTAAGTCCGTAACTATATATCTATTATATAGTGTTATGTGAATAACTTTAGTCAATATACCATCTTTATTACATTTGTAATACATATATTTTTAAACTTCTTTAATCTATCAATTTCTTATTATGTTTGAAGTTTTTTTCACTTCTGAACCAGAATGGTTTTCTTTGTCATATTTTGTTTACAATGCTCTTGTCTTGGATCAATCTTACTTTGCAACAGTCAATTGTCAGTATAGATTTGACTCATTAAACAGTTTAATTTAGTAATAATATATTCATAATTTAGTATTAGTCTTTCAAATGATAAGAATTCTCCATTGTTTTCCAAAATAGAGGATGTTTTTTGTGAATTTGTGAATGCATTTTCATTTGAAATATTTTTTTTATTTTAACAAAAATAATGAGTGTTTCTAATTGCTCTAACAAGCTTTGTTGATAAACTCTGCAAAAAAAAGCATTTAAAAATCTCTATCTAGATATTATCCCCAATCCTCAGATCACAGGTTTCATGCTTTGACAATCTTCAGGAAGATGCTAGGATAATTTCAGACACTAGATCTAAAAATGGCAACTCAAAACTAGCATTTATCAAAAACTATTCAGTAAAAAAATCTGAATTTTTCAGACCCTTATGTCTTTAAACATCGCTATATAACTCATAATAGATATATAGGGTTGAGAAATCTTCAGCCAAATCATATATTAATAATTTTAGTAATGTAAAATCACTTAAGACCTAAAAGCAAAACTATAAATAATAAATAAAATAAAGTCATACATCACATGCCTCAATTTTATAATCTTAAAAATAAAAAATAATGGATGGTGCTAACTGTTCTAACAAGCTTTATTGATAAATGCTGCAATAAAAACCATTTAAATGTCTCTATCTAGAAATGAAAATAAGGGTTGAGGATAATTTTTACATAGAGATTTTTTTAATAGCTTTCTTTTGTGGCATTTATCAATAAAGTTTATTGGAGCAATTAGCACCAATCATTATTCTTTTTACAAGCATATAAAATTAGGTCATGCGATGTATGACTTTATTTTATTTACTATTTATAGTTTTGCTTTTAGATCTTAAACAATGTTACATCACTAAGGCTATTAATATATGGTATGGCTGAATATTTCTCAGCCCCATATAGCTATTTGAGTTAGATAGTTGGGTTGGAAGACATATAGGTGTCAGAAAATTTAAGATTTAAAAACAGATATCATGATTTCCTTTCCTTTACAGTCAACAAGATATCAAGATATCTATTTCTGTTTCAAAGTTAAGATATTTTTTTGATTTTTTTCATGGTAATATTAGATGCAGCCATGATTCTAATTGAAAATGTAGACAGAATTTCTAGAAAAAAATGCAACCTTTAACTATCCAAATGTACAGTAAAATGATGAGAATGCAAAAGTAAACTAGCAGTTAACAATTTTTATGTTATTCAACACAACTGTTTCTCATTGTGCTGACAAAAAAATCATGCTGAAGTCCATAAAATTATTTAGAATTTTTTAAAAATGTTTAATAACAACTTATTTAATAGATCATAAAGACTTGTTGTTTACAATTACTATAAGAATTGTAAAATTAGCATATTGCACAATGTCAAATCTACTTCAATATAATATATATATATACTGATGTATTAAAAAAGAAAAAAATGTATCTACTACATTCTGTGTTTGCATATTGTAATCAATATTAAAGGCTTTTTTACAATATGTACTATACATATGTAAATAAAAACCACTTTATATGGTATATAAATGTATATGCTAGCTGTGAAATTAATTTTGTCATAAGGTGTCATGGTGCAGTAGACATGTTCTTTGAAATGATTTTAAAAATTTTTCATTAGTGAGTTGAACTATTTAAATAAATATTAAAGGTATGAATAATTTTCACTTTACCTGTATGCATTTTTGCACATATTTTTTTAAACAGTTTTATACTGAATAAAATTTTTATTTTTGTATTATTCTTCAAATTTATATCTGTGCTATAACATTATGTTTTATAATTGAACTAATAGGTTGCTATTTTTAAGTTAGATTTAGTAATTTTTGATCATATAATGTTCATTATTATAATTTTTTCCAAAATAATAATTACAGTACATCAAACTTTATGTTAACCATAAGCAAAGTACTATTAGTAAAAAATGTAATTCATAAAAGTGAATAAATATAGTGTGCAGTTTTAAATTAATGTACACTTTTTAGAATTTAATATGATATTAATATACTTGGTTGTTTTATGTCTTTAAAATATGATATTGATCATTATACCAAATAAAACACTTTTTTGGAAGCTTTGTAATCATTAATGATAAAAATCTTTACTTTGTATATATCATTATTGAACTGATTGTATTGCAAAGATGAAGGTTGGAAATAAAATACTTTGTATTCAGTAATCATATTTTAAGTCTACTATCAAAATATTGTGTACAGCATTGATATTATGTACTGTATTATGTGTTATGAATAAATTCTTTACTATACAGTTTTAGTATGAAAGTTACTATTTTGCTTTTAGATTATGTGATGTTAATAACTATTCTATGATGTCATCAATTTTACAAAATGGCCACCATTTTTTAAACTATTTTTATGATCATTATAGTGAATAATCAATTTTAAATTAAAATAGTGGGCACAAATTGATGATAATCCTAATCATGAATCTTCACATAATGGACATAAGCTAAGTGAGGTATAGGTATATTATCATATCTTCTGCAATATGTTCACACTAGCTCAACTCTAGTCTCTTATTTATGTTAATGATATCAATAATATATATTTGTTCTCTCACTCACATATTTCAATTTTGATCTTCTTGTTACCCTAATATACATCTTGAGTACTTTGTTGAATGGTCTAAAATTTCTCTATTGGTCTTCTCTTAAATGCTCAGATTTCAGTCCATAAGTAAAAACTAATGAAACTCATTTATTAAAAACCTTCCTTTTTAAACACTGACATATTTACTTTCAATACTCTATTTATTCCTAGTTAAAATAAAAAATAACATGGAAGAAAATGGGGGGGGGGGTCATAAAATAAAACAACACTTGAAAAGTAAAAGTGTTTCAAAAATAAATGTTTTACAAATATTGCAATCAATGAGTCATAAAAGCATTTAATATAAAATATTTTTGGTATATATGATTTTTAATTTTTTAGGATTCAGATACTTTATTGTAATTTCATTTAAAATTGATTAATAAAAATGTTGTCATAGACATAGAATCTTATAGCAAATTCATGATACATAAATCATTTTATAAAAAGAAATTTTACAACAAAGTGCAAATAAAATTCCATTAATTTTCAAAGAAGTGACTTTTACAATCAATTTAAAGTAAAGTTTTGTTTTTATTCCTATTTTAATACATCATTAATACTTTTTATTATAATCTTTTTTAAAAAAAATAATTCGCCTAAAAACATGTATTGCCTTCTCATACACATCACTTTACTGAATCAATATCAACACATTTAAAATTCTGTCTGCTAACTCATCTACAGAACCAGGACATCAACATGAAATAATTTTGTGTCATATTGCAGTGTCATAAATTTTTAACATATATACAAAATTAAAAAAATACATTTTTATAAGTATATTAATATTTAATTTCAATATTTGACCTAAACAAACAAACATAGTTTTTAAAATAAATACAACAATTTTATTAATAAAAAATAATTCTTCTAAAAATTTTATTTAAACTGTTCAAGTTTCAACTTCTCCCTTCCTATTTTAAACACCCTAGTAAGAACTTTGTCGTATTTGCAATATTTTATTCTTACAAGTAACCCATTTTTATATCATAATATTGATAATATATTACAAATATCAGCTTTAAATAATAAGCATTCTAAAAGCACTAATATGGATACATAATGGTAACAATAGTTACATTCATACTGGATTGTAAACTTTGCCTATTTATAAAAATAATTGAGACAAAATATTTCTTTTTCGAATTCCATTTGTAAAACATGAAAAAATTTTACTTGACCCATAATAAAAAAATAAAAATATGTATTAAAACTATAAATTACAATTACCATACATTAAAATTTTACAAATACTTTCTTCAACAGCATTTATGTCAGCCATTTTTGATAACCAGTAAAAAGAGCTTCCACTTTAAGTTTTATGACTTGTCTTCCTAAAACAAATATTTTCAAATAAAATCTAATTGTAATCATGCAGTTATTTGGTTTAAATAACTACTTTACAAATATATTTCATAAATAAATTTAAATACATAAAGAAATTACTGAAAATTGTAATTTTTCTGTTCAAAATGACACATTTAAAATTGCTTTCAGGCCAAAAAATCTAACAATTAGAAATTAGTGTTTGTTTTAAGATCCAAATAAGCCACCTGATGTTTTATATGCAAATTAACATTCTAATTTTCTAGAGTCTGTATATACTGACATCTTCAGACTTTTTTAAATTAATAATTTTAGTAAATAAATTCTAAGGGAAAATACTGTCTATGGTAATTTAACATTCTAGGCAACTTCAAAATAGTGAAGAAGAGCCAAATGCAATTACAATGCCTCCATAATGCCAAAAACACCTTAAAATAAGCAATTTTGTACCCTAAACTGAAGATTAAATATGTGGCAAAATTAAATATATACTTTAAGATTTTAATTGATGAATAAACCAGTTTAATTATACTAATATGCCATATTTCATTGATTCAATTTAATTATATAGTAGTATCTTTCAAGAGAAGTTTAGTATATAAGATACTTTTAATGAATAAACATTTCACTCATATACACATGCTTTTGATCATTTTTCACTACACCAAAAGCGAACTTTCTACTTGGTAATAAATTTACATATGCAGCCTATAAATAATCATTGCTTAACAATATGAAATTAAAATGGTAACAATTGCACTTCCCATACATCTGTGCTTATACCGATAGGCAAATATAAAAAATGAAATGATACTATCCATTTTTAACTCTCTTTGCATTCAAGTAGTTATTTACATTGTTATGACTTAAAAAGTGAAATATGTATATTAGTATGATTTATATATAGTGTAAATAATCTAAAATAATTGAATAATGGCTTCAGATCAATTACCATACAGATAAATCTAACTAATATGAGATTTCATTCTTTGATTCATAACATCAATAAACTAAGGTTAAATATTGACAAGAAACTTTTTAATAGATAAAAAAATAATTATTGTTACTACAGTGTATGCATTCATACCCAGTAATAATGGACAAATTAAAGAAAATCTGCAATGAATGTAACATTACAATAGCTTTTCAAAGTATACCACACATCGAGGAATTCTAACTTCTACCAAGCAAGCCTAAATGGGAAATGCTGAAAAACAAAAACTGCATCTATGAAATACCATGTGAATGTGGACCAATGTTTATCAGTGAAACATGCCACCTTGTTGAACCAAAATTGAAAAAACATAAACTAAGGGTTAAAAAGATAAAAAAAGATGTGTCTACAGTAGCAGATAATGTATGTACTAATGAACATATGTTAAACTGGAAAAATACAAAAATATTGATTAAAAAAGTGCAAAAAAGAAAATTCAAAGAAGCTGCTCATATGATAATGGAAAATAATCCTATAAGTCAACCCAATGTGACAATATATAATGCCTGGATGCTGCTAATTAACCTCACTCTTAGAAAAAGTAATAATTAATAATAATAAAAATTGGAGAGATCAGGGGTATTTGAACAACACTCATAGATAAGTATATAAATTTCTTCTGATTGTTGTCTTTGACAGAATAGATCAATTGGTCAGAGTTTTGCCTTAAAACTCAATATTCTAAAATATAAAGGGATAACATTGACTCCCATGCTAATATTGTTACTAGTCAGGCCAGAAACACCTGAAGAGTGTGAAATATAATACTACTTGGAACCTTGTATAATTATTAACCTGTGCTATCTATTTGTAGATCATTACTAATAAGTTGCTTGTACTTGAAAAGTTTAAATAATGTTTAAAGTTTTCTAATCATTCAACATTTAATGTTAGATGATGGAAATAATCCAGCATATTATCATATCAAATAGATAGTATCTTTTCATTCTTTTTAATATTTTATTAATGTTTGACTATTATTTAAACAAAGCTCTATGGGAATATCAGTAACTTCCATTTCAATATATATATTAATAATTTTAACAACATATAAATAACTTTTACTTCTGATTAAATATGTAATGTTTAAAATAATCATATTGCAGAAGATTCTCTTCTAATACATTACTCATAATTATTCGTCAGTAAACTCATAATAAATCATTTTACTAAACTTAATACAATTTTACTTTCATTTTTCAATAATTCCTCTTTCATCTGACCTCCAACAATGAGTATTGTAAATAAATCAACATTGATATCTGAAAAGTTGAAACATATTAATAGCCGTGAGCAGACAGAATGAATACGTATTGTTAAATGAAAAGTAAATGGTCTTTGCTAGTTTATTAAAATGATTCTTTAACTGAAACACACAGGCTTATTATATACCTGTCTATATATGTAATATATAGGTATATGAGCACAGACTTTCATATGGCCCACCACTCTCCACACTATCTCATAACACTGATACACTCAAAAACATATATGTTGAAAAGATAAATAATCACCAATATATGTATTTCATGCTAAACCAGCAATCATCAGTTGGTCCAGATTACCATCTCTACACATAAGTGCTCAGATATATATTAAAATAGCCAATCCTCATACTTTAATGGACAGGCTTCAATCTACTCTACACTCCAACTCTTCAACCGTCCACCCCATGTGAAAGTCTGTGCTCATATACCCTATATATTAAAATGATTCATTGTAAGTCTGCTTATAAATCTGAGAACGTATTAATACAAGAATGTTTTGTGGTATGATTATAATGTCAAATGTTACATACTTAATAAGTAATAAAATTTATTAAAGTGCATAAAATAATATATGAAATATTAAGTTGCCTTGATTAATTCAACTTAGATCTTTGCTAATAAGTTTCACCCTTTTCGAATATCAATGGTCAGATAAAAACGGAATTCTCTCCTTTTAACCGTATTGAATAAATGGGCATTGATAAACGAGAAGTAAAATTGTATTTGCAAGTTTATTAAAAAGATTCGATATGAGTCTGCTTACAAATAATTCTGAGTAAAGTATTAGAATGAGAATATTCTGAGATATGATTGTATCTATATATGATTATATATATATGCAAATACAAACTTGAGATACTATAAATTCAAAATTAAAAACTAGAATTTAATAGTATGACAACATTTTTTTATGTTAGTATTATGTAGCACAATTTGCACCTCCTTGGTGCATTTCTACTTGAGAATTTATATATAATCATTCAGATATAATTTTTTAGCATATTTGTTTTAAAAAACTGTAATTTTAACTTATTATGATGATGGTGATGAAACATTTATATATATATGAAGAAAATAGATTAATTTTATCTCTTAAATATTAGCAAATAATCATTTGCACTGTATTAACTTGAATTTGATAAGCGTTAGATGAATTTAAACGAGATTATTAATTTTTTACTACTCATTAGAACGATAACATTTTATTAACTTTAGTCTAAAAATAGTATTTGGCAAACAAAGCTCGTCAGTTTAAACAAATTATGTACTAAGAACACATATTTATTTAGGGCTAATGCGAGAAAGATAAAGATAATTACTGAATTCTCTAAGTAAAAACTGTAGGATAATAAATTAAATAAAATTAATAGTTTTTGAATGGTTAACTATGAATTTGTTGTCTTGCATTAGTGGTCGAGAGGTCAGCGCGACTGCCTTGCAGTTGCCCGGGTTGCGGGTTCGCGTCCCGGCCGATGCTATGACACTTAAAAAAACAACAAAAAACTATGAATTCGTTAACATGACAGAATTTTACTATCTATAGGTGCTTAATTTTTACTCTTAAGACATAATCTTTTTTTATTTTCTTTTAATAATAATATATATAATGTCAATTTGTCATGTATGTACTCTGTTAGAATATATACATGGTTGCCACACATCAATATACCTTCGCTGTAGTTTTAATTTTATATATATATAATAATCATCTCATTTACTAATTAATTTATATATACATTCAGCCACAGATAACTAATTTAAGTTTAATTTAATTTTTCAGATGAACAGCTTATTTTTTTCCAAATCACTTCTATAATCCTTTTAATTCAGTCGTCCATTTTATATGTGGTCACTTTTTAAATCTTTTACAATTTCGTGACATCCAGTTTAAGATTGTAACCTATAGACATCTCTTCTAAGTTATACGCTATTTGATTTCAAATGAAAAATATAATATATTCGTTCAATAAGCTCCAGTTTTTGTCTCTTTCTATTTATTAAATCTTTTTTTTTATCAACATGTGTATGATCAGGTGGGTCAGCAATATGAGATGGCATGGAGAGTGAGGATCGTGTGAAAGTCTGAGGTCGAATCCCTTATATATTACAATAATATATAAGGTTTGTAAAAAAGATACTTCTAGATTTATTCTTTTATATTATTTAAAACATACACACACAAAAAAGAAATAAATATTATTTTTTCTACAAATATCAGAACACTATCTATTAATATACTCTAAACTTAAATCATTCCGCATGAAGGAAATGATATAAGTGCCAATTTGTTAAGAGGCTGTTTTAATCGGACGCATAGCTATATAATTGCAATAAATGATAAATGTTATTATTCAGATGGCATTAAGCAAAAAAAAAAGTGCCATGACCTTATTCTTAGTCTTGAAGTGACAGCCATAGAAAAAACAAACTACAAAACATTAACGAGTTTAATATTTTATACCGGAGATGGGTATATTTTTTTTTGTGCAGACCAGCAATAATTATTAGTGAAATAAATGCACATCTCAATTTTGATTCCAGACTTATATGAACACATTATTTAAACTATCGCTTTATTTTAATTAAAGCCATTATGTATTTGGGATTATGTATTTTTTAAATATCATTGTTAGTAATACTCTATCCCATGCACTGGCCACATAATTCTTCCCATCTCCTATATCATCAAACAAGGTCAATCTTTTCCATCATTTCTCCTTGTTTCACTCATTATTCTCTCCAAACCATCTCTTATTAAACCATACATTTTTCTTAATATATGTCCAATTTAATTTCCATTTCTGTTTCTAATTTCCTCAATCTTCTTTCTTCATTTACTCTTTTCAATGTCTTTTCATTTATTATTTTATTTATCCAACTGATGTTTTCCATTTTCTCCATGACCACATCTCAAAGGTTTCTGATCTGGTCCTAATTTTATTACTCATTATCCACATTCCACAACCATACAATATAATCTTCAATTATTATAAAGCTTGCAATTTTAAACTTTTTAAATTATAAATAATAATAATGTACAAACAATTGTCAAACATACAAGAAAATTATTTTTGATTTAAGTATTAATTTAATTATTTGCACATATCAACATTTCTAACCGTTATTCATCACAGAAAGATAGTCTCTCAAAGTCAAGTAGAATCCACTTTGTGTACATGTGTTGCAGAAAGATGGTCTCTCAAAGTCTAATCCACTTTCTGCAAGTTTTAACCTTTCTTCTCTAAATCACCACAAAAATTGTCATTATTTTATACATACATCTCATGTGAAATTCTTTTCTAGGTTTCTTACTATATCTTAGAATCCAGAAGTAGATTGATTTCAGTCTCTTAAATTTTTTCAATGATTATTAATAGTATTTGTTTGCTCTAATATTCAAATATTTTGCTTTTGATTCTTTTTTGTTACATCTTATCACAAAACATTGTATGGTCTCCATTTTGTCCATCTATTAATCATTCAGTCTCATATGCAAGATCCAATAAAACACCTCTATTAAAAACTTTTCTTTTAAACATGTAGGTATAAACATTTTTAGTATTACATTAATTCTATCAAAAATATCGAATCCATGTTTATATTAATTTCATCCATTCAACTCTTGTATTAATAATATGACTAAGATATTTGGAGTTGTTAACTTCAAATACATGATTATCAATCTATAATTTGGTTTCATGAGTTATTAACATTTATCTTTTGTTCTCCTTCAACATATATATTGCTAGTTTAAAAAAAGGTAATAAATATAGCTAATTAAAAACTCTGAATCCAATTGAGTTGGCCAAATTCCTTATCGATTGTAAAAAAATTGCATCATTTTAAAATTATGTACATATGTATTTTTTTAATTATAATAATAATAAATTTAATCTTACCATATCAAATTACCATTCTTGATAAGATAATCTAAATAACCCATTTTCTACCAGATAAATCTTTAATCTTGCACGTGATCTTAAAAATATTTGAGATTAATATAGTTCATAGTCAAATACCAAATTATAGAATTGGCAATAGAAAGTGTTTTAGTATGCCAGAAGTCATTTAAACCGTACCACTACTAGAGAAAGATTATTTTTGCATATATTTTGATATTAAAGTTCTACCCAGTTTTACTGATTTTACATTAGTTCTATCATTAACAAAGGAATACAAAATTGAATTCTTCTTTCAATTAAATAATAAAGTTTTTTTTACCCAAGATTTTTATTTCAGTTTCCACTTAAAAGTGATCTTCCAAAGTAGATTACTTTTAGTTTAACATTACTTTACTTATAATATATATTATCATCATTATCATCATCAACTATTATCAATCCACTTCAGGATAAAGTTCTCTCCAAGTTTAATCCATCTTCTCCGATCTTTAACTTTTCTTCTCCACATAACCCCTGCACACTTTCTTATTTCATCCATCCATCTCATATGTGGTGTCTTTCTGGGTCTTTTACAATTTCTTAGAATCCAGTTTAAGATTTCAACTGTCCATCTATTATCATCTCTTCTAGCAATATATCCAACTCAACTCCACTTCAATCTTTTATTTTTTTCAATGAGGTCAGTAACACTTGTTTGTTCTCTTACCCATACATTGCATTTTCGATCTCTTCTTGTTACTCCCAACATGCATCTCTCCATACTTCTTTGAGTGGTCTGGAGTCTCTGTATTGCTCTTCTATTAAGTGTCCAAGTCTCAGATCCATAAGTAGGAACTGGTAAATACATTTGTTAAAAACCTTTCTTTTCAAACACATAGGCATATTTCCTTTTAGTATCAAGTTATTTCTACCAAAAGCACTCCAAACAAGTTTAGTTCTATGATTAATTTCATCCAATAATATATATATATATTTAAATTTGCATACGTTTGTCGTCTTATGGGGAACATCACAGAAAGTGCTCTCAGCTTTAGATTATAAAAAAGATAGTAACGATTTTATTATGCAGATGAACAAAACTTATGCAAATTTGAATTACAAACATAAACGATAGGAAATATCAATATTATATATATATGTAATAATCTGATGTAAATGTTTTGTATATAAGTGAACATACACACTAAAAACAAAGTTCATTATTATTATTTTTTAGCCTTTAATTTAAATTTTTATTCCATTTTTTTATTTAAATTTATAAATGCTTATGTACAATTAAATAGAAGCATTTAAAATTGATTTTGTCTTCTACAAACGTACATATCTATATATATATATAGTCAGATAAAAAAATATGTTAAGTAAAATACTCTGGAATAAATTCTACAATATTCAATAATAACTACAGCCTACTTTTTGCAGTGTACTCCATCCTAAGTAGCGTTTAATAATTAAAATTTAACTGATAAATGCTACTCAAGGTTGCATACCATGCAATATGCGATAATAGCTATTATTGACTTATTTATATTGGAATATTGAATATTGTAAAGATTTAATCCAGATTACTTTGATTAATATATATATATAACTACTAAATTCATGTTCAAACTTTAAAATCAAATTCAATATTGTGAGGCTATTTAAATAAAAATTGAGTTGTTATAATTGATGTGATATACAACTATTCTCCTGAATAGCTGATAATGTCAGTTTATTGACAGAAACCTATATCCTGCAAGAGGTTAAATGATTTTTTATCAAACGTTGTCATATAAAAATCTGTAAATTACTATGAATCTCCAAAGGGGGCATAACTAAATAATCTTAATATATTACATATTTATGTAGAATTTAATTAAGTAATATGAATATATGCATAATATGTGATATAATAATACATAAAAGAATACAAAGAGTGAAATTAACTCTACAATTCTCACTATGTTTATATTTAAATAAATAGCAGTTATAGATGCAGCTTTTATTTATATATATATATTTGTCATATTATTATTACTATTTGCGGGATATTCCGTGTAGTGAAAAAGCTAAATGCTGACGTTTCAGTACAATATCAAGGACGCTCTGAGGAAGGTACTTGATATTGTACTGAAACGTCAGCATTTAGCTTTTTCACTACACGGAATATCCCTCAAATAGTAATAATAATATGACATCTTTTATTCGTGAAAATATTAGAATTAACAATATATATATTGAAAATTATAGAAATAAAAACTTTATTTATACTTGAGTAACAATGTATGAATATGAATATATATAATGCTAATATAAGATTATTAACATGTGCATCTAAATAAATATTTAAAATTATTTAATTATATTTTACAGCTTTGAAGAAGTTTGTATGTCACTTAACTGTGATATAAATAAACATATTAATTTAACTCTTTGTCTTTTGTATCCAACATAGAAGATATTCATAATTTTTTTTATCACTGATATTGCTTTAATCGCATTCTCTACATTATATTTAACATTGTTTAACGTTATTTATGCAATTTTGGCTCACGTAATACAGATATAGTGTAATTTGTAAATGGATTTCCTAATACTTGTAAAACCAATAAAGTTTAAGATCAAAAAAACTTTCATTAGGTTGTATATGATTAAATATAACAAAAAAATAATGTTTTAATACACTGTTTTTTTAATTACATTTGATATAATAATATAAATATACTTACTTAAAGTTCTAAAATAGTATTAATATATTTAATTTGTACTAATAATTATCAATTAAATATTTTATTTTGTATATTATGTTCTTATTCTAATTTTTGAAAATGTATTATTCATGATTTAAATAAACACACAAAAGTGCATTTCATTTGCTTTAAATTATAATCAATAAAATCACGTATCAATCCTTATAATGTGGACAAGCAGTTATTCAAATGATACAACATGATAAGAGAAGATGGTCTGAAATTTGTATAGTATATGGTATTTATAGTCCACTAAGTTTAAAAATATAGACCATAAATCTGATTGGGTATGTATATCCCTAAATAGTTATTACATATACATTTATGTCATGGAATATGTATTTGTTTCACATGGGAGATGTACATTTAAATTCAAACTATCTCTGTCTCTTGGGAAAGTGTTTGTGCATTTTACTTGTTCCAACAGAATATGGATAACTGACTGTAAAGTTTTCACTTTTTAAAATCAAGCAAGTTGCACTTACCATATGTGATGTCATGTGATGCATTGTGACTTCTCCTTATATGGAGTCAGGAATCTCTCAGCCACTATGCCCAGAGAAACATGTTACCCACTTTACCTTCCCTTTCCATTCCCCACCCTAAGTTTTCCCATAATTTGCTCCATCCCATTTCCACAATATAATCTTTGTCAACTCCATGACCTTCATATCTAAATCCTCTTATCGTTTCCCAAACCCAGCATAAAAACCAATAACACACTTTCTGTATAATCACTTTGTTCATATTTATTCTTCCATAACTTCATTATTTGTACCCTTTCTGCTTTCAAGCATTTACATTGAATTAACAGATGCCTAATATATTCTATACCTTTCTTACACAACTTGTAGACTAAATTACCTTTTTTTCCATTTACATTTATATTCCCTTGTTGCTAAAGATCCTATTGAAGCTTTAAACAATAAACTACTTTCCTTGTTATTATCATAAATTAATTTGCACCCAATGTTCTGTTTACTTCTATATATATTTAAACTCTTTTTACTCTCTATACTAATTCTCCATCTCTCCAATTCATTGTTCTTTATTAATGCATCTATTCTTTCATTCCATTCCTTACCACTATAACACTCAACAATCCTCCTAACACAATTGCTAGTTAGTGATGGCTTGAAGATTTATCTATTTTTATTTTATTCTATGTATAATAATAACTTCATACTTGTTTACTTATTAATATTCAAAGATTAGATTATTATCTACATAAAAAATAAATTTTAAGCCTAATTGGAAAGATTCATACTCAGATTGTAGAAACTATAGATAAATGCCTTTTAGTACATTATGGTGTTACTCATATAAAATAATTATATTTTGTTTACCAGGATTTCACCAAATTAATTTTCAAATTACTAAATGATATTCTACCAACAATGACTTACTTGATGTCTTCAGCCTAGTAGTTGTAAATATGCTTATTTTTATTTTTCTGGGCTTTGTGATGCTGCTATATATATATGTGTGTGTGTTATTTTGCAGCTATCTATAACATTAAGTTACAATATATCACTTTTGTCATAGAAATCTTTTTATAATTATTAGTAAAAAAATCTGAAGATGTCAGCATTATAGAGACCTATAGGGAATTAGAATACATAATTTGTATATGAGATAAGCCAAATATTGACCTCAATAGAAGTAAAAAATTCTGATTGGTGGATTTTAGCATTTCAAAATATATATATATATTGGAATGTTCATTAATTTCTTTTCAAATTTAAGGTTATTTATACCATATTTTCAGTAAAATAATTGTTTTAAGTCAAAATCATTTGTGGTTACAATTATATTTTATTTTGAAAATATTTGTTTTTAAGAAGACAAGTAGTAAACTGTCTGTTACAGCAAAGTATAAGCAGTTTTACTGTCTAACAAAATGGCTTTTTATAAATGAAAAGCATTATGGACAATAGTGCAAAGTACCATTATTATAGTTAAAAACTCCATTTACTAATATATTGTGCTATTGTGAAAATTTTAAATATTAATTTTTAAAATGTTTATCATTTGAAAGCTTATAATTGTAATAAACAATGCAAAGAATATCAATATATTATATAAAACAATGATTTAGCTGCCAAAATAAAATGTTGCAAGAAGTTTTCACTAAAATCTTTCAAATAAAAAGTCAGAATTGGATTCCAAAAAAATAAACAAAAGACAAAATGTGAAATTTTGAAACCTATATATGTATTTTTCAAAATCCAAAAGAAAATATTTTATATATTCTTTGAAGAATGTAAGGCATTTAAACAAATAGGACCAGTAATTTATAAGCTTTTGAACACTTATTGCATTACTTTTAGTAAATAATTATAAAATTCATATATTTATTACAATACACTTTTCAGAATGTTGTTATTTAAAATAACAATTTAAAATAACTAGCAATCTTAATTCAGATGCTTAAATTAACTTTCAATCTATCTTTTTAAACTTATTAAACTGCATTTTAAATAGAAGAAATGTGAATAATGTATGAGAAGAAATATGGGTAGCCATTGTGAACAAGGACAGAATGTATTCCACATCCCATATAAAACTTAAAAATTATTTGGATATTACAGATATTTAAAGTGTGAATTGCAATTATGGGGAAATAGAATTTTATATATTTGTTTTGTTTTCTTTTATTTGAACTTGAGAAGTTTACAGGGAAAACATTGGTAGGGAATTTGTGATTTCATTTTGGCTAAATATTTAATTATGCATTGGTGTTTTTAATTTATAAATAAAAATAAAAAAACAAATAAGATGAAACATAAAAAAAAAATTGAAAACAATATACACAATAAAATTGATAAGATATTTGATAATAAAATGTACAACTGGCTAAAGATACTTGAAAATAAATGAAATATATACTTTAACTAATGGCTAGCATACATTTCACAAATTATAGAAAAAAAATATATGTACATATTATCCTATCACACAATCTTGGTAGCATTTTTTTAATATACATTTTCAGGGCATACACATATTTGTTTATGGTTTTATTTCCAATTTTATTTTACTGAATATGTGTTATTTGTTATGTTTAAAAAAGATTAATAAATCAATTAGAAATTACTGTTAATTTAAAAATATATTAATAAACTATTATAAATTTTATTTTCAAGATTTCATTTTTTTTTTTTTTGCATATTATATTGTATAAACACTGAATAGTCCAAACATTGTCAGAATTTTTTACATTCAGCACAAGATTGTCATTATTTTCTTTTTCAGTTAGCATCTTGTTTTTTGAGTACCATTTTTTTAAAATGATTAAAATATGGTATTTTCCAAGACAAAAGATCATGCAGTGGAGTATTTCTAAAGGTTCAGGATCCTGCACTCCCAAAAAATCTGTGTTAATGATCACAATATGACATTTATTTGCAAGGTTTAATTATTTTCTTATATTATAATGTATAAACAATTATCCACTCAGATGAAATTTATTTTAACTACAGTTAATTGCCATACCTTTGTCTAATTTCTTTTATTTTTATAATAATAACAAAATAAAAAAATAAAAGGTAGTTAGTTGTCAGCCATTTTATTTTCAATATTTATTGGATGCCCCTGAACATGTATAATTAAACTGAGCTTGGGTGACAAGATAATATGTAAGAACCAAAAAATTAATCAAACACTAATTCTTCTTTATGTGACAAATGGAAATAAAATTTCTGTAAAATTAAAAACAATTGTCTAGAAAGTAAAAGATTTTATAAGACTTTGAGTAGTGACAGATGAAGAGATGAAGCAATATTTTAAAAAAAATGTGATAAGTAAATCTAAATTTACATGAATATAATTTTATATTAAAAATATAAATACTTGTTAAAACAAAAAAAAAACTCTCACAAAAATAAATGTAAACATAAGTAATAATAATTTAAAAAATACAAAGATAAATAGTATCTAATAAATATCAATATAACTTAAATGTATTTTTGGTGCTGTGCACTCTGTCAAAATCAATAGATATATTTTTTTTAAAAAAATAATTAAAAAAATCATTATACATGTCAAACCTTGGCACCGAAGTCATGAAGTCACTAGTCTAATTGCACATATTCCAAACATTACTCAACTGAACACTTTCTAGTCATTACAAAGTTACCATAAAAATAAACCAAGCCTCTTTAATTTCACATTTCATTGTGTTCACTATCATCATCATCATCATCAACCATTATCAATCCACTGCAGGATGAAGGTCTCTCCAAGTTTAATCCATCTTCTCTGATCTTTAGCTTCTCTTCTCCACAACACCCCTGCACATTTTCTTATTTCATCCATTCATCTCACATGTGGTCCCTTTCTGGGTCTTTTACAATCTCTTGGAATCCAGTTTAAAATTTCAATTGTCCATCTATTATCATCTCTTCTAGCAATATGTCCAGCTCAACTCCATTTCAATCTTTTAATTTTTTCAATAAGGTCAGTAACACCTGTTTGTTGTCTTACCCATACATTGCGTTTTCGATCTCTTCTTGTTACTCCCAACATACATCTCTCCATACTCCTTTGAGTGGTCTGAAGTCTCTGTATTGCTCTTCTATTAAGTGACCAAGTCTCAGATCCATAAGTAAGAACTGGTAAAACACATTTGTTAAAAACCATCCCTTTCAAACACATAGGCATATTTCCTTTTAGTATCAAGTTATTTCTACCAAAAGCACTCCAACCAAGTTTAATTCTATGATTAATTTCCCCCATTATGTTTCCATCTGTATTAATAATCTGACCAAGGTATTTGTAACTGTTAACTTCTTCTAATTCTTCATAATCAATCTTTATTTTCATATTTTGAGCAAATCGATTAAACATTACTTTAGTCTTTTTAACATTTATCTTTAGTCCTACTTTTCTACTTTCATCTGCTAACTCCTGCAACATTTCTGCAGCTCTGAAGCATTATTTGCAAAAACAACTACATCATCTGCGAAATCTAAATGACTTAACTACTCTCCATTTACTTTCACTCCTTTAGTTTCCCATTTTAATCCACAAAATACTTCTTGCAGAACTGCTGTAAAGAGTTTTGGAGATATGGAGTCACCTTGTCTTACACCTTTCTCAATGTTGATTTTTCCAGTATCATTATGTAATCTAATTATTGCTGTTGCATTTTTATAAATATTCTTTAAAATATGACAATATCCTGGATCTATACCTTGATGATCCAATGCTTTAATCACTGAAGAAATGTGTATAGAATCGAATGCCTTTTCATAATCTACAAATCCAAAACATAATGACAACTCATATTCGTTTGTCCTTTCTATGACTTCTCTCAATACCTGGATATGATCTATTGTACTAAAACCACTTTTAAATCCAGCTTGTTCTCTTGGTTGGTGGAAATCCAAAGTTCTCTGTAGACGAGTTGTAATTATTTGGTAAAAATTTTATATAAAACTGATAAAAGGCTGATAGGTCTGTAATTTCTAATATCTTCTTTACCACCTTTTTTAAATATTAATATTATTACTGCATTCTTCCAATCTTCCGATACATCTTTATCATTTAGACATTTGGTATATAACTTTGCTAAAATTGTTTCTAATTCTTCACCTGCTTCTTTTAATATATCAATTATAATTCCATCATTTCCTGGAGCCTTTCCTTTCTTCATACACTTAATTGCATGTCTCACTTCTTCATTTAAAATTTTGGGCAATTCGGAAGATGTAATAGATATAGGAGTTGCTTGTTCTTTATTACAATATAATTCTTGATAAAAAATCTTCTACCAATTTCATGATGTCATCTCTCTTTTTAGTAATAATTCCATCTTTTTTTCTTATTGCAGATAGACATTTCCTACCAATACCAAAATTTTGTTTAACATTTTTGAGACTTTTATTTTCTTCTACAGCTTTCCTTGCTATTTCACAGTTATATTTTCTTATATCATTTTCAACTCTTTTCCGTACCATTCTACAAAATTCGAGATATTCAATTCTTTTTAATACATCATTTTTGTATATCTTCATATTCCTTCTTTTCTTCATAAATTCTCTAGTCTCAGTAGAAATTTTATTAGTCAATTGCTGCTTTTTTCTACCAGCTATGTTTGTTGCAGTTTTTAAAAGTGTATCAGTTATTTTCATATTAATTTCATTCAAATCTGAATCATGTTCAAAATCTCCTAACACTTGAAACCTATTTGTAAGTTCTAATTTAAATTTATTAGAATGTTTCTGAGGATTAGGAATATCAACTGTAAATATTGTTTTTCTTAATAATTTTTGTCTCTCTAGTTTTACATTAACATGTAACTTACACCTTACTAATCGATGATCACTTCCTGTGTTAAATTTATTAAGAACATTATAATCTTGAAATATGTATTTTCTGTTAGTCAAAATATAATCCAATTCTGCTGTACCTTCATTTGGATGCTTCCATGCCCATTTCCTTTTAACATTTTTCTCAAAAAATGAATTCATAATATAAAGTTTTTCTTTTTCTGCAAACTCCACAAGTCTATGTCCTCTCTCATTTCTATTACCATAACCAAAATTACCTACAGCAATTTCATCTTTCATTTGTCTACCAATTCTAGCATTAAAGTCTCCCATAACAATTTAAAATGTTGTTTACTCTGATCAAAAGCCTTTTGTACATTCATATAAAAATCTTCTACTACTTCATTACTATGAAAACTTGTTGGGGCATAAACCTGAATTATCTGCATTTGGTATCTGCTATTAAGTTGTATAACTAATCTTGCCACTCTGTCCGATACACCATCATTCTCCACAATATTGTTCTTCCACTTTTTATTTATAATGAATCCTACTCCACTTGTATTTCCAATATGTGTGCCTTTATAATAGAGTATATGTCCACTTTTTAAATCAATTGTTTCTTCTCCTTTTCTTCTAACTTCACAAAGCCCAATAATGTCCCATTTAATATAAGACAGTTCTTCTTCTAATTCTTGCAATCTTCCTTCACTTGAAAGTGATCTGCAGTTGTAAGTACCTAAATAAAAAGTCGTCATCAAATGGCAGCCTGGGTCCACAATCAGGGGATTCTTAGCACCCTCCGCCTTCGGCCACCAACCGCTGCCTTGGTTAGTGACTTTACAGCCTCCTGGGAATAAGGGCCATTTTACACAAACATTCATTCTGCCTTATCAGGCACTGAGAAGAAAGACCATGGTGTTTCTTGATCTTAAACTCAGAGGTAAAAAGCCAATAAACTCACCACTCTGGCTAATGTGTGTTGGTGAGCAGCCCATCCATGTTCATATACTATATGAATAATCACATAGTAATAACAGCTGCAATGACAAGAACGTATGGAGTGGACATTAGGAATTTGCCCTGCTCGGTTCCTTTAAGGCCTCCAAGAGGAATCAAAGGGTCTCCTTTCAGTTAACAGCAAACTCCTTTCTGCAGCCTGTGTTCACTATATACCATTTTTATTTCACTAGAATTAAAAAAAAAAGTGACCAATATAAGGCTTAAACAGCAAATACATTGTTACAGGAAAGCTAAGTTGAATTCTTGGATATCATTAGTGTTTTGTGATCACCACAATTATTTGGTCACATTTTCAGTATGAAATAAAAAGTGGTTTGTAGTGATAGTAATGGTAGGAAATGCAAAGTTAGAGAGGCCTAGTTTATTTCTAATAGGAACTTTGTAATAAATAGAAAGTCTAATAGTGTTTAGTTGAATACTATTCGGAATATGCGCAATTAACTGATGACTTTGTAACTTCCGTATTGAGGTCTGATGTGCGTAATGTTTTATTTAAATTTTTATATTTATTGCCTTTGACAAAGGTATTCAGCATTAAAAATACATTTAGATCATACTATTATTTATTAAATACTAATGATCTCCGGAATTAATATTCATTGTGTTTAAAAATATAAATAATTTATTATTTTATCAATAAAAATATTACTTTTTTTTTCATATGTCAAATTGCGTTTTTGAAGCGAACCTGGGCCAATTTCTTGGAAGGCAGCTATGCTAACCGCTAGACCACCAACGCTCGACTATAAAGATAATACTTATAATATAAATAATATATATATATACCAAAATCACACTTTTCTTTATGTTTGCCGTAATATCATATAAATACAATTTATCCAAACTTCAAACACTTTTTAGCAAACTTTATTTGTACATACGTACAAATAAAGTTTGCTAAAAAGTGTTTGAAGTTTGGATAAATTGTATTTATATAATATATATAGAAAACTTATCAAGTATATAACTTAGTATAGTAACTTTTTAATTTTATTATTTTTCCAAATTTTTTTTTTACTTTTAAATTTTTTCTGTCCGATAATTCTATTATTTAATTTTAGGTAAACATTATTGATTTGGATAAAGATTTTTTTTCTTTGCTAGGGTAATTTTCTAAGCAGATTTTTCTCAGTTTCGTTTTATTTTGTGTTTCATACAGATAATTTTACTTGCCTTTAAGGGTTCCGTTATTTAGAAAAACCTTATTCAGTGTGCTCTGTTCTTTAACAGTTTTTTTTTATAAATCGAATGTGATTAAATATAAGAAAGATTCATTAACACATTCAATTATTTGAGTATTCAATTATTAACTTGTTAATTCAATTAAAAAATTTATGATTTGAATCCTTGATTAGCGTTTCCTCAGTAAATTCCTCTAGCAATAGTTAAAAAAAAAAAAGTAATATTTTGGATATTCTAAAATTTTCTGTCATCTTACTTTTTTAAAAAAAAAAACTTGATGAACATTGATTTCAATAATATTACATCTTATATTTTTTATCTCCCAAAACTTTTTTATTAGTCTAAATCAACACAATTTTTACTTCTAGAGTTTTTCAGCCGAAATTAATATACTAATATATAAATATTCTTATAAATATTCTAATATCTACATATATATATATATTGCATATGCGTACATGCATTTATGAACGAAAAATATTCATTGATTCCTATATATAGTGTAACTTTACTGAAAAGAGAGATGATATTGAAACAAACTAAATAGAGAGACTAAAACAAAATAAGTAATAGTAACTATATCCATGCATCTAATGTAATGATATTTATAAAGGGCAAGTAAATGTTAACTGCGTGGAGGTGTACATTTTATTTCCAACTGCTTCACGTCTAGTTGTTAAATTTAACAAAACCTACAGAAGATTATAGATATTTATCTCATTCATACTGAAAAAACACCGTGGAAAAGCATTTACCAAAATCAAATATCTCAAATGTACCCTTCAGCTACAATACTACCAAGGATATGGGTGAATATAAAATTACAAAAAGAACATCCCATTAAGTTATACATTTTGGAGGATTTTACTTTTATAATGTGGCAAAAATGATTGCGACCTGATTAACAGAAGAATAAGGCTTTGGCACATACACAATCAAATCATTTTATGAATTTATAAATAAGATTAAAAACTTATAAAATACACAATTAACTACAAAATAGCATTGTTAGATATTAAAGAGCTTTATAGTTCCATGCCATGTTTACAAGCTATAGAATATATATATATATATATGCTTTGCTTGAGTTGGTTTTTTGAATCTAATGTCCCAACTCCTCACTGAAGAGACCCATAGGTCGAAACCGGTCTGGGGATGGGGACAATCCAAAATAAAAATGATTTGAATGCCTTCTCTTGTAGTAGCATTTATCATAAATAAATAAAAAAAGCTTGTTTAGAGCTCATTAGCATGCTTTTAATTATATATATATATAATGCTACAAAATGATTATAACCTGCATAAAAAGAGTTCATAATAAAAACATTGAAATGAATCAGTGATGATATTGTTGTAGTTTCTGTTGAAAACATTATCATATGCAATATGGATGGCAAATGAGCCTTCCATTCAGTAACATCATATGTAGTTTATACTTATCCAACATCAAAAATAAAATTATTCTTAAGTATATTTTCCCACCTTCCAACATACTTTATTTCAGATATGTAGATGGTATGATGTTAAGAGCAACTAACACTCAAATCGTAGATATTCATCATGAATTAGAACAGGCATATTCATTAATCTGGATTATTGATAAAGAAGATAAAAACCAAGGTATCAAATTTCTGGATCATTATGAACAAAGGCAACCACATTCACTAAACTATGATATGATGCTAAAACCATTAAATATAAGAGGGGCAATTTACCCCAAATCAAAAAACCCAGACCCACAAATTTTCTGGGCTTGGGGGTTTTCTATATAGGAATGCAAAAATGTGTAAATTTGAAATTGATTGAAAAAACAATGTAGATACATAAATTAAACTTCAACAAAATATTGGATATGCTATTAATAAAATTTATAGTACATCATAGGTTCTATAACAAAATGGAAACAAAATGTTGCAGTTTAAACCTGAAAATATTAAGAAATGGATAAGATTATCATATGTACCAAAAATTTGTAGCAAATTAAAAAGAATTTGTTCAGAAGAAGTTAATATAAGCTCTCATTTTCCCCCAGTTTTAAATAACTTACTGAACAATTCAAAAGATAAATTGTCCACCAAATTAGCTCATCAAATAGTTTATAAAATCTCTTGCCCCCCAGACAATTGTCTATATGCCTATAATGATGAATCAAAAGCCAACCTATCTATAAGATTGGCTCAGCACAATTATCTTTACAATAAAATTAAAAAGAGTAAGGGATAATCCTCCATTTTCATAGAATATGAACAATATCCTGGCCATAAGTTTGATTTATTTAAACCAAAAATTGTTTGTATTCAGAGGGAGGATAAAAAAAGAAAAATTAAAAAGACTTGGATCATAGACAAAAAGTATCAATTCTTGATAAATAAAAAAAGATACGAGCACCTCTACCTTAAAGAAATGATCTCTTTATGAAGATTTCAAATAAAATTTACATAACTGCACAACAAATTAAAATGATCACATGATCACTATTTCTTATGCTAGCACATTACTGTTATTAAAACAGGCAAAATTCTTCATACATCAGTGCCACTCAATGCCAACCAAAGTAATCAATGGATACCAGAAGGCTTTGCATAAATTTCTATTTAATGCTTACTCATCCAATATCCCCAGACTAGTTTCTGGCTTGTGGCCTTTGTCAGTAAGGAGCTTTGGATCTGAGAGCACCTAAGATCTAGGTGCAATGCACATAGATCTTAGAAGATCCTAAGATCTAGGTGTAGTGCTCTCAAATCCAAAGTTTTTCACTGATGAAGGCCACAAGCCAGAAACTAGTCTGTTGATATTGGATGAGTAGGCATTAGGTAGGGATTTTATGCAAAGCTTTCTGGCATCCATTGATTACTTTGGTTGACACTGAGTGGCACAACTGTATGGAGAGCTTTTCCTGTTTTAAATTAAAATGAATTTTAATACAAGCAAGTATGCTTAAACACCACCAATAATAGAAATGTAGTGTAGCTATGATTATGGTATGCATTGCACCGAAAGCATACTCAGCAAGAATGAAGCCAATTTTTAAAATAACATGTGCACCTTTTTTTTATAAATGTCAGAACATTCATATGCTTAAAATTCAAAAGAAAAAAATAAATAAATTAATTAATAAATAATTTTACTATAATCAAAAAAATATCAGAATTAATTAATTTCTTTCCAAATAATTCAATAAGCTATGATGCTAAAGTGGATAATTAATGGGCATAGGCTGAATAAATGATGAAGATTATAACCCTTTCTAGGTGATCTGTTACTCTTGTTTTATATGCTAAATATCATATACACTACTTTATAATTATACATTTTGTAAAAGTTAAATTAGTAAACCAACTCTCTAGCAATCAGTTTTTGGATAATGCAATGGTGGCTTGACTTTGACAATAAATACACAATACAACTGTGATCAATAAACTAGATTATAACCCCATGGCCACCAAACTCAATTACATTTATTTCATTACATACCATAATCTTTTAACTTTATTGATTATGGTAAAACAACTTTATCTTCTTATTGCATTGCCAAATTCATATAATATTAATATCATCTATATTCTTTATTACTTTATATAATGTCTTATTACAATTCACTATCGACAGTTTTGATTACCCCAAAAATCTTCATCAGATTTGGAAGTAGAAGTAGAAGTTCCGAAGAAGATTTCTGGGGCAATCGAAACTGCCAATAGTATATTAATATTATATAGTAATTATTATCCTAAGCTCAAAATGTACTATCTGACTATCATACAATTTGAGTACCATGTTATATTTCAAATAATGCATAAAATTAACAGTTAAAAATTACAAATGGTTTTGAACATTTGTGTCAATTTCAAAATAATAATTCTTAGACTAAAGTATTCAGTTGTATTTTTATATTGGACTATTTCCATCATCTAATATGCGAACTGAATGTTTTTTAGAAAAATTTAACTTTATTTAAATATTCCAAATACATTCAACTGGTAGTAATAGCATATTATTACCAACAGTTGAATGTATTTGGAATATTTACATAAAGTTAAATTTTTCTAAATATATTTGTATGCATATTAGATGATGGAAATAATCTAATATAAAAATACAACTAGAACACCATCCTCACAAACCTTAAGGAAAACACTAACATGTATTCACTTTATTCTCTATATTTGCTAGACCATGTAACTGTCCAAAATTTATGTGAAATGCTCTACATTGAGTAAAAATGACAGTCTATACTGACATATGTATTTAAACATATATAAACAAATAATGAAAGGAATTATGTTTGAGCACAAATCAATTATCTTCCGCTTCTGTAATTGAATAGTGAATTCCTAATTCTGATAAATACAAACACTTATTGTAAGAAGTAAAACAAAACATTACATTTCAATATTTCTAAATTTAAAGAAAACATTAAACAGTAAAAACATATTACAATTAAAATATGCTTTCGAATATGATGAAAATTAATAATACAAATTATGAGTTTGATTAAACAAGTAAATATAAACATTCTCGTCTAAGATTTTTAGACTTTGAATTTAACTACAACATGAGAAATTTGTGCATAACTTTTAGAATTTTTTTTTGATTAGTCTGTAATTCTCATATGCCCACTATAAACTGTTCAAATTCTTTCCATTACTAATTTTTTAATGAGCATTATTCTTACACTGACATTTTTAACTTATTGTTTTAAGGTTATTCTCTTTTTAGTAGTTATAATTTATTTATATGTTCACCATTTGACATGAGAATATTGCAAAAATTATTTTATAATATGTCAGTCACATTATAAAAAGGCAATCAGTGTCAAAATTTGGTGGTAGCACTTTGTAAAGACCATCATTCTATATTTCATTAGAATTAGCAGCAACTAGTGCATTAGATGTTCCATGCTAAAGATTTTCTATGTTGCTCAGATGTAAAACAGTATCATCTCCTATATTGATTATAAGAATCTTTTTACTTCATGGAAACTATTTGTTAAGCTGAGACTGAAAAATGTTTGCCACTGAATTTATCTGTAAAAATAACCTAAGTGGATTTGTTAGCAACAAGTAAACGCTATGAAGTCATTTCATTCTCATGTTTCAAACCATATGTTTAATATTTTTTCAATTTATGAAACAATTATGACTAATAATAATAATCATAGTAGTAGTTGTAGTAATAGTAGTAATAGTGGTAGCAGTAGTAGTGGTAGTAGTAGTAGTAGTAGTAGCAGTGGTAGTGGTGGTGGTGATGATTATAATAGTAGTAGTAGTAGTAGTAGTAGTAGTAGTAGTAGTAGTAGTAGTAGTAGTAGTAGTAGTAGTAGTAGTAGTAGTAGTAGTAATAATAATAATAATAATAATAATAATAATAATAATAATAATAATAATAATAATAATAATAATAATAATAATAATAATAATAATAATAATAATAATAATAATAATAATAATAATAATAATAATAATAATAATAATAATAATAATAATAATAATAATAATAATAATAATAAAAAATAAAATAATAAAAAAAAAAAAAAAACATCAACTCCAAAATCAGTATGATCCCAATTCCAAAAAAGAGAGAGAAAGAGAGGGAAAACTTCAGTAAAAAGACTTTTGTAATGATTATACAAACCAATCTACAGATCACAAACCACATATAGAACATGCTGGCCTATTTTTCAATTTACTTGATATATAACAATATTGTCCTTAATTTTCTCAGCAGAATAACTTTTTTCTGAAATACTGCAACACTATATGTGTAATTGTATGGTCCAATGTGTTCATTGCTATATCTTCATAATGAAAATAGAGGACATTGTATTCTTTTGAATGACTTTCAGATAATCCTTATAACATAAACAGGGTCTACCATTGTTCTAAACATAGGCTCAAGTTTTTAGATTTACCATTGTTTGTTATCCAATCCAATGAAGTTGTGTTATTACAATAATGGCAGTAATTGCATTACGCCTAGCAAAACTGAAGAACATATTGATCAGTTTTATGATTTTGCTACATATAATTAAACTTTTATGAAGCATCCTTAACTATTCTGTTTCCAATATAAACCATCTTTCTTAGCTACCACTTTTTCTTCTTCAGACATTTAAGATATTATAGGAAATATTCATTGTGAGTCTTTCATGCCATAAAATATTTTCTGGTAATAGTTGAAATAATGGGATTAGGTGTTTGTGCAACAACATTTCCATGCTTTAACTATATGTACAATATTTTAGATGTTAATACTCCCTTTTTTTTTCTTTTCTTTTTTTTAACTCAAACCTTTGAGGATTAAAAAAGCAATGATGGAGAAAGGCTGTGTAGATAGAAAGTCTTTCACTGTAATTACTGTTTACAGCAGCATATTCACTAATTAGTCAGTTTGGAATGGGAAGCATTTATTACCAAGCATCAAAATTATGGTTTTGAATTAAACTTTACAAATTAACTAAGTGAATATTTAATGTATTTCTAGAAACAAATAATATTGTCTATTTCAAACTTATACCCTGAACTATTTGTAAAATTATCCATATTCCCTAACAATCTAATTACAGTTTAGTCAACTTACAATAATAATGATAATAATTTAAGCTTTCACATTTTCTTTTTTTACATTAAAATCACTTGTAAGTTACAAATGCTCCATTTAATTGCTTTTTCCCCTTTATGTAATCTTTCATGCTTTTTAAAAGTTGGTTTTACAGCAGCTTAATGCTAATAAAAATTCATTTCACCAAGAATAGAATTTTATCGCATATTAAGATGTGCTTTATATTTCTAATATTTCCCTCACATTTTCACATTAACATTTTATAAAAAAATAATGCTTATAAACTTTTTTTTCTTAATACAAATGATCTTTATTAGACAAATTTTTATACATATTTGGAAAAAATGATTTACATTTCAACTAGATATTATAAAATATATCATAAAAGAACAGACCAAAAATGGTATATAAATTACAAAAGGTACATTTTGTGAATATATGGCATATGCTTATAAAAGGAAAAATAATACAAAAGAAAAGAACTACATTCTTATAATGGGATGGAAAAAGAAATGAGGCACAATATCTGGAATTGTAAGAGTCCTGTCTTTATTTTTTTTTAAATTTTTGAAATTTTATTATAAAGCAATGCACATTCATAGATGTAGGGTTGAAGAAAAAATGGCATATCTTAGGAATCACAGGGTAAACATAAAAAAATAGTAATACTAATTGAAGGGAAAAGACAATGTTTCATCATATCAATGAGAGTGGCAATAAAGTATGCAATTTAAATGTTATTTCTATCATTAAAAGGAGTAGTAAACTGGAGCAAAAAATTGAATTGTTTTTTCAAACTTATTATAAAGGAAACAAAGGTGGTCAATATTAGCATACACCATTTTTTGTGGTAAAAAATGACAACTAGATACAGCTTCTAAACTAATTTTGATACGGAAATCAAGAATTTTTGCTTCCAAATACAAGAATTTGAAATTTTTATTATCTATTTATTGGTGATAGTAAGGAGAAATGTAGACAGTTGGGATTGACTAGCATTATGAGTCATGTTGCAAATCTCCCACAAGAGTATTTTCTTAAAAAAATGTGTGATGGTTAGGATTGAAATGATTAACTTTACTGGTGGAAGCATATTAGAAGGGATAATTAAGAAAATTTCAAAGCACCAGGGTAAGCAGAGATGAATATAAAATGCTGTATTAAATGACCTTTAAAAGCAAAAGACAGGGATTGAGTGGAGAAAAATGCCATTGTCTTTGGCATGCTTCTGCAAGATTTCAATATCAATTTTAACAAATCAATTTGGAGCAAAAACATTAGTATGGTTAATAATCGACATGTAGTAACTTCATTTTTGAAAAAATCAAGATGTTGATAAGATAATTTTTACATGAAAAGGAAGGTACCCTTTGGACAAAGATTTAGCTATATTTTCAAAAGATGAGAGGACAACATTATATTGATTTATAATCGGAAGTCCAAAAATGTTATGACAGGGAACACTGGGTGGAAAGAAAACATTATTATCAGATAATATATTTCTTGTGACTTATTAATGTTAAATTGAAGTTTATAGGTGTCATATAATCTTACAGAATAAAATTAAGTGAAGAGAGATACTTTTTAGAGGGAAGGAAGATAACAATATCATCCATGAATGTTAAATGCTTGCCTGCTTTATAAATCAATCAGCTTCTTCTCTATTTTTAAAAGAAGTAGATTTTATATAAGTAGTAAATAACAAGACACTCAAAGAAAGTATAAATTCTGTCATTACTTTGCCATTAAGAGTGATGAAAATTTCTCTATTCATTCCAAGGTTAGCCAAAATGTAGAAAATAGAAACATGAATGTTATACAATGGGAGTAGAAGTAGAGACATAATTTAAAGCTGAGTTACACTACTAAGAGATCAGCTGTTTTAGTCACTTTTAAATTGGCCAATGGTAATTTTAAAAAGGGTGATAGCATCAGATATGAAAGCCTTTTTTTTGTAAACTGATAATCTAGAATGAAAGGTGAAATCATAGGCAGAATCTTATCTTTAAAAATGTGTTCAATGACTTTGATAAGTATAGATGACATAAAGATATGGCAATAATTATTAATAGGAGAGGGAAGAGTATTTTACTTGAGAAATTGAACTAGGGAAATTGTATACAGTTTATTGATATGATAAAATTGCTTAGAAAAAAAGTCAAATGACTTCATAATAATTGTTACCATAACATAACTAATATGAAGAAGAAGGTATTTAACAAATGCACGAGGGCCAGAGTGAATGCTATTGGGTGAGGATTTCAGCTTAAACATAATGGCAGACTTTGTTATATCATGGTCTTGGTTACTTTCATCAAAAACAAATACTGATAACAAAAGACAGCTGAAAGTTTCAACTTAGATTTAATGTGATAAAAAAATAGAAAGTTGGTTAGTTGGATGGATGGATGGATGGATAGATAGATAGATAGATAGATAGATAGATAGATAGATAGATAGATAGATAGATAGATAGATAGATAGATAGATAGATAGATAGATAGATAGATAGATAGATAGATAGATAGATAGATAGATAGATAGATAGATAGATAGATAGATAGATAGATAGATAGAAGATAGATAGATAGATAGATAGATAGATAGATAGATAGATAGATAGATAGATAGATAGATAGATAGATAGATAGATAGATAGATAGATAGATAGATAGATAGATAGATAGATAGATAGATAGATAGATAGATAGATAGATAGATAGATAGATAGATAGATAGATAGATAGATAGATAGATAGATAGATAGATAGATAGATAGATAGATAGATAGATAGATAGATAGATAGATAGATAGATAGATAGATAGATAGATAGATAGATAGATAGATAGATAGATAGATAGATAGATAGATAGATAGATAGATAGATAGATAGATAGATAGATAGATAGATAGATAGATAGATAGATAATAAAAGCTAATATATGCCTAATTTATATTAGATCAAAACAAAATCTACAGTATATGAAACTACAGTATAGGAATAATAAAAAAATTATTTTAATAATTACATATATTTATTTATTAAATAAACATTGATATTATAATAGAATAAATCTGTAAATTAAAACTCAATAAAGCATTTTGTTACCCATGTAATTACCATTTAAAATACATAGAGCAAAATAAGTCATGTGATTAATGGCATTGTTTGATTTACATTGAGTGTAATATATTTAGCTCAACATAAATTAATATATGCTATTGTTAAGTAATAGATCTTATGGATCAATTTGTACAATATGTTTCATTTGTTTGTTGCCTAGTTATATTATAGTTGAAGATTTTAAATTCATAAAAATATTAAATTTAGAATAGTTGTTAATTATTTATATTTTACTATTCATTGCTTATGCATGCACAAATTTTCATATGGATTATTTATATAAGGCTATAACCTTAGTATATGCACCTTGTGTGCTTAATTTTATTACAAGAGAGACCTCTACAAATCTTAACGCAAGATTCGACTTTATAAAGAGGGCAAATCTTGCTAGATTTGCCTTTATAATTAGAAAAATAGGTTGAAAATAAGAGTGGCCATCTTATCTTTATAAAGTTGAATCTTGCATTAAGATTTATGGAGGTTTCTCTTGTAATAAAATTAAGCACACAAAGTGCATGTACTAAGGTTATAACCTTATATAAATAATATGTGCTGACATTGCGCTTAACAGGTATTAATATTTATGGATTATTCATATGGAAACAAATCCAAAAGCTAAATATATGCATTTTTAAACTTTTATTGCAAAATTGTATGAACTGACTATCTATTTAGCTAATTATGTATTTTTCATTCATCGGTTTATTCAAATACCTACCAATGGCTACCTAACTTATCTATATTTCTAATTATCGTTTTATCTATCTATCTATCTATCTATCTATCTATCTATCTATCTATCTATCTATCTATCTATCTATCTATCTATCTGTCTGTCTGTCTATCTATCTATCTGTCTGTCTGTCTGTCTGTCTGTCTGTCTGTCTGTCTGTCTGTCTGTCTGTCTGTCTGTCTGTCTGTCTGTCTATCTATCTATCTATCTATCTATCTATCTATCTATCTATCTATCTATCTATCTATCTATCTATCTATCTATATGTCCGTCTGTCTGTCTGTCTATTTTACCAATATGTCAATATTTTTATTTAACTCTAAATCTATTTTTTATTTGTCTATCTGCTTTTTATCTTATCTTCTTTCTATTTATATAAGTGTGTAAAAAAGTTCATGTAAGACATCACCCACACGTGTGTATTCAAATGCATTTATTAATATTCGTTTTATTTTACTTGTCTTCATATAAAAGAAAGACGTTATAACAATAGGAATGTGTAAATGCACTTAATAAAATCTCACCTGTGGTACACATGACAGATAATAATTTTATATTGTTTAAAATGATACAATGATTGATTAAATAACGGATGTCAGGAGAAATGTGTCATTTTGTAGAAAAATTGAAAAGAAATTCATTAGTGGTCCAATATAATTCAAATTTAATTTTCATTTATTGTAGTTGTTGAAGATTTTATATATATATAGAAATTGTCACAAGTAATGGTGAAACTCTATTTAGCCAGATATGATTAGCCAACTATGATCAGTTTCACTAATCTTAGAATTTTAAAAGATATGTTTAAAAGAGATAGGGTCATGTGATCTATGACTCTTATTTTGATTATATGTTCTGTATGTTTGCAAAATGTTAAACAAATATCAATGTCTTAAATTATTTCATTGCACTTTGCGAAGTGCTTCAAAATAACATGACTTTACAATTTAGTTTGCTGAGTATTTCATTTAGCGTATTTAATAGTACAAGTTGTTTATAGTCTAAAATGTATTTAAGTACATTTGTTTAAAGTTTACATATAGTTTCAATCACTAGATGGCGCCTGTTGTTAAAAAATAGCTGTACTCTTAGAAAGATAGACACATGAAGAAAAAGTATGATTAATTTTTATTTTATTTTTCCTTATTTTAAATGTTATAAATTAGATTTTATTTATTATGTATATGAGATTTAAGACTAATTTTAAATTGATTTTATATGGAATTTGAGATTGTAATAACACATTAATAATATTGAATCACCCCATATGGCAAGGAAATAGAGCACCATTCTCTATAAAATAAATATATAAATATATTAGAGACTCCATTTCAAAATAGCCATCCTCAAAGTAATACATCTAATATATTTATATATTTACTTTAAAGAGAGTAATGCTGAACTTCTTAGCCTTGAGGAAAATGTACATAAGGACAATAAAGTAGATATTTATTGAAGTGACAACAGATGTGGATGACAAAATAAGTAGTGCAATAAAGATAGTTAGACAAAGAATAAGTAAGATAGAGAAAGAAGTAAAGAATGCAGAAGTAAAATTAAAACTGTTGGACATGATGTGTGAGCAGATCAAGGAATTAATGAATAGAAATGATAAGGAAGAAGTAGATAAGGAAGTCCAGAAGGTGGAAGAGAATGTTACAGTTGAAGTAGAAAAAGTAAACTGAGAAAGTCAGTGATATTACAGATAAGGTAAAGAAACACCATGGTAAGGACAAATAATTTGTCAAAGCCATTGGAGAGAGTAATGGATGAGTAGAAAGAATTGATTAGTAATTTGAACAAGATCAAAGGAAGAGTAGGAATAGTTGGATTACTACTATTATTTAACAATAAATATATATTAGATAGGTCATGATTTATAAATAAAAGATTGAAAAAATTATGTGTGAGAAATAATGTTATGTTTATGGATGAGTGGGATTTATTGCACATACAAAAATAGGATGTGAAGCATGAGGGGGTTTGATTTATGAAAAGTATTATGGATTGAAAAACTTATAAAGGGAAAAGGAATTTAAATTACAATATTATAAAAAAAAAATGATTAAGAATGGACAATATGTGAAAAGTAAGGATAGCTGATTCAGATATAAGTAAGAATGTGGAGAGAGAATGGGTCTGTAAAACTATTAATAAACAAGCAAACAACAAATAAAGAGTCAAAAGAATTTATAAAAGGATAGTAAGAAAGGAAGAAGTTATTAAAAAGAATATTTGAATGTGCAAGGTGGTATGTGACCAGAAAAGTGACTGGAATTAAACAAAGTAGCTAAAAATGAAGAGCTTGGTACTAACAGTGGTAGAAATACATGTAAGAGAAGAAGAACCTATACTGGAAGATTTGGTATAGCAGGGTATACATAGAAAAGAATAAAAAAGAGGTGGTGGTATAGGAGATATGTCAAAAAATACTTAAATACTGTAAAGTGTGAAGAACATTTGTGATTTGAGATAAGGTTAGGTAGACAAGAATGAATGTTTGGCTGTAGTGTATATGACCACTGGAGGTAGTCAAACTATACTGGAATGGAACAATAGCATATATGACTTCCTAATTAAGGATATACAAAATTTTAAAAAAGGGGGAATAAAATAATGATTATAGGGGACATAAGTGGACATATTGAAGAAATTGATGATGTCAATAATAAGAATGGACAACTTTTAAAACTTTTTTGTCAGAGAGTGAATTTGAGCATTGGAAATTTAACAAATATTTATGAAGGACCATTTACATAGTCTAGAAATAATATATTTCACACAATAAAATATGTATTATTAGAGAAAGTGGTAATGAATAATGTATGGAAAATTAAAGAGTTTGATAATTAAGAGAAAGTATGTAATAGAGATCATAATATCTTTATAATAGAAATGGTTAGTAATGTCATGAGAAATAGTAATAAAAGAAGAAAGGATAGTGAAAGATGCAGATGGAGAATGAATGATAAGAATAAGTTAGAAGAATATAAAATAAAAGTAGAAGGAATCATGGAAGAGTTTGTTGTTGATGAATAAATTAACTGGTATGATGAAGTAGACAAAATGGAAAATAGGGTTTTATGTAAAAAATATTGAGAGTAATAAAAGTAATAGAAATGTGAGAATTAGTGAAAGTGTAAAATAGAGAAAAAAACATGCATAGAATATAAATATGCTATCAAAAACAAAGATAGTGAAAAAGATAAAACTATTAAAAAAAGAAGTTGGCTAAAATAGAGAATTATATAGAGAGAATAAAATGAAATATTAAATTATTGGGTATTAATAAAAGTGAAACAGTTGAGAGCAAAAAATTTTGGAAATATATCAAAAGCAATGTAACGGAGAAAGAAATAATATTACTAAATGATGAGGAAAAAGAATATAGGTCTAGAGAGGAATTAAAGACACTCTTAAATAAGTATAAAATGGATATAAAAAGATGTTCCATTTGAATGACAGAGTGACAAAAAACATATGAACACATAGTAATGGAAATATTAGTTTTACAGAAAAGGAATTGAATGAGACAGAAAAGAAATTGGAAATGTAGAAAGACAAGAGGTTTAGATGGACCAGAAGCAGATGGCAAAATTAAATCTATTATTATGTTTTAATAAGATGGAACAGAAGACAGAATTTCCAGATATTTAAAGTAAAGAAAAAGGAGCATAGAAAGATTAAAATATATATATATCGATAACAGTAATGTCGGTGTTATATAGTTTTTTGCATATGTGCTGGCTGTAAAGATAGGAAAATGGATGGAAGAGAATAATATAGAAGGAGAAATGCAAGGAGGTTTTGAAATGAATAGTTGTATAAGAGATAGTTCATTTGTAGTCAGACAATTTATTGATATGAGTAGAAATACAGATAGACAATTATAAATGGTTTTTATATATATAAAAAAGGCATATGATAGAGAAAATAAAAATAGATTATGTGTAAGCTTAGTAAATTTGGGAATGAATGAACCTTTAATGGATTTTATTAAGAAAATGTATGAAAATGATTACATATCAATTAGGAAACAAAGAATCACTTAGGGTTAAAAATGGGGGGAGACTAAGGCAAGGATACCCTATGGCACCTATTTTATCTTTGTTGAATTTGAGAGAAATGAAGATAGCAATACTAGGAAAAGGTGTAGAGATGCCATTAATAAATAGCAAAGAGTGTATATATTATCAGGTCTTTTATTTGCTGATGATATCTTCTTGAGCACATAAATTAGGGGAGACATGGAAATCATGCTGATTATGTGCCCAAGGATGGATAAAGAGATGGGGATTAAATTTAGTGAACAAATAAAAAATAATAATGATAAATTCTGGGGAAAGAGAAGATAAATGATGGGGAGGGCATAAAGTTAAATGTGGTGAATAGGTGTAACTATTTGAGAATCATCTTAAGTAATCAGAGAAATTGCTAGGATAAATGGGAGAAAAAAATTAACAAATGGAGCAAAAAAAAGGGTCTGATAAAGAAATTGATAGTTCTTTCATGTAATAAATATAATGCAGAAAAGATTGTATGGAAAAGAGTAGCAGCAGCAGAATTAACTTATGGTAACAATGCATTATGTGGTAGTAAAGAGGTGTTATATTATTTAGAAAATGTAGAAAGAGAAATAGAAAGATATGCACTAGATGCAACTGTGTGTATAGCAAAGGAGGCATTCCAAAAAAAAAAAAATAGAATGATCAAGTTTTTATGTGAGAGATGCAAAAAGAGAAATGAAAATGTTTGGTAGATTGCAATTTATGGATAGTAAGAGAATCCCAAATATTATTTAATTAGATTATGAGTAAAGGACAGACAACAAGATGAGTAAGAAAGATAGTTTCACATGCATAAGATTTAGATAAAGATTTTATATCAGTATACTTATACAAAGGATGAGATGATTGTGTTAGGAGAATTGTTGAGTGTTGTAGTGGCAAAGAATAGAATGGAAAAATAGATGCATTAATAAAAATAAGGAGTCGGAAGAGAGGGAGAATAGTATGGGAAGGAAAAGGAGTTTTAATATATATAGAAGTAAATAGAATATTGTGAATTAATTTATGATAATTGCAAGGAAAATAGTTTACAGTTTAAGACTCACACAGGACCATTATAAAACACAGAATATACACATAAGTGGAGAAATGTGAGTGACTTAGTCTACAAGTTTTGTAAGGAAGGTATGGAAAATATTAGGCATCTATTAATTGAAGGTAAATGTTTACAAGCAGAAAGGATACAAATAAGATATGGAAGAATAAATATAAACAAATTTAATTATACAAAATGTGGATTCTTGTTTTTTTATACTGGGTTTGGAAAAAGATAAGGGAGTCTAGATATAAATGTCATAGAGCGTTCAAAGATGATGTTGTGGAAATGAAATAGAGCAGGATAGAGAAGATTACAGGAAAAATTTAGGGTGTGCAATGGAAGGGAAGTTAAAGTGGCTAACAGTCTTTGAGCATAGTGGCTTAAAGATTACTACTTCAATAGAGAAGAAGTCATGTGGCATCGCATCGCATGTGGGGTGATTTAATGTTTGGATCTTTATTTCAGTTTAGCGATAAGCACTCGGATTATTGTCACATTAATAATATATATTAATTTAACCAGTTTATTTTATAGGAGTTAAAATGGCAGAAATATTTGTCCATTATTAATCATTTATAGAATTTTAGTTATTGTTTTTTTTTCCAGGTGTATATATATTCTGGTGATAAAGACATATATATATAGGAAACTAAATATTTCCATGACCGTAGTTTAAATATATGTTTGAAATAGTATTTCTCTTGCCTTATACTCCTGTTACGTCATCTTGGGTATGTCTGAGTAATTAACAAAAGCAATATTACATTAATTAATAAATCATTATCCAGTGCTGCTTATGGCTTTTATCAATGAGGAATTTTGTACATTGGGTTAGGATATTTGAATTTTTTCAATCTAATATCCTTTTTTCTGCATTTTTAATCTTTGTTTTATTAAAAAATGATGAGTACAAATTCGTAAACAGCTTATGCTTCTAATCTAAACTAACATGGGTGTATAATTAAATGGATCTAATATTAGGCATTATATATATAAATTGGTATAAAATATTTTTTTATTTTTTCACAAACACACATAAATAAATTACTTTACTGAAATGCTATTTTTCTCAAATATGCTAAATGATTTTAAAACACCAATATATATATATATCAAGAATCAAGAAATTAATTAAATCTATATAAAACAAGATATTAGTTCTATCAAGGGTTTTTTGTTTGTTTATATTTTACTTATTCTTTTCTGTATATTGTAATTTTTATTATAAAATATATCTCCCAAGATATAGATAGGAATATAGATGTTGTAAGCATGTGTTTGCACTTTTCTGGCTTCCAGCCACAATTAGTTTAACAAACTGAATACAAAATTGAAAAGGAATGCAATAAAAACTAAAGTATTGTGCCAAGTATATAAGATCTAAAATAATATTGCTTAAAATTAATTTGTATTCTAATATAATGTATAAAGGTTTCACTGTTCTGTATTTATAAAATACATCTCAAACATTTTATAAAAATAAATATCAACACAAATAAATACATAAAATACAATTTGAAAGATATTTTTTTTTTTTTATAAATGTCATAGCATCGGCCGGGACGCGAACCCGAAGGGAACGTCAATAAATATCAACACAAATAAATACATAAAATACAATTTGAAAGATATTTAAGTAGGCTTTTGAAACAATGATAATGTTCTGAGATGTGAATCAATATAATAACATGAAACTTATTTGTGTAAAAAGCCTTATTAAAGTGTTAAAATAAACTGCTTTAACCCTTTATTGTCAAATTCTCTTTACATTTGAATGTAGGTACAGTCAGTCAAATTTTTGTTCGTGATGGCAATTGAATGGTTTGAATCCAAATGTTTATACCATAATTTTACATTAAATAATTATGATAGAATGGTAGTGACTATATTATAGTTTTAATTTTTGTTTTCTAGATGCCATAAGTTATCAAAAAAACAAAGAAGATCTGAGCTGCAAAAGCTAACTTACAAAAATCATTTTGCACAAACTGCTAGTAATTGTTCACAATATGGATACAAATCTGAAAGAAATCTAAATGCAGTTATTTTTGTTTCAATGTTATTTTTATTTTTTTTAAAAATAATAATTATTATTATAATATATATTTTATATTTGTAATGATTGAAGAAAAAAAGTAATAATGTTATATCCAGTTTAATTAGTAAGTTTTTTTATTATTATTATTTCATTAAATATAGATTTTTCTCATTTTAGTTATACTAAAATTAATTTTAAAAATAATTATGCAAAACAGTATTTTATCTCAAGCGTTGGTGGCCTAGTGGTTAGGATAGCTGCCTTCCAAGCAGCTAGTCTGGGCTCACTTTCCGGTCAACGCATTTGACACGTGAAAAAAAAAACTTAATTTAAACTGTAATTACATACATAACAAATTACAGATTTAAATCTTAATCTCAATTTAGTTATGTGCATAGCCAGTAAATGGTTAAAGACATAATAAGCAACGATAAAGAATCATTGGCATTGATGAGATATTAATATAATATCATAGGATCCTATTTTCTAATTACTCATCCTTGTGATTCTTTAATCAGAAAGTAATCGGCCATTGGAATGCACTATTTAATCATGTCACTAACTCACTGATGTTATTGTGAGTACATAACACATTCTCAGACTTTTCTGATTAAATAATTACTAACAAAAATAGTGCTTGTAAAATTATATTTTTATTAAACTGAACTTTCTTGTGAGTTAAAAATCAATATCTGCATATTATATATAAAAAATAAAGTAACTAATGTGTCCCACAATTGCAATATGTGCGTACACTCATGGCTCTCCCAAAATAAATAGGTGTAAATTAGAAGCAGCGGTTTACTTATTCAGTGCAAGCTTAACATCCTAAATTGCCAGAAAAATAATCTTAAATGTTTTTTCTTGAATTGCCACAAAACCCTAATGTTTATAGATAATAATAAATAAATCTTGGGTGTAAGTTGTTATTAAAAATATCTAGATAATCAAGGAGAAGCAAATGCATATAATTAAAAAATATTCATTGGCTGTTCTATTACAAAAACACTTTTATTTTAAAATATATTTTTTAACAGTATACTGTATAAATGATAATTTTAAAATATAATTTTTAATAGTATATTATATAAATTATAAACTTCATGACCATCACTTTTTATGCTTACACAATCTTTTAAAACAGTAACAACTCTCTCCACCTCGTAGTGTCACCCAGTGCAAGGCATAGTAATCAATGGATGCTGAGTGACACTAATCTATAGAGAGAGTTGTTACTATTTTAACATTATTTGTAAGCATAAGAAATGTGATGGTGTAATATTTTAGTGTTTTGGCAAAGAATGTTGGAGGCTGTGATTATTAAAATGCAAAGACACCAGTATGTATAGATAGAAAACTGGGTTTTGATTGGTAAGACTATAGAAGTTAATTAGAGTGGAGGGAAATCAGTATTGCATTTTCGGTTTGGGATCGCAGCATTATAGCTAACTAAAAAATTTAAAAGGTGGTTGCTGGAGGATTACATTAGATAGTGAGGTTTAGGTGCAATGCTTTCAAATCTAAGGCCCCTCATTGATGAAAGCCACAAGCTAGACAATAGTCTGGGGATATTGGATTGGTAAATACTAGATTGGAAGTTTGTTGCACAAACTTTCTAGCATCCATTGATTACTATCACTTACCCTTCTGGATAGAGAGCGTTGCAACTATTTTAAATAATCTCGTAGTTACAAGCAGGAGAAATCATGTGAACATGGAATTAGAAGATTCAATGCAAGACAATTACCAAAACTGAGACATCTTTTATTTTATTAGGCTGAGATGTCTTAAGTTCCTAAGTGTTTGTCTCAGCTATTACATACTGTATAAGAGGTTAATCATCACTGTAAATATTTAAATATTTAAAAACATTTACTCTCAGGTTCCACAGTGCATATTATCTGTTCAAAAGCAAATAGATGTTATTTGAACAAAGTAAAAAAAAAATTAGTGAGAACTTTTAATCAGCATGATTTATTTAAACATTAATACACTTTCCATATTAATAAAAATTGGGAATATATTGTTATACAAAACATTAATGGTAATCTTCTAAACCTCATTAAAGGAAGGTAAGTATTTCTAGTCATTAAATATTTTCATTTTGTTTTTGGAAGCTAATAGAGTAACTTGAAAATATGTAAAGATATGTGGAGAAATATCAATTCCAATTTTCCTATGTAAAGTATCCATATTCCTATTGACATTATATGTGAAAGACTTCACAAATTTCAATGCAGTAAGTATATATGTAAAAAACAACCCTCACTAGCTGCCTTAAAAGAATTACAATTGTCCATTTAAAATAATATTTGTCATCTTATATTAATACTAGTAAATCAACTGACTTGAAGTAACAATATGAATATATGCTAATGTTACTATCAGATGAAATTGGTATCATCTCAAAGCAGCAGAAGATGATTTGGAATATGCATATGTATGTAACAGTTTGAAATTGTTGATTGTTATTGATATTGGGATTGTCTAAGTGTTGACTGGTTTTAATGAATATATATATATATTGCTGCAGAGTGACTTCTTAAAAGTAGTATAGCAAAACAGATGTTTCCCTTATAGTGAATGGATGCTAATGTTCCTTATAGATTTTATTAATATTTTCAACAAGTATTTATTTGTTACATAAGTCTCTAAGATTAATATTGAGCAATACTGAAATAGGTTGCTTTATAGAATAGCTTTGCAGTATTAATTATTTGATTTTTAATTGTTCAGCTTACATATATTAATATGAGTTATTGTTACATTTCTATGCGTACCATTGAACTCACTCCAAGATGATGGGAAATCAGAAATATATGCATAATGCTACATAGTAATTTATCAGAAATATATACATAATGATGTTTTATGCATTATGGACATTTCACAAATAATGACTGCAGCTGCCATTTCTGAAAATATGTTTGTAAATAATAAGGTAACTATTGTCAAGCATTGGTGGTCGAGAGGTCAGCGACAGCTGCTTTCAAGCAGTTGTCCCGGGTTAGCGGGTTCGCTTTCCGCCTGATGCTATGACACATGAGAAAAAATAATAATAAGGTAACTATTTAAACAACTTATTTTTACATTTTATTTTTGAGAGTTGAATAACAATTGCCATTTTTAGTAATCACTACATTTCAATTCAAATTTTTGACTTTTCGATTATCTCATTAATTTTTATGTTTTTTTTTTTTTTCAAAATAATTTTAATAACATTTTTCTGAAAATCCATTTAGCCAATAAAAACTAAATAACTAAAAAAGATATTTCGATGACAGAAACTTCTATAATATTTCATTTATTTGGATAGACTTTCAACAGTATGGATTATTAGAAAAGATTATTACAAAATATTGTATAATAATAAATTATTAAAGTTTAATAAATACAAAATGCACGATAAGTATTTTACTGAATAAAAAGACGAGAATCCAGAAAGTGCATTATGTAAGAAGATAAGTGACATTGTTATTGTTATTTTTAGAACCATAAAAAGGCATAACAAATTTTATTTTAAAAATGAAAACTGAAAATGAATTAAAATAAATGTATTAGTAATTTTGATATACATTTGATAATATATTTATTGAATACAAATGTTTTATAAACATTTGGTTAGTTTGACTTTTAAAAAGTCTTAAGTATAAATCGTTTATAATTCAAATGAAATATATTTGACAGCTTTATTCGACATATATATGTTTAAGTGCATCAGTGTTATTAGATAGAATGGAGAGTGGTGGGTCGTGTGAAAGTCTGTGCTCATATACCCTATATATTACATATATATAGACACAGGTATATAATAAGCCTGTGTTTCAGTTATTACATTGTAGATATGTCTGCCCATCCTTGCATATGTATTAAATGGATTATGTCCTGTACATCTGGGGTTCAGATTGACCTTAGGTCAACATGGGTGTGACAAGAATCTTGGCCTCAGGGTGGCCTTTGAGCATTCCATCATCAGACTTTCAATTGGATGGATGGTTGAAGAGTTAGTGTGGAGTAGATTGAAGCCTGTCCACTAAAGTATAAGGATTGTCTATCTCTGAGCACTTATAATATATATGTGTGGAAATGATAATCTGGACCAACTGATGATTGCTGGTTTAGCATGAAATACGTATATTGGTGATTATTTATCTTTTCGACATATATGTGTTTAAGTGTATCAGTGTTATTAGATAGAATGGAGAGTGGTGTGTCGTGTGAAAGTCTGTGCTCATATACCCTACATATTACATATATATATATAGACACAGGTATATAATAAGCCTGTGTTTCAGTTATAAAAATAATGTAAATAAACAAAAGACTGAACAATGTTAAAAATGCAATTCTCAAAATTTTGGTCACTTCTTATCAAATCAATTAAATGAAAGAAATTCAATTTGCAAAAAGAAAAAGAAAATGTATTACTATTAAATATTTATATCAGAACCCAGACTTTCAAGCCCTTTCACTATCCACACTATATCATGCTATGGATACACATAACCACATACATGCAGAAAAAATAAATAATCACCAATAGATGTATATCGTGCTAAACCAGCACTCATCAGATGGTCCAGATTACCATTTCCCATATATATATAATCAGTGCTCAGTTTATATTATGATAGCTAATCCTTACACTTTAATGAACAGGCTTTAACCTACTCAACTCTTCAGCCATCCATATTATTGAAAATCTGATAATAGAATTCCCCAATCCCATGCTATGGCAATATTGTTGTCATACCACATTGATCTCAAGTCACTGTGACCCCTCACATATAGAACAGTATCCATTTAAATACATAGAAGAGGGATGGGGAGAATGCAGGCTTAATATGTAAGATTTATAATACCAGGCACTCTTAAACTTGGAGCCTAATTGTAAATATAGGGGATTTGAACTCAGACTTTCAAGCCCCATTATTATCCACACTATCTCATACTATTGATACACATGATCATGCACATGCAAAAAATGATAAATAATCACAAATATATGTAATTTGTGGTAAACCAGCACTCATCAGTTGGTCCAGATTACCATCTCCCATAAATATATATATAGTTGGTGCTCAGTTTATATTAAGATTCTTACACTTTAATGGACAGGCTTCAACCCACTCCTACCTCCACCTCTTTAAACATCCATACCATTGAAAATCTGATGATGGGACTCACGAATCCCATGCTGATGGCAATATTGTTGTCATGCCCATGAATTTACTTGATACTGTCCTATATGTGAGGAATCAGAGTGACTTGGGGTGGCATGACAACAATATTGTCATCAGCATGGGATTTGGGAATTCTATCATCAGATATCCAAATGGTATGAATGGCTGAAAAGTTGGAGGTTGGAGTAGGTTGAACCCTGTCCATTAAAGTGTAAGGATTTGCTATCTTAATATAAACTGAGCACTGATTATATATATATGTATGGGAGATGGCTATCTGGACAAACTGATGAGTGCTGATTTAGCACAAAATACATATATTGATGATTATTTTTCTGCATGTGTGTGGTCATGTGTATTAGTGGTATGAGATAATGTGGAGAGTGAAAGGGCTTGAAATTCTGAGTTCAAATCTACTAGATTTACAATTAGGCTCCAGGTTTAAGAGTGCCTGGTATTACAAATATTATATAATAACCAAAAATCTTTTAAAAAAATTATTGAACTTTTAGACTTTTATGTTCAATGTTTCATCATTATTACCATTTTATTCTATTACTTATTCACTGCTGGACAAATATTTTTTTAAGGTTAATTCATTTTTCTGATACAGCTTCTCTTCCTAACATAAATCAATGAACTCTTTTTCTAGTTATTCTACAATATAGTGGGATACAGTTTAAGACTGGAATAAACATCAATTTTCTTTCCTAGACTTATGTCCATTTTAGTCCTTTAATTCATTCAATAATACTTGCTTTCTTATTCTAGTATTTCACTTTCAATCCCTTTTTGTTATCCATAAAATACACTACTTCATAGTTTGTTGAGTGATTTGAGATCTTTATATTGTACTATAAGTAAAAATAGGTAAAATATATTAAAAATCTTTCTTTTTAAACACATAGGTACAATTCTTCTAAAATAATGTTATTTTTATCAAGAACATTATCCAAGCTTAATTTTATATCATTCATTATTTTTCCATATATATTGATAATCTAATCAAGTTATTTGTAGTTATTTAACATGTAATTTATGATTACCAATATTTATTTTATTCTCTTGAAGAATAATCCATTAATCATTAATTTAGTGTTTTTTGCAATTATCTTTAGTTCTACTTTTTTATTTTTATCATGTGATAACATTTGCCACATTTCCTGATGCTCTGAATCATTATTTGCAAAAGTAACTACATTATTTGCAAAAATTACTCTGTGTTAAAATATTATACTTTCTTAGAAAAATGGGTGTACCCTCAGATATATCTTTTTCCTTGTTAATCTTTATAATATTATTATATAATGTAGTTATGGTTGTTGACTTTTGATAAGTATTTTTCACAATATGACAATATTTGAAGTTTATACTTCAATCAGTATGAAAATAGTTTCAAGCCTTTGATAATCTATAAATTTAAAGCTCAATGTGAATTTATTATTGATTGGTGCATAAATGTTATAAACAAAGCAAGTTACATAAATACAGATTGAATTATGTTAAATTGTAAAATCAAAGAGAAGAAAATCAAAGAAATTCTAAAAATAAAAAAAATAAAAATAAAACATTCATTAAAGATATTTATATTAAAAAAAAAAACAATCTCAAATAAAAAAAATAAAATCTACATTGAAGATATTTACATTTTAAAAAAAAAAATACACACACACTTTTAGTAATTTAATGAGTAAAGCAATAACAATCCAAAAATATTTTTTGCCTACCACAATTTTACTTGTTATATTTAACTTGAAATAAAAGCATGGGTTAACCACGAATTAATTAATTAAATTTAATGATTTAAATAACTAATTTATGAATACCCCAGTCTTTTATTTCAAGTCAAGTATTGCAACTAAAATTGTATTTGAAAAAAAATATTTTTTTTTTTAGTTTGTAGTGGATTATTTATCAAATTAAATAAAAATATTTTTATTGCTTATTTTTTAATATTCAGTTATTTTAAAAGCTGAGAATCTAAAAAATGTCATTATATTTCTGGCATTTGAAATAATCAGTGTGCATTTAAAAGAAAATTAAAAGACTTGCATGTTAATGAAAGAAGCATTTGTTAAAAAAACAAGTTTTAGTCAAATAATCAAAAGAAATTAAGATTATATTCTTAATTTCTTCTTCTTTTTACTTAACTAAAAATGTTATTAGATAGAGTGGAGAGTGATGGGTCATCTGAAAGTCTGTGCTCATATACCTTATATATTACATATATAGACATAGGTATAGAATAAGCCTGTGTTTCAGTTATTACTGACTAAGTTAAATAAATTAGTGAAAGCTTGTTTTTTAAAAATATACTAGTGTCTATTGTGCATAACTAAAAATTATTAATGAACAATAATAACACAGTTTAAAATTTGGTACACCAACACTAATAGCAAAACTGGCTTGACAATCCTCAAGTATTGTATTGTCATTGATGCATAATATGTTTACAACATTCGAAAAAGGTCCATTTGATTGATTTTGTTAAACATAGGTTACAAGATTTGACCCAATCAAACAAAATATTCAAACAAAATTTGTAAATTAAATAATAGTGTTTATTAATAAAAATATTTATCGGCAAAATACTATATTTAGATTCAATGTATTAATATAACATTAGAAATATTTTTAATACACATATATTTAAAGTAAATCAAAGCATATCCTTTTTGTTTTTTATTCAATTTGTAATAGATTAGTGCAAATAAAGGTATATTAGAAACACTATGATGGAAAACAATGGTATTAGTGTACTGAGCAAAAAATAATATAATAAAAATAACCATGCTTTAAAAAAAATGATGGGGGGGGGTAGTCAAAATAATTGAAATGTGTGATTATTTTTAATGTCAGCACTACTTTTTATAATAAATATAATGCAAATAAAATGTCCATTAAACAATAAAAATAATAAATAAAACAGTAATTAACTATTATATACAGTCTTTCAATCTGTGCAAGTATGTTCAGTTACTTCCTTAACCCTCCTCCACTAAATTCATAAAATATAATGGAAGCAAGCATTATCAACTCAAATACCATGAATTCTGAGTTGATGACATTTGCTTTCATTATGTTTTGAATTTAATAGCAGTTGAAGAAGGTTAAGGAATTAACCGAAAGTACTTCTGCAGATTGAAAGACTGTATGTAATAGTTAATTACTGTTATATTTATTTTATTATATATATATATAAAGTGTCAAAACAGAGCTTGTATATATTTACTGGAATTAATTGCATCAAGAATACTTTCACTTTGATTTGCAGAATAATCTGCAGATAATGTTTTCCATTCTCCTGATGAGTTTTGTTTTATTCCTAATGTGATTTTAGATCATAATTATCTTTCACTGGACTCAGGGATACAAGTTAAAATTTTTAATTTTGTTTTTGAAATATGGAATTGCTTTTCTTTTAGATATTTTCTGCTGATCAAAATGGGGAAATCACCACATGCTTCAAATGATTACCCAAATTCAGATTAAATGACAACATTCAATGACAAAGAGACCTCTTTCATAGAGATATGTCAATAAATATTTCTTGTAGTTCCAATTATGCTTCAAAACATGGATATCTGGATTATTTTATCAAAAGGAAAATAATAATCACAGAAATGTGGGCATGTATTGATATCAAATATAGTCCATTAAAACAGTGGATTGATAATGGTTGACAATGATGAGAATGATGATGATGATATAGGCACTTAGAATTTTGTCATGTTATCTAAAGCATGTTACTATTATTTTAGTTTAGTATCAAAACTTTGTTCATGTCATATCTATTTTTCCCTAAGTTGCATTAACCTTTTAACCGCTAATTATATTATTGGTTGTATGAGGTAAAAATCAAATCTTTTAATTGGCCAACTCACAAACTGAAGAAAAAGCCTATTGTTAAAACATATTCGCCTATAATATTAAATTCAACTCAGATACGTTTATAAAAAGTATATTACTAATTTTTCAGGTTATGAAGAGAACGAAAGTTCTTTCAAAAATAAATTGCTATTTATTTATTCTAAAATATTCAATTTCAGCAACATAAAAGCTATAATATAAACAAAAAGGTCGACTTTTACGTTATAGAAAAGTAAATATTTCTTTTAAATATTTCTTTAATATTTTTACTAAAATCTTCAATATTTTTCGAAAATAATTTTGTTTTTTTAGTTTTTTTTTTAAAAAACTAGTTTAATTTCTGAAATTATATTTTTTTAATACTTAAAATTGCATTGGAAATGAAAATCTCAGCGTTTTTCTTTATTTTCTTTGATCAGGCGGTTTCTTTGTTCTTTCCAGCCAATCAGAATGTCTTTTTCGGCTGAGAGCTCACTAACAACCAATTACAACCGATGTTCTTTCTTTGTTTAGGTTTAAATGCATTTTTTTTTATTTTTTACTTGTAAAATAAATCGGAAGAGGGCACCATCTTACAGAACTTTTAAAAACCTATTCAAAACCTATCAAATGAATTTTTTAGCATAAGAACTGGCAGAGTTAGAGTGACGTCAGATGTCTACGAGGAGCCTCGTAAAAAACAGTTTTTTGGTTAAAGTATAAGTTAGTTATCTCTTTACTAACCAGTATTAGATGAATTATTTATTTATTATGAATATATTTGGAATATAAAAACAATCTAACTAGAATCTGATATTTTTAATTTTTTTTACCTAACTCTGGTACAAATCTAAATTGTCATAAAATCCAAAAAGCATTATTACATCTCCAGTATATAAAAACTCTTATGCTAAAGAAATGTATGTGCACGTAACTAATCAAGTTTGAGATTTTAAAGAGAACTGTTTATTTAAAATCTTTTGGTTATGGTAGATTCATATTTGAAATGCATGTATAGTGTAAATAAGAACATACAATTTTCGTACTTACAGAAAGGTTTCAAATGAAGAATGTGCTTTAAAATCTGAATATTGATTTTCACAACAATATATTATTTCATATAAATTCTATGCAATGTGGTATTTACTATGCATGTTGTAATAATGATAAAAGTCTTCATTTCATGTATACTATTTTACATTAATATTCTACTATGCATGTTAGAATAATGATAAATATCTTCATTCCATGTATATTATTTTACAATTTGTATATGTAATTAGTTGTAAATATCTTACAAATTACAATCATGATTTATAAACATAATTTAATGCTGTCAATGTGTTGTGTCATGAATTTATTTCACATGATGACATAAATTCAAATCCGAAATATATGTGTAGTATTGTGTGTGTGTGAGAGAGAGAAAAAAAGTTCAAATATAAATCGCACTCTAAATAAGAATATATATATAAGTTTAAAAGTTTATTGCTAAAGTTTATAATAATAAAAAAATCCCCTTTTTTTTTGTAATGGAAATAATAAATGCAAGCTATATCAAGTAACATTCATTTAATAAATAACATTTTAGTTAGTTAGATTAATGCATCTGTTATTTATGACTTTCTTTTTTAAATAGCTTTAAAATTTATTTGAAAATTTTTAATAAATGTTTTGGAAAATGGAGTTAATAACTGCAGATTTATTTTTATTAGCACGATATTATGAAATTTGTTTTTGATAATATACTTAGAGTCTTGCTATTGAAAAATACAGACAATTTGTCTGCACTGTGGATAAAAATATATTTTTGATAAAAGTAGTTGACAATAAAATTTAAATATTGACATGTATATTGGTTTTATTTTAAATGATTTATAAAAATTGCACCCAAATAAGTGTTATAAAAATACAACTTTCAACTTTATTTTTTAACATTTACTTTCAAAATATATTCGGTTCACTTTTTAACTGCGTTTTGTAAATAGAAAAAAAAAATAGTTTGCTTGTAAAAAAAAAATGCATTGCGTCTTCTTAAAAAGTTAAGTTTATTTAATTAAAACCATTTTATTATTTAGAAAGTGAATAGAGAAATTATAACAATGAACTCCATATTATTACATTATCTTGAAAGAGAAATAATTTACTAAAATGGATTTTAAAGTAAGAAAAAGATAATCCTTTCTGAGTGCAGCATTTTGAACAACTTTCTGGCGGCCAATTTGATAAACATTTATGCTTTATATTTAAATAAATAAATACTTATTCTTCGCTACACATTTATACTTTTAAAAAACAACTGGGAAAAATACGTTTAAAACAAAAAGTAAATTTAAAAATAATATATTTACTTTTCAAATAAAAAATAGTAAACTAAAACATAAAATTAAAACAAGTTCTGTTTTAACTTTCAGGCGGAGAAAATGTATTTTTAAGTAAATAAAATTTATTTCCACTAATTACTTATCAGTGTAATAAATTTTTGTTAAAATATATAAAGGAACCAAATTATTTTTTTAAAATATTAAAATTTCATTTATAATTTTAAAAAATTGAGAAAAAATAATAGCTACAATATAGTGGCATGTTTTGTTTTTTTTGCCAATAATGGCATATAGTATATTATTTCAATTCCGTTAATTTGTATTCTTTAAAACAGTGTGATGCTATGTGATGAACTATTGCTTCTCCTTTATCGAGTTGGGAATCTCTCAGCCACTATTCCCAGAAAAACCTGTTAGCCACATTACATTCACTTTCCATTCCCCATCTTGTTTTTCCCATATTCTTCACTATCCTACTCCATCCAATTTCCACATTATCTTTGTCCATTCTATGACCTTTATATCTAGATCCTCCTTTTCTTTTTCCACACCCAGCATAAAACCAACAATGCACTTTCTATATAATCACATTGTTCATATTTGTTCTCCTGCAAACATCATTATTTGTACCCTTTTTGCTTGTAAGAATTTACATTCAATTAACAGGTGCCTAAAATGTTTCATGCCTTCCTTACATAACTTGTAGCTAAATCACCCTCATTTGTCCATTTATATGTAAATTTCCTTGTTGCTAATGATCCTGTTCAAGCCTTAAATATCAAAGTACTTTCCTTGCTATTATCATAAATGAATTCACACCCAGTAATCTGTTTACTTTTATATATATTTAAACTCCTTTTACTCTCCATACTAGTTCTCTATCTTTCCAACTCCCTATTTTTTTATTAATGCATCTATTCTTCTATCCCATTCTTTAATACTACAACATTCAACAATCCTCCTAAGACAAATCATCCTCCCTTTTGTACAAGTATACTGACATAAATTCTTTATCCAAATCTTCTGCATCCCATATTACCATTATCACATATCTTGTTGCCTATCCTTACTCATAATTAAATTAAATCCTATTTGGTTAATACTCTTACTATCCATAAATTGAAATATATGGAATATTTTCATTTTGCTTTTTGTATCTCTTACATAAAATCTTGACCATCCCATTTTTCCTTGAATTGCCTCTATTGCCATTCACACATCTGCATCTAATACATGTTTTCCTACTTCTCTTTGTACTTTAAGTAATCTACCACTCCTTTACTAACACATAACACATCATTAACATAAGTTAAATTTGCTACTGCCACTACCTTCTACATAATTCTTGATACATCATATTTATTATATGAAAGCACTGTTAATTTCTTAATCAGTCCCTTTCTTTTGTTTGCTTCATTTATATTTTTTTTCTTCCATTCATTCAAGTATTTTCTCTGTTTACTTAAGATGATTCCCAAATAGTTATATGTATTCACCACATTTAACTTTATATCCCCTAATAAAAATTCTTTCGTTTCACCTTTGCCTGTATTTATCATCATTACATTTGATTTTGCTTTATTAAATTTAATCCCCATCTTTTTACCCATCCTTGTGCTTGTCTTCTGTATAATTTTCATATTTTCTCTACTTTCTGTGAATAAGAGGATATCATCAACAAATAATAGATCTGATAATTTATACACTCCCTTGCCATCTATCAATATATCTCTACCCCTCTTCCTAGTCTTTCTATTGCTCTCTTCATTTCTATCAAATATAACAAAAAACAAATAGGTGACATAGGGCATCCTTGCCTTAGTCTCACCCCATTTTTAACCTTAACTGATTCTATATTTCCTCATTGATGCATATAGTAATTATTTTCATACAATCTCTTAGTAAGATCCACTAAACCTTCATCTATTCCCAAATTTATTAAATTTACCCATAATCTATTTCTATTTACTCTATCATATGCCTTTTTATATCTATAAAATAATATATATAACCATTTACCTGTATTTCTACTCATGTCTATACATTGTGTGACAATAACCTATCTCATATATGCCTATCTGATGTAAAATGTCCTTGCAGTTCTCCTCAAATATTATTTTCATCCATCCATTTTGTCACCCTTTCAGTCACAATATGGCCACTATCAGACTACAATTGTTTAACTGTTTATGGTCATTACCCTTCCCTTTAAATAATAGACTCTTTCTTGTATTATTCCAGATATCTGGATATTCTTCTTTGCTATCTTATTAAAACATGATAATAGATTTAATTTTGACCTATTTTCCCAAATTCATTATCTTCTTTGCTTCCCATTCATCTAAATCTCTTGCGTGTCCACTTTTCTATTTCTTCTCTGCCTCATTCAATTCATTTTCTGTAAAACTATTATTTCCATTACTATGTTTTGTCTTTTTTATCACTCTGTCCTTCATATCTGACATCTTTTCTATATCCATTACATACTTATTTAAGATTATATCTAATTCTTTACTAGAGCTATACTCTTTTTCATCATCATTTAGTAATACTATTTCTCTCTCCTCTATATTTCTTTTAATATATTTGCAATTTTTTTACTCCCATCTCTTCTACTTTTATTAATATCCTCCAATAATTTACTATTTACTTTCATTCTCTCTTCATAATTATGTATTTTAGTCAACTTCTTTTTTCTTAAATAGTTTTCCCATTTAATATTAACATTTTTACACACTTTCTGTGTTTTTAATAGCACATTTATATTCTCTGCCTGTATTTTCACTCTCTTTTATACTTTTTCTTAATTCTCACTTTTCTATTACATTTATTCTTCTGAATATTTTCACCTAAAACTCTATTTGCCATATTTTCTAATTCGCTACATTAGTCCTTATATTCATCCCAACAAATTCTTCCATGATTTCTTCTACTTTTATTTTATATTCTTCTAACTTCTTTTTATCATTTATTCTCCATCCATTTATTTCACTATCCTTTCTACTTTTATTACTATTTTCCAATCACATTACTAACCATTTCTATTATAAAGAAATTATGACCACTATTACGTACTCTGTCTTCATTATCAAATACATTAATTTTCCATACTTTATTCATTCCTTCTTTTTCTACTAATACATAATCTATTGCATGCAACATATTATTTCTAGATCATATATATTGTCGCTTTGTAAATATTAGATAAATTTAACTTCTGAAATTCACTTTTTTTAAAAAAAAAATTAATCTGCTCATTCTTGTTATTCCCATCATCAAATTCTTCAATATGATCTTTTATACCCCCTATAATCATCACTTTTGTCCCCCTTTTTTAAACTTTGTATATATCCTTAACTAGGCATTCATATATACTACTGTTCCACCCCATTATAATTTGACTATTTCCAGTGGCCTTATACATTATAGCCACCATCCATTCTTGTCTTCATAACCTTATCTCAAACCACAAGTGTTTTTGAGACTATAGTATATAAATATTTTTGGCATAACTCATACCATGCCATAACAAACATTCCAGTGTAGGTTTTTCTTCTCATAGATGCATTTCCACTACTGATAATGCTTCAAACCCTTTATTTTTAACTGCTTTGTTTAATCTAGTCACTTTTCTTGCATATTCAAATATCCAATTTTCAAGAATTTCTTCCTTTCTTACTATCCTTTTCTAAATTCTTTTGACTCTGTGTTTTCTATTACATTTGTAATCAGCTTGTTAATCATTACCTTTACAAACTCATTCCCTTTCCACATTCACATTTATATCTAAATCAGCTACCCTTTGTTTTCTTCTTACATCGTATCCATTCTTAACCTTCTTTTTGATAATATTGTAAGTTAAAATCCTACTCTTTTTATAACTTTCCTGAATTATAATATTTTTCATAAATCAAATTCCTAATACTTCACTTCCTTGCTTTTCTAAGTGCAATTCATCTTTCTATATAACTCTTTCTTACTAATAAAAAAAATCCCACACATCCACAAACCTAAAATTATTTCTTTTGTATATATTTTTTAAATCTCTCATTTATAGAACATGCCCTATCTAACATATACCGATTATCAAATCTTGGTAGTAATCCAACAATTCCTATTCTTCCTTTAACCTTATTCAAATTACTAGTCAATTCTTTGTACTCATCCATTACTCTGTCTGATGGTTCTGACAAATTATTGTCATTAACATTGCATAAACATCTCTATTCCCCTGTTTTTAACCTTATCTGTAACATCCCTAATTCTAATTCCAGGCAAACATACTCTTACATATCTATTTTTATCTTCTCTTACACTTGTATCATTACATTCTCTAATAAATGAGTCCCCTATCAACACTGTCTCATACTTTACTTTCCCTATTTCATCAGTAACATTCTCTTTTACCTCCTGGACTTCCTTATACTACTTCTTTCTTATTGTTTCTATTCATTAATTTCTTGATCTGCTCACACTTCACATCTAATGCTTTTAATTTTACTTCTACATCCTTTACTTTTTCCTCTATCTTACTTATTCTTTGCTTAACTATCTCCATTGCACTACTTATTTTGTCATCCATATCTCTTGTTACTCTACTAAGTATATACTCTATTCTACCTTCCAAAACCATATTTTCCTCCATTTTTCCTGATTTTTTCTTGACGTATCTATACTTAAAAAACATTTTTAGTGACAAACTTTTCATATAGTGGTGCCACCCAGTGCAAGACACAGTAATCAATGGATGCAAGAAGGTTTTGCATAAAATCCCCATCTAGTGCCTATTCATCCAATATCCCCAAACTAGTTTCTAGATTGTGGCTGTCAGTGTGAAAATTTCATGTTCTCATTTACACTACATGCATTTTAATAAATAATCTACCGTCACCAAAAAAAAATATTATTGATTACTGTGGCTTGCACTTGGTGGCACTACTATATGAAGAGTTTGTCAGTGCTTTAACAGCTTATGTAATCAAAAGAAATGTTTTGCATGTGAATTTTAGTGACTTATAATCTTTTTAAAAATAAATATCTTCAAATAAATTCTCAATGTAAATATCATGTAGATACAAAAACAAATACTTCTTTTAATTTTACAATCATAAAAATAAAGAAATAGCAAATCTCTTGTGAACCATAAATACTTGATACTTTGGTTTTAATAAAAGTCAAACTCATGTATGAATGATGAGTATTTTTTAATATAATGCCCCTAGACTTGAAAAATATTTTATATGCTTTTTTTACTTTTCTCTGAATGTATTGACATCTAGTGGTTTTATTTGGAATTAATGTAACTATCCATTTTAGTTTACATTTTTGCCATCATATGAATCCAAAACTGTCAAATAACAACAGTTGTCATACTCTATGTCAAGTGACTGCAGAGCCATAAATCTGTGCAAAATGACTTTCTGGTCAAAGAAAAAAAACAATGGATGGTATATAACAATGTTGATAATAAATAAAATAAATGTCCAATTAAGTGCTGAAGTAGTCATGTAACAGTTAAAAACCTTAGCAGCATATTAGGCATTTTACATTTTACTTCATAATGTCTCAACCATGTTTTTATTGCCTACTTACTCAAAATTAATTTTAAAATCTCATGCTTTGAAGTATTACCCAGAGATAAACTGTATGACCAGAGAAGTATTCCCAATGATAAAAATTTCTAAGATTTGAATTATTGACAATTATTCTTAACTTTTTATTAGAATTGAATATTATTCTATGTGTCCACTGACTGGTGCTGTAGTCATTTTTCATTACACTTTATAGCAATAAATATGAATTTTAAAATATTCTATAAAAATCAAACTTTAATTTCAATAATATTTCTGAGATGTCAGTATCTTTTAGTGAATAATTAAAGAGTTATATGAAAATAATTAATTTTCAGAACTGATTAAAGTTACCTCTATGCTTGGGCAGCACTGTCTATTGATAAACCTTAAATGAAATTGTAGATAATTTTTTCACTTGTTTGTTAATAAGTTTTGTAAAATTATTAAATATTTGTTTCTCAATAAATTTTTAATGTTTACCTTGAAATATTATTTCTTATAATAGCATATTTGTAGAAGATAACTATATTTTTACATGACTTCAATCACAATCTCCTGTTAAAACTTTCTTATTGTTTTTTTTTTTGTTAAATGAAAGTGATTTCTTTTGTCTACTATGTTTTGTTTATTATTCTCTTTATTTGAAAACTGTGTATTTTATTTTTGAAATTTTTTTAATGATAAAATTTCAAAGAAATATAAAAAATAATCAAGACTTTTTATTTTATTAAAAAATAAACAAAAAGAAAAATAATGACTACTCCTAATAAAGAAAAAATAACATATTATGGATTACTTAGTATTATGATAATCTTGATAACCATTGAACTTAAAAAAATAATGGTGGAATATAAAGACTAGGATTGTATAAATAATGATAATAAATCGGAAATGTAATGTATTAGAAAAAAATGAAGGTATGACAGAATTAAATATACTTGGAAAAAAGGTGTAATGGTGATAATTATAAAAAAGTCAATAATATTTACTGAGGCTATAACCTCGAGAATATGCATGTAAAATGCGATAGTAGGGACCTCTACAGGTGTTTAACCACAAGCTTATGCTATGGAAGAAAATAGGGGAACCCTTTTTTCCTTTAACCTACTTTCTATTTAAATAGGTGAAGATGAAGTGATTAGATCTGCGTATTCAATAATGGAAAGTATCTTCATACATTAAAGTGAGATTTGGCATGTAAAGGAAAGAATGGAAGGGAAATTGGTGATTACAGTAATGGTTTGTGGGTGATGAGTTTTATGAGGGCCAAAGTTATAATAGATAAACAAAAAAAAACAAAAACTAATGAATATTAAACATCTTACAGCAAATGAAAAAGAATACGATAATTGGAAGATTATAAAATGGTGCAAAAATTATCTCAAGATAAATTGTCAAAAGAAATACCAGTAACAGATAAGGTCATTAGTTAAAAAGCAGTTCAGAAATATTTACAGTCTGATTAGTTGTGAAGAGTGACAATGAGAAGATGGAAAAATGTGTTAAATGTTATTTAATGTTAAAAAGAATTATTCTTTTAGTTGATATTCACAGAACATGTTCTTAATGGTTGTAATGTACAATATACATTTTTAACGATGGAAATCCATTTTGATCATTAAATGATATAGACTTTATTTACAATGATTTTCAATTACATACTAACATTAACTAAATCCTACACGTCACGAATGAATAAAGATAAAGTAACAACAGAAAAAGTGTAAAGATGAGATAGAAACAATAAGAGAAAGTATTTATAATGTGAAGAGATAAAATTATTCTGCTATTGCCTTTTGTAAGTAAAAGATATAAAGACCATGAAAACAATAAAAACATATAAATAATATTTTTATGTTTTTATTGGTACTTTGTAAGATTACAATATATTTATTTTTAAATATTTTTTAACTTGTAGTTTTTATTTCACTATTTTTAGCAAAAAAGTAGACACCTAAAAATTGCCTTGTGTCAAATAAAAAGAAATGAAAGATATCTCTTCTCAATAATATTATTGTTTTTTTCTTAGTAATTATAAGAAGAATTTTAATTCCTTAAAAAGAATTTTTATTATTTCAAGCTTTGCTTTAACAAAATATTTATTAAATATATTAATTTATTAAAATACATTGTTTTTGCCCTAAAGATTAAAAATATTTTTTTTTTGTTTTGACTCTTTGCTTTTGTTTATTTATTTTTATTAGTGTTTTTTTTTTTTTAAAATTGGAAAGTTAATATTATATTTTTTAGATTTTGTTTACTTAATTTAAGTGTTTAATAAAATCTATAAAAATAGTAAGATAAAACAGAAAATAAAATTTTATTTGTTCAAAAGGTAAATAAATAAAAAAAATCTAAAAAAAAAAAAGTCCTATAATGTGCTGAAATGATTGTTTACTTCACCAATTCTTCGTAATTATTATACTGTGCTTCCAACGCACATTAGTGAAGCTATATTTTAAGTATGTTTTATTCAGGCTTAGCACTTTTGGGCATATTTGTTCCCATATTCATAGCCTGTGTCATTCTCAATTTTGTGTTATTGTTAGTGTATGCAAATATATGCAAATTAATCAACCTGTCCATTTCTTGAAAATTGAGAAGCATGAATCTAATCTATTGATGGTCTTTGGGTCATTTGCAATAAAATATGCCTTATTTATTTTGCATTTGGCATCGTTTCTTTCCAAGCATATGATTTCAGCTATTGTCACTACCAGAATATCTCAACACACGTATGTATATAACAGATCTTGCACTAAAAATGAAGGGAGTTACATATTTCTAGAAAAGCAAAAAACATCTAATCACAATTTTGAACCCACCAATGCTGAAATCATGTGCTTGGAAAGAAATGTTGCCAAACACAAAATAAATGAAGCATATTTCATTGCAAATGATCCAAAGATGATCAATAGATGAGATTCATGCTTTTCAATTTCCAAAAAATGATCTGGTTCATTAATTTGCATATATTTTCATACACTAATGATAACACAAAATTGAGAATGACACATACTATGAATATCAGAACACATATGCCCTGAAAGTGCTAAGCCAGAATAAAACATAATTAAAATATAGCTTCACTAGTGTGCTTGGAAGTACAGTATAATAATTATAATGCATTGAATAATGTTTGCTGATAACTGAACTACTCAATATAATAATTTAATTTATTGTTCTAACTTGAACTTTGGACATATCTTTTTTACTCTTTATTTACCATCCTTAGATATAAAATAGCAGTTGATGAAAAATAGCTTTCTTTCACATTCTAATAATAGTACAACTTTAAAATTAATTTTAAAATTTTACTACAATTTTATATACTTTTCTATTGCTGTTTTTTTTTTTTTATATAAAATTACATTGGATTAGTATATATATTTCATTAACTAGAATGGATATGCCTTTTTTTTTTCATGTGTCAAAAAAAAAAATTTTTTTTTTACCCCCAAAGAAATGCCCTTTTTTACCCCCAAAATCTATTTGTATTAAACCACTAAACACACATGATCACCATTTCTTATGCTTGCTCATAACTGTTATTAAAACAAGCAAAACTCTCCATATAGTAATGCCACTCAGTGCAACCCAGAGTAATCAATGGATGCCAAAAAGACTTGTACATAAAATTTCTATCTAGTGCCTACTCATCCAATATTCCCAGACTAGTTTGGCTTTTGTCAGTGAGAACCTTGGATCTGTGAGCACTGCACCTCAATCTTAGGATCCTAAGATTTAGGTGCAGCCCTCTCAAATCCAAGGCTCCTCACTGACAAAAGCCACAAGCTAGAAATTAATCTGGGGATATTGGATGAGTAGGCACTAGATAAGGATTTTATGCACAAGTCTTCTGGCATCCATTGATTACTCTGGCTTGCACTGAGTGGAACTACTGTATGGAGAGTTTTGCCTGTTTTAAAATTTATTTGTACCTTATTGTATTTAAAATTGATTTTTATAACAAAAGAATTTTTACAATGTTTATATATTTAGATATAAATCTAAAACAGACAAAACTCTTTATACACATTGCACTTAGTGCAAGTCAGAATAATCAATGGATGCCAGAAGGCTTGTGCATAAAATCCCCATCTAGTGCCTACTCATTCAATATCCCCAGACTAGTTTCTGGCTTGTGCATAAAATCCCCTTCTAGTGCCTACTCATCCAATATCCCCAGACTAGTTTCTGGCTTGTGGCCTTTGTCAATGAGGATCCAGAAACTAGTCTGGGGATATTGGATGAGTAGGCACTAGATGGGGATTTTATGCACAAGCCTTCTGGCATCCATTGATTACTCTGGCTTGCACTGAGTGGTAAAACATATAGAGCGTTTTTGCCTGTTTTAATAACAGTTATAAGCAAGCATAAGAAATGTTGATCATGTGATGTTTATTAGATATAAATCTCCAAGACTTGAATTTAACTTGACCACCAGAAGTAATAATGATAAAATGTTGCTGAATATACAAGCAATGAGACAATGTTTATGGTGCTTTTTTCAGAACATTAATTTGCCCATTCACAATTATAATTCACTTTCTATAGAACTCACTTTTTTGCCATTTAAAACATTTTATGAAATTTTTTCTAAGACTTTAGAGTATGATAATAATCCATCTTCTTATAAATTAATTTTAAATAATAAATTAGCAATATGTTGTGCCAACTTAACATATAATACAAACTTGAGATATAATATTTTAATCTTGGAAATATGCTTAAAAACGTTTTATAATCTATTATAACTTTGAATAATTTTTTATATAAACAGTAGTGAAAAAATTTTATTCCAATTTTAATGGTCAGCATTGCTTTATCAACTGGATATAATTTATTTTTGGTATTAAAAAAGTTTTGAATCTGAACTGATCTTTTGCTTTTTAATACTCAATTGATAATCAACTTTAGAATCTTTATTTTAAGTTTGCTATGTATTGCTATTTACTATTGTCATCAAAAATCTTGTTATCTAACTGTTTTGAATGCTTAGAAACTTTACTGTGATTTGATTTACAAATGAGAAAGGAAGCAAAAAGGTAAAAATAAAGAAATAGGGAATAAAGGAATGAAGGAAGAAACAAACAAACAAATAAAGGAAAAAGAGAGAAACAAACAAAAAAAAAGGAAAAAAAAAGAATCTGCTTTTGTTTAACTTTCAAAGGCTGTAATCTCAAGAATGTGCGCATAAAAATGCGACACCACAAGCTGTTCATAAGCTTGTGGTTAAGACCTGTAGAGGTCCCTACTATTGCTTTTTTATGCACACATTCTTGAGGTTACAGCCTTAGCAAATATTACTTACCTAATCAGTGTACGTTTAAATAAATTTAAAATTTAACTGTCAAAGAAAATCATCATTAAGTTTCAATTGTTTTGGATAATTTTCTATTAAGATGTTAAGTTACATAACATTTTTACCAAACATATTGATTAGTTAAACGTCTGCAGATGGCACATTGGCCACCAATTTTGTTCACTTATACACTTTCTTTACATAGGCAGTACTTACTGCTTTGCAAGCTTCTACATCATTTCTTTCTACGATAATTTTTAATACTACTTTTTAAATTATCTACTATATAAATAAAAAAAAATTAAGTAAAGTATTATTTTTATTAATATACAATACTTACTATAATTAAGGATAATAACACTGAAATTTATTATTATTATTTTATAATAATGTAACTTTTTTTTTTTTGCAATTTCTTTACACATTTATATTTTGCAAGAATCAGAAAAATCAATTAAAACTGCTAACTGAAATAAATATTAAAAAAAAAAAAAAACAAAAGGAAAAATCAATGAGTGGTTATATATTTTTTTATATATCTTTCATTACATTAACTATTAATTTCATTTTTAGAAAATCAGTGCTGAAGTCATTTTAAGTATTACTTATATTATTAATAAAGATTTTTTTAATAATGAAAATGTTATTATCATATATCATCATCATCATCAACCATTATCAATCCACTGCAGGATGAAGGTCTCTCCAAGTTCAGTTCATCTTTTCCGATCTTTAGCTTCTCTTCTCCACATCACCCCTGCACACTTTCTTATTTCATCCATCCATCTCACATGTGATCTCTTTCTGGGTCTTTTACAATCTCTTGGAATCCAGTTTAAAATTTCAATTGTCCATCTATTATCATCTCTTCTAGCAATATGTCCAGCCCAACTCCACTTCAGTCTTTTATTTTTTTCAATGAGATCAGTAACACCTGTTTGTTCTCTTACCCATATATTGCATTTTCGATCTCTTCTTGTTATTCCCAACATGCATCTCTCCATACTTCTTTGAGTTGTTTGAAGTCTCTGCATTGCTCTTCTATTATGTGTCCAAGTCTCAGATTTATAATATAAACAATTCAGTCATTCAAAATAATGTTTACAATACCTAGAAAAATCTTATCATACATTATTGTGGAAAATATATGACATTTATCTGGACGATGTAAATGTTATGTTTGTTTTAATATGAAGTTATTTATATGCATTGTTCCTATTAATCTGCTATGTAACTTTGAAATAATTTCTTGCCACAATATAATGTTGTGTTATATCATTTTTATTTTTGATATTTGAAGTAATGCATTGTTGTATTTTATATATAGATTAGTAATGCATGACATTAAATAGATAGGGTATCATATATTTATAATATATCTTAATCTTTGGTCACAATTAACAACTGCAATGTAAATATTAATAAAACCACCAGCATATCACATGATCATCATTTTTATGTTTAAACAAGCTGCTATTAGCAGTAGCAAACTCACCATATAGTAGTGCTAACCAGAGCGAACCTTGGTAATCAATGGATGCAGGGAGGTTTGTGGATAATGTTCTAACCAGTGCCTACTCATCCAATAGCCTAGATTAATTTTTAACTTGTGACTTTCATCAGCGAGTAGCTTTGGATGAGTGGTGCTTGGAGCTTTTGCTACTGCTAATAACAGTTTGTGTAAGCATAGGAAATGGTGATCATGTGATGTTTGGGTGAGTTTACACCATTCCTGCCTATGGAATGATGGTGACAGTGGTTTTTGATAAACTGAGAACACCCAAATGTATAGATGCTGAACTGGGTTCAGATCTATATTACTATATAGGTGAATGATCATGGATTGAAGACATTAATGTGTTTTCATCTTGACCTCTTAGCTTTATAGTTAAGTGTATAGGTAAAAATTGGCTACTCGAGGTTGCATTAAATCCTTAGATCTAGCTGCAGTGCTCTCAGATACAAAGCTCTTCACTAATGAAATCCACAAGCTAGAAACTAATTTGGGGATATTGGATGAGTAGGCACTATTTGGAATTTTTTGTACACACTTTCCTGCATCCATTGATTACTAAGGCTTGCACTGACTGCTAATGTAAAATATTATTATGGTCTCCAGCTAACATAGTTGCTGCCATGATTGTTAAAAAAATCATGTGATGCTGCAGTTCAACTGAATTCAATAACCAATGATTGTTGAGTCTTTCAATCTACCACATCATTAAATCACAGAAGATTCTTAAATTTTAATCCTATCGTTCTCCTACTATCCTATACTACTAAACATGTGTTATTGTTTCTTTCTAAACTAAGTGTTGTCAATGTAAGTTGCAATCAGCTTAATGTACTAATAAAATATAACACATCAAACATAAATCTATAAGTATGTTATGCATGGACAAAGAAGATTTTAATTTAATTGAATATTAAGCTAAGCACTTTCAGGAGATATGTACTCCCATATTGATAGCTAGGCATGTAGTGAGTACATATCAAATGAAAGAGCTTAGCTTAGTACTCAATTAAATCTTCTTTCTCTGTGTGTAACACTCAGATTTATATATGTCATTGAAGTAAAACTTTATTTATCACATCAAGCATAGTAAGAGTAGCACTGAAATAATTGTTTTTTCAGGCACTTTCAGCAGAGAACTGTTTCTACAATAATTTAATGACCTAATAATAGATCAATTAATTTTCCAGTTCACACAATATATTTAAATAAAAGTAGATTAGTCTAGTGCAATTTAGTGTAAACTTAAATACTCAGTGGCTGACTATGTGATGATGCTTTATTGCATATTCAGACTCTTTTCAAAGTTTAGCTATTTTCAATGAAGCTGGATATTCAAAACTGGATGTCTTAGCTTTAAAATCATAGACTTAGAATTTCAAGTTATTGTTTTGAGGGATAAAATGAAATCAAATATGTTGCTTAAATTGTGGTTGCATTTCTTTCAACTTGTAATTCCAAGACTCATTGGTGAAAACTAAAGTCAGGAACTATTCCAGGGGTGGATGGGGCAATAATTAACTAAGCATATGGTCAACAACATTAATGCAGAGATCTGCTCATTTGCTTTCTTTCATTTGGTAATTGATGATGTAAATATAAAATCTATATTATATATAAAGTAGAGGCAAAATTGTCCATACAGTAGTCCCACCTATTCCAAGACATCATCACCAATAGATGCAAAAAGGTTTGTGAATAAAATCCCTATATATAATCTTCTTATCTGGTGATACTAAATGAATAAGCACTAGAAGAGATTTTATGCATAACTTCTTGCTTCCATTGAATACTCTGGATTGCACTGGGTGGCACTACTTTATGGAAAGTTTTGTCACTGTTTTAACAGCTTGAATAAGCATAGAAAATTGTGATCATGTCATATTTAGAGGTATATTATACATAGTTATCACATTGCTAAAATACATTTCAATGCTGTGTTAATGTATTGAAACATATATTTCTTAATACAGGCTGTAAAATTTTGTATTACTGTTTAAAGTACAACATGAAGTATAAAGATTATTTCCTGCTCTTAGATGTTCATAAAAATTTGTAATGACTATATAATTAATAAAACAGTTATTGTACCTGTAGCACTGCTGATGATATTGCAGTTTAATTGTAAGATGAGATTTTTTCCACATATTGTATACTGCTAGTCTTGTTATTGTTTAATAAAAAAAATGGTCTATTGCATAACACATCTGTTTTCCTACCATGTTTTGCAATTTGTATCTAGTCCAGATGTATTTTTAAAATATTTTTCATATCAATTGTAGATTCAGACATTATTTTAAATTGGTTAGTCATATGTATTTTAACCTGTCATGTATTAAGTTTAATAAACCTTTTTTCAAATAACCTTTTTTTGCAGTCTTTTTCAACAGTTTTTCATAAAAGATTAGGAAAAGAGAATATAAGGTTCTCTGGGTTACTAAATAACTAATTGTGAAGGTTTCTTTTTATAGCTAAGAAAATATAGACACCCATTTACTAACCAATAATAGATGGTTAGCTGTTTTTTTTTTCTATAAGTTAACTTATCTGAAAAAACTTAAGCCTTTAGACAAAAAGCATTTAAATTACTTAGCACAAATACAATCTAAGTCATGTGATTGGAAGATGAATGTTCATCCATGAGACCTTATAACAGCCATATATAAATTGTTGCTAAATGTATATCTAGTCACTCAATCAAATCTGAGTTGATAAATGAGTGTAGATATATTGGCTAAAGAAACAAAAATATATACTTGTAATATATCACTTTTATTGTTGAGTATGATATTTAACACTCTATTGACACTAATTATGTGCAGATTTGATTATTTTTAAATGAAATGCAATGCTGCTCCAATATCAATCAGCATTTCTTATGAAACTATAGTCATATGTAAAAAAAAGAAACCTTAAAGTGTATTTTATTTATATATTTAAGATACATTATCATTTATTATATATTGCTTTTTTATTCCCATATTTCAGTAATGTGTGATGGAATGAAAGTTTTAAAAAAGATATAAAAACAGAGGATCATTTGACTTATTCCGTACTATAAAAATAATATTGAAAATGTCGTATATAACAATTACATAATATATACATATTAATAATTATACTAAGACGCAATATTTAATCCCATGCAAAGAAGAATATCTAATTTAATAAAGGATTAATAATAATCTTTAATGTAGTTATATGAAAGGGTTGTGTGAAAGTTGGGAGGGTAGAAATTTGACTCCTGTAATTCAATATTACTGCACCAATAAATATTATATTCTGTACTTCAGCTTAATTTGAATTGTATTTTCATTGCAATACAATATTATTTTTTACATCTATCCTCAAAATTTAAAAAATATTTAAGAAAATGATTTTTTTTCATATGTCAAAGCATCGGCCAGGAAGCGAACCCGCAACAACTTGCAAGGTACCTGCGCTGACCTCTCGACTACCAACGCTTGACCAGGAAGTGCTTTTTCATTAGGAGTATTCTGTTCTGTGTAGTATAGAGTGAGAAAAATAATATAGTACAACAACAAACAAAACATAATTTACAAAAATATGCTGAGTTTTGATTGTATATATGTGTGGAGATGATAATCTGGACCAAATGATGAGTGCTGGTTTAGCATGAAATATGTATATTGGTGATTATTTATCTTTTTGATATGTGTGTGATCAAGTATATCGGCGGTATGAGATAACATGGATGGTTGAGAGTCATGTGAAAATCTGAGTTCAACCTCCCTTATATTACATATAGAAGTGCAGGTATGAAAAAGCCTGTACTGTAAAAAAAAATCATATTTCAAAATATAGTGTTTTAAGGTCTGTCCATCCTTTGTATATGTATGTAAATGAACTATGTCCTGTACATCAGGGATCAGAGTGACTTTTGATCAACATGGATAGGATGAGAAGGTTGGAACTTAGGTGGGCTTTGAGCATTCCATCATCAAATCTTCAATGAAATGGATTGCTGAAAAGTTGTGGGGTGGAATGGTTTATAGCCTGTCCATTAAAGTATGAAGATTGGCTATCTTAATATAAGCTGAGCTTTGATTGTATATATGTGTGAAGATGATAATCTGGATCAACTGACGTGTGCTGGTTTAGCATGAAATATGTACATTGGTGGTTATTTATCTTTTCGACATGTGTGTGATCAAGTGTATTGGCTGTAAGAGATAACACTGATGGTTGAGGGTAATGTGAACGTCTGAGTTCCACCCCCACCCCCTATATATTACTTATAGAAGTGCAGGTATGAAAAAGCATGTACTGTAGAAAAATATCATATTTCAAAAGTATGTACAATAATTTTTTCCTTCATTTGAAAGCAAAACAAAAAAAGAATTACTTTTTCTTTAATTATGAGCAAATGTCTACAGAAAGATTGAACAGCCATAACTTAAGGTAAAGCAAAAGTTTATCGAAGCAAAGTCAAAAGCATACTAAAGGAATTTCTAGATCTGAATATTACAATCAAGAGAATAAATAGAGAAATTAAAATTTCATCGATATTTATTTATTAAGAAGATATTTTGTCATTATCAAGGATATATATAAGTTTGCATACTCACATTAAGTTTTGATAAATTCTTAGTATCTTAATAGTAATACTCATTAAACTTAGCTATAATGCATTGCAATTTGTACAGAACAATGGATCACATGACTTTATTTTGGTACTATGTACATATATCAAATGTCCTTTAAAATAAATAGAAAGAATTACAGTTCCTGCCATAAACTTTGATTGTTCTTTGTAATAACAACTTACTGTAATTTCAAAATATTTTGATATATATATATTAGTCATGTCACTTCTAGCTTAGTAAATTTCAATATTGTCTTCAATTTATTTACACCTCTTTTGAAACACAGGCTTATTATATACCTGTGTCTATATATGCAATATATAGGGTATATGAGCACAGACTTTCACACCACTCACCACTCTCCACTCTATCTCATAACACTGATGCACTTGAACACATATATGTCTAAAAGATAAATAATTACCAATATACATATTTCATGCTAAACTAACAATCATCAGTTGGTCCAGATTACCATCTCTACACATATATGCTATAAGTGCTCAGATATATATTAAAATAGCCAATATTTATACTTTAAAGGACAGGCTTCAATCTACTCCTCACTCCAACTCTTCAACCGTCCATCCAATTGAAAATCTGATGATGGAACGCTCAAAGGCCACCCTGAGGCTGAGATTCTTGTCACACTCATGTTGACCTAAGATCAATCTGACGCCTCATGTACAGGACATAATCCATTTAATACATATACAAGGATGGGCAGACATCTCTACTATGTAATAACTGAAACACAGGCTTATTATATACCTGTATCTATATATGCAATATATAGGATATATGAGCACAGACTTTCACACCACCCACCACTCTCCACTCTATCTCATAACACTAGCCTGTATTTCAGTTATTACATAGTAGAGATATCTGCGCATCTCTTGTATATGTATTAAATTGATTATGTCTTGTAAATGAGCGGTCAGATTGACTTTAGGTCAACATGGGTGTGACAAGAATCTTGGCCTCAGGGTGGCCTTTGAGCATTCCATCATCAGATTTTCAATTGGATGGATGGTTGAAGAGTTGGAGTGAGGAGTAGATTGAAGCCTGTCCATTAAAGTATAAAGATTGGCTATTTTAATATATATCTGAGCACCTATAGCATATATGTGTAGAGAAGGTAATCTGGACCAACAAATGATTGCTGGTTTACCATAAAATACGTATATTGGTGATTATTTATCTTTTCAACATATATGTGTTCAAGTGTATCAGTGTTATGAGATAGAGTGGAGAGTGGTGGATGGTGTGAAAGTCTGTGCTCATATACCCTATATATTACACCTCTTTGGTATAATTCTATTTTGAAAAACAATTAAACTAACAAATATCAGTAAAAAGAAATTTCTGCCAAATTAGTAATTTATTGATAAAATGTTTAGTGGAGAGCAAAGTGAAATATTTAAGTACTTGAGAAATATTAAGACCATTTATAATGAGATAAAAATTTCAAATGTTTTACAGAAAAAATCATATACAGTATATGTGCGTTTAACGGAAGTACAGAAGACTAATATATAATCTTCTGCTTATTACTAGATAATGATGAAGAGCTAAATATAAGAATTTGCTGGTAAGCACATCAAAGTTAGACAACATTTGTAATCAATTTAATCTGTTCTCCATATAATACACATTCATATCTTTTTTGTTGGATATGGTATTCTGACTTCTGATAGAAGGATGAGGGAAACATTAGTGGTAGTGAAGTTATTTTTATTATACCCTGTGTATTAGTATCTTGAGACAGTTTTATGTCATGTCTAATTTTAGCTCCTCGAAAGTGACCTTACAAAAATCGTAGCATCAAGGTTTTTAATAGAAAGTTGTCCATGATCTTTCTAAATTGGATGTTTTTACAATAATTTTAATCTTAAATGTTTTAGTTTTTTTCAATTCTGACTTTTAAAAAATATCAAATAATACATTTTTAAAACTATTGATCACTTGTTTGTTACATTATAAAAAAAAAAATTGATATTTCAAAAGTTTTAAACCGAAATGATATATACATTTGGCTTTAAAAAGCTTTAACGTGTCAAACATTGGTGGTCGAGAGGTCAGCGACAACTGCTTTACAAGCCGTCCCGGGTTAGCGGGTTCGCTTCCCGGCTGATGCGATGGCACATGAGAAAAAAAAAAGCTTTAACGTTTGTCTATGTATTGAATCAATGTCTGAAGATATGTGAGGATCGCATTTTTCGTTATAATTATATGTTGGAGTATTTCCAAGATTTTATAAATGTGCTTAGAAATCTTCAATTTTTTCTTATACCTTTCTAAATATATTCAACTGTTGGTAATAATGCCTAAGAAAGGATAAAACATAATATTTTTCTCATGTGTCAGAGCAACGGCCGGGAAGCGAACCCACAAACCCGGGACAACTGTTTGTAAGGCAGCTGTGCTGACCTCTAGACCACCAATGCTTGTCAACATAATATTTTAAATATTATTTCCTTCTCTTATTCCGGGATTGATGACCTGACCAATAGCAACACAAAAATAACAGATGAACTTAAGATTTAAGAATATGGAATTTAAGTTGATGCTGGAACCAAGGCAACAATTCTTTACATTTTTGCTTTATGATGAGTTTCTGAGTAAACTGCACAGATTCATTTTCATTAAAAAATATTTTTATTTGTTGCAAAAAAAAGGCTTTATAATATTTTACTGTTCATATTTGATTTACAAGATACAATCACAATAAATAAATGCATAGCTTTATTATATCATAAACTAAATTTTAGTTAGATAAATGTAAACATCATTTTAAAAAATAGACAAAAAATTATTCATTAAAAAGTTAATAGGCCTAATGATGAGTGGCAGTACAATCACCTGCAATTAATATTTACTAAGGCAATAAACCTCAAGCAATGTGCGCTTGAAAATGCGAAGGTAGGGACCTCTACAGGTCTTAACCACAAGCTTATGCTCCCAAAGCATAAACTCTTAAGCTTGTGGTTAAGACCTGTAGAGGTCCCTACCTTCGCATTTTCAAGCACACATTGCTTGAGGTTTATTGCCTTAGTAAATATTACTTATGTAATCAATGTGTGTTAAATAAATTTAAAACCACCTGTAATATAATCTGAATTCGAGTTCAGGTGAGTGGCAGTACAACCACCTATAATATAATCTGAATTCGAGTTTAGATTAAGTAATCATGAAAAATATTTAAGGATTTTGTTTTTAAGCAGCCAGCTCATAAATAAAAACAGCTGACAATACCATCTAATATTTGTCAGTAAATGAGTGTACATATCCTTTTTTAGAGTGTAAATAAAGATGTGATAAGATATTCAAACTCTCACCAACTGATAATTGGTTTTTTTTTTATTATATTTTGAGGGGCTGTTGTATAAGTCTTTCTCCTATTTCAAGATATTTTATTATTACTTTCTATATTTAATGCTAATTAAATCAAACCCAATATTGTAATTAAATAACAATTAAAATGATCTTAGAGTAACTATAATTTTAACTTATCAAATAAAATAATTAGCAAATAAATAAATTCTGTATCCATTTATCTGCTAATTATATTATTTGATAAGCTGAAGTGCGTTTATACAAATATGTATTTAAAACTGACATAAATGTAAACATTGAAGTAAAAACAAATATTTGTAAGTTAAATATTGCAGTTAAGTTGTGTATTTGGCACGAGTTGATGGGTAGTTTGTAGATCAAAAAATATATATAGTGATTAAATAATTACCTTTTTTCGATTTTTTTTTCAATGATATTTCTTGTTTATTTTCTAGTTAATGGTTTGATTACTCATTATTATTATTATTATTATTATTATTATTATTATTATTATTATTATTATTATTATTATTATTATTATTATTATTATTATTATTATTATTATTATTATTATTATTATTATTATTATTATTATTATTATTATTATTATTATTATTATTATTATTATTATTATTATTATTATTATTATTATTATTATTATTATTATTATTATTATTATTATTATTATTATTATTATTATTATTATTATTATTATTATTATTATTATTATTATTATTATTATTATTATTATTATTATTATTATTATTATTATTATTATTATTATTACGGATTCTACTGATAGCTTTTTAAATAGTGATATTGAACCAACATCCAATTTGGAGATTGTTAATATACATCAAAGTATTGAAAATAATATTATAAATCCATCTTATTTTACTATTGAATTGTTACAATCTATGTCTCTTCAGGAGATATATAATTTGATAATGAATATGGCTAAAATTTGTGATAATTCTTCAAATATTACTGATAAAAATATTACTGTCAATAATATAGGAATACAATGTGATTTATTGGAAGGTCATATTTCTAATGATAATACCAATATTGTAATCTCCAGTAATATAAAATCAAGTCCATATTTAACTGGAAATGATAATTTTTTGCATCCTAAAATTTTGAGTAATAATAATAATGGTGATTATGACATTTCAGATAGTAATTTTCACATTATGGACTTTGATAAGGTTGGTGACTCTGAAGTTATCTCCAAACCTTCTTTGTTTGATATTTCTGATGAAAATAAAAATACTTCTTGCATTGATTATGAAAAAAATAATAACAGACTTAACTTCAATAAGTGGAAATTTGATAAAGACAATAAAGAAATACTTAATCAAGATATTTCCTGTTATAGTGAAAATGTGTGCTCCAAAGTTAATAGCTTTACAAAGAATAATGTGAAAAAATGTTACCCAACGAGAGTGTTTAAACAATCAGCCAAACATCAACAACATTTATTTGTATTAAATGATAAAGAAAATCCTAATAAGCTTCCTAACTTTAAGAAAAAAAAAAAAAAAAAGGGGAAAAAAAAAAAGTATATTAATAATTCCAAATCTAAATGTTTTACTAATTTTCATAAAAAAATTATCTTTTAAATAATAAATGTATAAATAATCAAAATTACAATTCGCAATTTTCAGGGTTAAATGATGGTTTAAGATTTAATTTCTATCAAAAACGGTTTAATAAAACTATTAATGCACCAATTGTTAAAACTTTTTGGAATAATGACAAATACAATATAGGTTATAATAAATACTTTCTTTCTAATATGCCTGCAAAGATTAGATCATCAGAAATTAAAACATTTTTGGAAAATAAATTTCAGGTTAAAGTTGTGTGTTATAAAATTAACATGTTCAATAATAGATCTTCCAGTTTTTATATTTCTATTCCCCAAAATAAACATGGTGAGTTTATTTCGTCTGATTTTTGGCCTCGCGGTTCTTCTCTTTCCTTTTTTCTATGGTAATTTGGCCCGTAAATTAATACTTCTTGATTGATTTATTAATATTTATAAAAAAGGGAATATATATATATATATTTTAATTTATTTTACTGGATATGGGTGGTTTTTCTTGTTTTTATGCCAACATTAGAGGAATGAGAACTAAATTGAATCAAATAAAAAGTTTTTTTTGTTCAGAAGATTATCATTTTATCTTTCTCACAGAAACTTGGCTTAATGACCAAATTTATGATGATACATTTTTAGATGATAGATATAAAGTTTTTTGTGCAGATAGATGTCATGAGGTAATTAAAAGAGGAGGGGAGCACTCTTATTGCCACTAGGAAAGAGATTGTTCATAAATCTGTGCTTTTGAATTCTAGATTTTGTGAATCAACATGGTGTGAGGTCTCCTTGATCATCATAAAAAATTATTATTAGGGAATGTTTATATAAAGCCAGCCTTGTCTTTTTCTGACTTGGATGCCTTACTTTGTACTTTTGAAGAATTTTTGATTGATTATAAAATGAATATTATCATTACTGGAGATTTTAACATTCCTGAGTTATTTGATAATGCTTCTTTTGATATTTCTTCATTATCACACAAAGCATATAGGATGCTGCAATTCTTTAATTTTTTGAATTTAAAACAGCATAATTCCCATTTAAATTCTTATAATCGAATACTTGATTATGTTCTAAGTAACTTACCTGAGATTAAATGTTTTTGTGTTTCATCTCTTAATTTTCCTATAGATTTACATCACCCACCTATTGAATTTTTTGTTAAAATAAATTATTTTAAGTGGCATGTTCCTTTAAATATTAAAAGATGTTATAAAAAGGGGATTATATGGGTCTGTGTAAGACAATTTCTAATTTTGATTGGAGCCCGTTATATTCCTCAACAGATGCTAATTATAATATGGACTTTTTTAATCAAGTATTTAATGATCTAATTGATTTTTATATACCAAAAAAACGTGACTCTCACAATTTTTATTTCCTTTTGGTTCTCAGATAAACTTAAAAAAATTATTAGAAGGAAATTGTATCATCATAAGCAGTACATTAAAACACGAAATATACTTTTTTACAATAATTTTATTAATTATAGAAGATTGGTTAAAGCTATTCAGAAAATTGATTTTCAAAACTATATTAAAAATATGGAGCTCAATTTGTCAGATAATCCTAAAGAATTTTGGTCTTTTATTAAAACTTCTGGCATTACCAAAAGAAAATCTCAAATGGATTATAATTCATCTTTATGTGCTGATGACTTTTCAGTTCACTTTTCTGAATTATTTGGTAATTCTCAACTGTCTGGGTTTAATTTGACTAAAGGATGTTTTAATGATAGCATTTCTATTGATTGTTTCAACAATAGTGATATTATATCAGCTGTCAAAGAACTCAAAATACATTTAAGTATAGGTTATGACAATATACCTTCTTTCATTTATAAAGGTTGTGTAGAATATATTGCTGCTCCTTTATGTTATATTCTTAATTGTTCCATTAAAAATTGTATTTTTCCTAACTCTCTAAAACTTGCCAAAGTTATACCTATTTTTAAAAATGGTTCAAAAGATAATGTTAATAATTATAGACCAATTTCTGTGCTTCATACAGTTGCACGCATATTTGAAAGATGTGTTTATAAGAAAATTGTTAATGACATAAATAAGATTTTGGTTCCTGTGCAACATGGTTTTTTACCTGGAAGATCAACTGAAACTAATCTTTTAACAATAACTGATCACATTGCTAATGCTTTTGAGAATCAATGTCATTTAGATGTTGTTTATTTTGATTTATCCAAGGCATTTGATAAAGTGGATCATTCCAGGTTGCTTTTCAAAATGTATAAATTAGGTTTTTCCTATAATTTGGTTGCATGGTTTGAATCTTTTATTAAGAAGAGAACAGCTTATGTAAAGTTTAAGAATAATTCTTCTAATCCATATTATTGTAATATAGGAGTACCTCAGGGCAGTATCCTTGCACCATTATTGTTTAACATTTATATTGATGATTTGGGAGAGAGTTTAGAATTTTCGCATATTTTATGTTATGCAGATGATTGTAAAATTTTTAGGAATATAAACTCAATTAATGATTGCATATTATTACAAAAAGATATCAATAGTTTTGTGAAATGGTGTAGAGATAATAAAATGGATATTAATATGGATAAGTGTTCAACAGTTTCTTATTCCAAAAAATCTGAAATGATAATTTGTCCTTATTATATTGAAGATCATAATATAAAGTTTGTTGATACTCAGAAAGACCTTGGAATTATTTTTGCAAGCAATGGATCATTTCATCATCATATTGAAAATGTAGTAAATAAGGCTTTTAAAATTATGGGTGTAATTTTAAAGCATGGTAGACAATTTAGTAGTTTTACAAAATATAAATTGTTTCTCTCTTTGGTTTTGCCAATTTTAGAATATGGATCTGTCGTTTGGAATCCCAGTTCCAAACGAGATATTATCAAAATTCAATTGGTTTATGACAAATTTTCTAAGTACATTAAATTAAAAGACCATTATCTATCCCTATCCATTAGAAGAAAAATGAGAGATCTTAAAATTTTATATAATCTTGTGAATCAAAAAATTAACTAACAAAATTTCAAATATTGCTTTTAATAATTGTTTACATAAAACACGTACATTTACTTTATTTTATATTAAGGTTTGTCGCTCTAACATATTAAAATTTTCACCTTTGCTTCGTTTGCCTAATACCTATAATCATGATTTTATTAATGAAAATATTTTTTCTTTAGACTTTAAAAAATTTGTTACTTATCTCATAAAAAAGTATGGTATATAATTATATTATTTTCATCATTTTTACTCATTTATGTATATTATTTATGTATATTATTGTATAGTTATTATAGTGCAATTCTGTAATTGGCTTAATGCTGTAGTTTTGTACGGTAAATAAATTGAATTGAATTGATTATTATTATTATTATTATTATTATTATTATTATTATTATTATTATTATTATTATTATTATTATTATTATTATTATTATTATTATTATTATTATTATTATTATTATTATTATTATTATTATTATTATTATTATTATTATTATTATTATTATTATTATTATTATTATTATTATTATTATTATTATTATTATTATTATTATTATTATTATTATTATTATTATTATTATTATTATTATTATTATTATTATTATTATTATTATTATTATTATGGTTACTTAGATCTTGGACATATTTTTTTCATTTGAAAGTGTGATACTTATAATTATTATAATAAATAATTATAACATTTAAATATCTATAATAGTAAAGCGAAAGTAACTATCTCCCATAAGTTATATTACATCAAAAACTAATGAAAAGATAAAATGATAAAATTCTATCTTTGAGTTCTGTACATAAACAATAGACAAAATTCTCCATATAATTTTAAAACCAAGTCAAAAGCTAAGCTTATGTAATAACAGAGTCCAAAGATAGAATAGTATCATTCTACATTTTTATTGGTTGTGATAACTCAGTGGGAGGTAGTTATTTCTGCTTTGCAATTATACTTATCACACTAATCAATTTTATGGTATTCACTCTCAGCTTATATATATATAAACATTAAAAGCATAAAGCTAAACTAGTCAATAAGTAATCAAAATTACCCCATATTCACAACTCAATCAGACTAGCCAAAAAATAAACTCTGAAATACAAGCAATGGTATCACTGATACAAACCGTCATCTCAAAAGTAAAGAACTCCAAAATGACAAAATATTTATACTAAACATTACCCACAATTCCACTTACCTTCCATACACCCTTAATATTAAAAAACTTGTAAATAAGTTAATTGCTTTAGAATTATACATTTTTAATAATAATGATTCTGTAATTCTTTTTATTTTATTTCTCTCTCAAAGATGACAACTTTAACTTCATTAAAATTTAAAGTGTGGCCTCTATCTTTTTCATGGATATATTGTAATAGTTGTATACTTAGCACACAATAACATAGTGTGTATACACAAATATATATAAAGTTGAAAGCAAAGTAGCAATATATACAGACAAAAATTTGTAGATATTTTCTACATTTCCTGGAATAAAAGAAACACAGTAAAGGGTTAAATAATTCTGAATTTAAAATAAAATTTCATTATGAAATAAATAGTTAAAAAGTTCTAATAAATATTTTTATTGAATTTTGCTTTTGAAATTTAACAAGACAAACATGTTTTATGTTACTGACACTTCTAAACATTCCTATTATCTATTTTTTAAAATCTTTGTAAATCATACCTTTGATAAAAATTTTAAGTTGATTTTGAAAGGAATAAAATTGTTTTAATCAAAATAAGAAAACAGTTTTTAATTAATGTGTTTTGTCACTCCAGCTGATTATATAAAAGGCTTCATAAAATATTAGAGTAGTTTGGCTAGTAATTTTTTGAGAGGCAGTTGGCAGTAATTAGCTAGTCAGAATACTTGACTAGCAGAGTTCTGTTTGAAGAGATATACAGAACTCCAATAATAATCTGTAGGAAGGCAAAGGGACAAGTCCAGAAGCTACATAGTTCACTATGGAGGAGTTTTGATTCATGAATCTAGACCCAGATTTCTGTATTCATTAGCTTGCACAAATGTCGACAAAACAGCTTGCTCACCTGAAGTCTATCAAATACTAGACATAAGAGAGATTATTGAATGCCAACCATACCTGAATTACACTTTTCCTGATGTGACTATAAACCAATCTCACCCATACCAGCTCACCAAGAGAAATTTCTCAGCTTATTAAAGAATTAATTTATACATATGCTGATTTATCTGTATGCAGAGAAGCACAAATAAAGATATATGGTAAGTAGCATTATAAACAAAGGCAAAACTCTCCATACAGTAGTGCCACCCTGTGCTAACCAGAGTAATCAATAGATTCCAGAAGGCTTGTGCTAGTATGAGATGGTGATCATGTGATGTTTAGTGAAGTAGCATTATACATAATGAGAACAAAATTTTAAATAATTTCTTTAGTAAAAATAACATTTTAAAAGTTATATATATATATATAGAATATTATTTTAAATCATTTATTGAAACATTATGAATGTGAAACAAGTAAATAATTTTGCTTGAATTTGAATTAAAAGAAAAGTGAAGAGTCAATAATTAATTCATTGACAATTCTATTTTAAAAGAAAAAGAAAAAAAAATCAAAAAACAATTTTTTTTAGATTAATATAAAGACGTAATTAATTTAGAGTAACCTTTCAATAAAAAAAGAACTTATAAACTGTCAAGAATCGATTTTTTTTTTGAAAAAAAAAGAAAGGTAAAGAAGTAGACTTATGTTTAATAATTGATTCAAATTATTTTTTTATATACACGTATGTAAATTTACATACTTTCAACAATGAATTAATTGTGAAAATGTATTTTTAATATTTTTATTATTTTGAGAAGTTAAAATATATTTATAAATGCCAGTGTGCACATACATTTTTATGTGCACAAAAATATACATTAATTACATGTTTAATGAGATATTATTTTATATAGCACTATGTTTTTATACTGTAATAGTGATATTAGCGATTAAGCCAATGCACCTTCATTTATAATTTATCTTTAAAGTGCATGTGCATCGGCTTAATCACTAATATCACTATTAATTACATGGTATAAAAATTAATATCATTTATTACTTTGACAAATTTAATTTGTTATGTGAATAAATTGATATATTGCATGTCTGTGTGATTATATATATGGCTTTTAACTTGTTTAATGTCCGGGTTGCCATACTGAATTTTTAAAAAACTCGCTGGAGATACCATTTTCACAATAACTTCAGTTTAAATAATCTTAGAGCAAAAAGGCTTTACACTTATAGAAACTAGAACAAAGAAGGAAAACAATAAGGCTATGATAAATAATAATAACCATTTAAAAATAAAAAATAAAAATTTCAACATCTGACATAATTATTACTTTATTGTTTGTCCATAATTTCTAATGTATTATTAACTAAGTTTAAATTATATCTTCATTAATAATTTCTTTGTATTTTACACAAAATTATCTTTTAAACCATATATAATACTTTTTACCTGAGATAATCCATAGCTTCAGAATCTCCAAAATAACTTGCAGATGAATTCTTCATCTTTATTGTGTACTCCAAAAGTTACCAAATCTCAAAGATGTCTATAAGAAAAAGAGTTATCTTAATAAAAGATACAAAACAATTCATTTCCAGAAGATGGATATGCATTTGTCATCATAGCAATTGGCTTATTGTCTATCTAAAACTAGTGTCAGTGATTAAATGAGTTTCATCTCTTCATTTTACACTTTTTGTGTACATCCAGTGATGTTTATATTCTTTATGCACACCAGTGATGCTATATTGTTATATTTATTGTCCCACAGAGATATAATTTATTTCCATATACCTCATTTGCTACCTATATATTTGAAAATAATGTGATGTTAGATGATGCAAAACTACTGACTCTACAGCATGAGTACCAAGGCATGGACAAGAATCATACCTTGATTCTTTGCCTGCATAAAATTTCATGTGATATATATATAACTATTGTGGTTATCTCAACACACACACCATTTGAAATATCTCTTTGTTGTTTTTAAGTGTTTATATTTTTACATGGTACAATGCCCAGTAAATTTTCTGATTGCTTTGTCAACTGCAAAATTTCTGTATATTTTCTAATCAGTCCTAAAATTTATATTGTACTGCTCTATAATACCATAATTATATATATATATATTGTAACCGTCGGAATTGTTGAATGCTGTATTCCATTTAAATTGAAGAAAGAAGGCCCAAAATGTTGGTGCCAATTTGTAACTGATTGAATTGATGGATGTAGGTGATGGTTAGGATGATCAATCTGATCTGATAAAAAAAATCTAAAAATCTAATTTAAATTAATCTGGTCTAGCTCAATCGGGTCGCCGTTATGTAATAAACCATCACAAAGCACAAATAATCTCTCTTAAAGTTTAATTTACTTAAGTTATATGTGAAATGAAGGAATAATGAGACTATCTGCTCCAGACATCAACAAATCCATCACAATTACAACATAAATTGCAAAGAGCAGTGAAACCAACTACTATTGCCCTAAACAATAATATAGGATTAGGCTAACTACTTGATTGGCAATCTAATCAAAATCAAATCCAATTAATAACTAAAACAGATTCCAATATATATTTTATTAGCCTGTTACTGTTATAGTAATTTAAATCTACTTTATTATTTAAAGATGCTGCCTTTTTAACTTAATGGATAAGCTTCTAAGTACCTGTAATAGTACTTTACAAAACATTTTTTTACATATAGACATTATTTAAATATCAAAACAAAATAATACTTGAACCCAAATATATATATATCTATTTTAATAAACGCTAAATAGAAAGATAAACACTCGTGTCAATAAGCGATATACAATTCTTTCTACTTCAATCTTTAATTAATAATTTTCTGTTGGCATCAACTGGTTTTATTATAATTTTATAAACACTTTGAAAATTTATGCACTCACTTAAATGTTTAAACAAATTAATATATGTCTATGGTTTACTAAGAAGCTACAAAATAATTTATAAATAATTTATAAATATCTTCCAATAAAGTGATGCTTAATTAGTGCTTCGTTTATGTTTTAAAATAGAATACTTCACTGGAGTTTAATATCAACACTCTATTAGCTCATCTCTAACTCTACAATGTCCAACCACATTACATAAAAGACATATCAAGTTTCTATTGGATGTTTATTCACCTGTGAGTATTAATACAATCTGTTTGAAATTTTAAACAATTGAATAAAAATTGACCGGCAACAATTAAAACATATGATTATAATTGATATTTATACAAATCAAAACAATATTCAATTAAATCGGTCAATGAAGTTTATTCTCTTCATTTTATAGGAGTTTAAGAAAAATATCCAAGATGAATTATTCTGAACCAAACGATAAAGTACGATCTATTTAGATTTTTATGACGGAATCAGACAAACATGAAATGATTGACTTTGTAATATTAACTAAGATAAATGACAATATATATATAACATTCAAATGCAAATGTAAATATAAAATTCATATGGAAACAAAATAAAATACTAATAAGAAAAACATACCTTATCTTATATTCTAATTCACTTACCAAGCTGAGTTTGAATCTTGTTACTTAAATAGCTACGTCGTCGTCTTATGCAATCCAAAATAAAACAAAATAATTAAACTAGTCTTGATATTTAAATTAACTCAATTTATTGGATTATATAAAAGAAAATTGGCAAGATTAATGATAAAATACATCGGAAATGACTTTATATTTTAGATTGATTGACCAAATAAAAATGATAAAATTGCTATGTGTATCTCTAAATGTGTTGCGACAATGATAACGACAAAAAAAAAATGAATGAGTAAATGAAGGGAAAGGCTTTTGGATATTTTGCTGAAAAATTTACATATAACCGATACCAAAGATGTGAAATAGGAGGGTATCAAAATCTATTTGTTTATCAAAATAATAACGGATAAATGAATATGAAATAATAAATATATTTGAGTCTTTCCGATCATTTTCATTTAATAAATTATATTACTTTTAGAGATAATTAAAAAAAAAATCATCCCCTTTTATTACATATAAAAAAAAAATTAATACACGCACATTTTATATAAAAAAAAATCATACCATATATATATATGAGTCTGTTCGTTCACTATTTATTTGCCCATTGATTGACTTCAGTTCTTATGGTGTAAAGAGAAGTTTCTTTGTCAGAAATAATAATCGCAAACTTTATAATGCTTCACTAAAAGTTTTCTTTTTTTTTTTCGAAGAGGTGAGTGCACTTTGATTAGCCCTTTTATGATGTGAATTGATCCAGTTGGTCCATGTTCCTTTACCCGTGAGACGATGTTTACGCAAATCCATTTTTTTTTTTAAAAAACAGAAATAGAAATATCTTTGTTTTTTTTTTTTAATTAAAAATAGCCGACCTTTTTTTTTTTTTTATAAAGCATTTTTTTTTTTTTTTACTTCATAGGTTTCTTTTTTTTTTACACTTTGCTGCCACTTCCCTGGAAACTTTTCGCAACTGCCCTCTAAATGATTGAACGGGCAGATAATTCAACTATTTTTCCATGTTTTATGGTTTTACACACAAAAAAAAATATTGAAAAACTTTATTTGTTAAGACACAGAAAATAGGTCTGTCCTTGACTATAGCAAAATGATGAAAAAGTTCCTGTTATATTCTGTCGCATCTTTTTTATAGGTTCTCTTTCTGACGTTTCTCGTATCTTGACGACCATCCAATATTACTCAAATAAACCTCAATTTTATCAATTTTTTTATAGTAGTTTTCGCGCGGTTTGTAAGGTAAGTTTGGAGAAAAAGATACATGAAAATTAAATCCAAATTCGATTACAATTTTTTTATTATTTACAAACCAAAATACAAAATTGATATAACAACCTTTTATTTACTTGATAAACATCAATAATTTACACATATCTATATTTTTAATAATAATATTTTTTTTAAATTAATTTATAAACAAATATACACAACATAAAAACATTGAACTGTATGTAATAATGTTACTATGGTGACTGCATTCATATATGAAATATGTAAAATAATATCGATCCCATTTAGGTAAACTTATATTGTACTGAATTTTTTTTTTTTTAATTTATTTATTTATATGTTTTTCTTAAGTTTGATTATAGTGAAGTTATTTTTATTTTAAAGCTAGAATCAACAGTATATAATTCTATTTAAAAGCTTTAAGGTTGCCATGGTGATCAAATTTAAATCTACATTTCCAAGATCTTACATTATCTATGTATTAAGCAAAGGAAAAAATCAAATAAGATCAACAAACTTCTTTATTTATTTATTTATTTATTTATTTATTTATTTTTTATACCTGGATCATCAATCTGAACATTCACAACATCTCCCCTCTACAGAGAGAAAAAAAATAAAGACACTTTTTCCCTTCTCTAAAATCATTAAACATTTTAATTTCTGCACAGATAAACGTCTATCATTTCCATCTGTCTTGATTTTAATATCATTTGAAATGTTAGTAAAAAATTTCAAATATCTTATTCTCATAGAAGCAATGTGGAATTCGTTCATTCCATTTATGCTTGTTTAATTAGTTTACCTACATGTATTTTTCTTTTTTCTTTCTTTTTTTTATATCTACCATTTATGTAGTATAATCGCATCTCTAGGTTTTTTTTTTTTCTGGTTTTTCTTTTTTATATTGGATTTCACAATCAAATTATTACATCTTTATATTCCTCTCTGCAACTTTCTGGACAATAATGCTCTAAAATTAGAGTCAAACAAGAAAATCATTTAGTATTTGCTTCATACAAGCCAAATATATTACGGAACAAAATTCATTTATAAGCCAAATATTATTAGTTACTCTCTAATAATCATATATTTTTATTGCATTGTTAAAATATATATATATATATTCATGGTTTTATTTTCTTGAAACTCAACAATAGCTTTTATTATTATTATTTTCTTTAGACATATCTGTAGTTCACTTCAGTGACACTACTATGGGCCTAAATTTTAAACATTCAATATTGTCATAAAATGAGAATATAACTTTAGTTAATTAATATCTTATATTTATTCAATTCCTGCTTTGGACATTGAAAATATCAACCTTTAAAGTCACTTTTCCTATAAAATAATCTAAACAAATGAAAATTAACTCATACAGTGAGCTGGAGATTCAAAGCAATAGAGATATCCCATTTTTAAATCACTTCTAATACTAAAGTAAACTGATGAAATGTCAATCAAATCTAATTTTAATTTCTGGAGGACCTGACAACTACTTTACAAACTAAGCTGTGCTCTACATTGATGCTAATCAGGGACATTTATGTTTGAATAGCTTTATTTTATACAGGTTAGGGAAACTACTAAACATTTCTCTTTAAAATTATAACTCATATTAAAAGATAAATCCTGCCATCAAGGATTTCTTCCTACCTGCCAATGAACAATAATAAGTCTGGGACATCTGTCGACTTCAGACTTCAATATAATTTTATATAGAGTTATGAGCCACAACACACATTTATAGTTCTGCCAACTTCCTCAAAGACAATACTTAACAATACAAATATTTACAATTTACAAATAGCACAGACATTAAAATCTTACACTCTACATCTCCAATGCATTAAATAACACATTCATCATCATCAGTCAATTTTACAAGGTTTAATTTTAAACAGTATTTGCATACTATACAATGAAAATCTTCAAAAGTACTTTGACTATAAATATTTCTCACTCTATTTTTTTTTTTTTAAGTCTTTCATATGTGTATCTACACTATTACTAATGACTTTTGGTCATAATAATAAATATCATGAGACATACTAATAAAGTTACTTTAGTAAATGTCTTTTTTATTTAATTGGGTGGTGCTACTGGCTTTAAGCTTCGGGCATTGAAGGTACCTTTTTCACCTTCCGGGGTTTCTATGAGAAATGCATTCTCCCCCACTTTTCTTTTTATTTGGAATGGTCCCTCATATATATTCAAAAACTTTTTGAACTTATAATTCTGTGGGTCACTGATTTGTCTCTACTTCAAATAAATATGTTCTTATATAAATTCTTTTATTTTCCAGTCATACACAAATTCATTAATCCATTAGTCAAATCATGGGTCAGGGAGGAAATCATGCCATCTAAATTTATCAAATCAATATTAGTCTTTTCCTCTCTCCATGTACTTTTCAACTACTCTCAATATTTCTGAACAAAATAACAGCGAAATGTTACTATGAACATTATTATCTACTGTATAGTTATACTTACTATAAGTTTTCTCAAGCAACAAACTCTCACTCCATTTTTCAAAGGGTTCATCTTCCTTCCCTTTTACTGTACTATCACAAAGTTCTCCTTGAAATAACTGCTTAACATACTTTCTATAATAAATGTTATCTGACTGCATTATTATGGACATATCTTCTTCCATACTTATTTTCCACCTTTCCTTTGCAGTATGATACATACTTTTAAATCTTCGTGTTACTTGTTTGCACTCTATATAATTTCTTAAGTTACCTTTCAAATTTTCAACTCCTTTGGATTTAAATTTATTTATTAACCATGCTTCATCTATCATTTTCTGACTAACCTCAGTCTTTATGTTTTTATTTGGTTGTAACAGCTCAACATTTGAAAGCTTCTTATCTAAATTATTCTGTTCATCAATATACTTTATTTTTACTGAATCATTAGAACAATCTATTTTTACCTTTTCAAATTTTTTTATCATCTTTACTTTTCCTAAAGGCACCTGTTCTAATGTTTTGTAATTTACTATTTTTGCTTCGTTACATTTTACCTTCATATTAGTCTGAATATCTCTTAGCTCCTTTTTAATATCACTTATCTCCAATGTGGTTGCTTTCTGGGTATCTACATAAGTCTGTTCAATTTTAAAACATTTTCCCTCCAAACTTTGATATTTAATTTTACAACTTTTAACTTTGGCTTCTAAAATGTTAAGCCTGACATCTATGTGTTCTTGTGACTTCTATATATGGTCACTCAATTCGTCAAACCTACAATTATATTTATCAATGGATTCTTTCAACCGAGTATCTAAGTTATGCTTAAATTCATCAAACTTGGCATTAGTAGCGTTTAACTCGATTTTGCATAAGCCAATTTTAATATTTACCTCCTCTCTAAGTTCTTTATTTTCTTTAATCATATCACCCAGTTTATTATTCATGTCTTCTCTTAACATTTGATTATCTCTACTCATGTCACTAAATTTATTATTTATATCACTAAATTTGGCATTTATATCTTCAAATTTATTATTTATATCACTTTTCATATCACCCATCTTTTCCATTAATTCTTTCAGAATTGGATACAAATCTCCTTCAGGTTTTGATAATTTTTCTTTCTTATTGCTTTTCATTTTTATTTTCTATTTATGTCAAATATAATATCTCTATTTTAAATAAATTGCAAAATACTTTACTTTTATTTATTCTTACATAAAACATATCTACCCATTCAATCCTACAGCTGCGAATAAAAATCCCCAAAGAACGTCAACAACAAATATTCTAATATCTTATTTAAACCTATGATATAATATAATCAGCTATATAACTCCACCAATGCATATAAAAATAATACCATGTTTTAGCATCTATATGAGACTCAAACTTGGGTCTTTAATTGGTTATTTTGGCCCGAGTTGGCGCGCCATTTTGTAACCGTCAGAATTGTTGAATGCTGTATTCCATTTAAATTGAAGAAAGAAGGCCCAAAATGTTGGTGCCAATTTGTAACTGATTGAATTGATGGATGTAGGTGATGGTTAGGATGATCAATCTGATCTGATAAAAAAAATCTAAAAATCTAATTTAAATTAATCTGGTCTAGCTCAATCGGGTCGCCGTTATGTAATAAACCATCACAAAGCACAAATAATCTCTCTTAAAGTTTAATTTACTTAAGTTATATGTGAAATGAAGGAATAATGAGACTATCTGCTCCAGACATCAACAAATCCATCACAATTACAACATAAATTGCAAAGAGCAGTGAAACCAACTACTATTGCCCTAAACAATAATATAGGATTAGGCTAACTACTTGATTGGCAATCTAATCAAAATCAAATCCAATTAATAACTAAAACAGATTCCAATATATATTTTATTAGCCTGTTACTGTTATAGTAATTTAAATCTACTTTATTATTTAAAGATGCTGCCTTTTTAACTTAATGGATAAGTTTCTAAGTACCTGTAATAGTACTTTACAAAACATTTTTTTTCCATATAGACATTATTTAAATATCAAAACAAAATAATACTTGAACCCAAATATATATATATCTATTTTAATAAACGCTAAATAGAAAGATAAACACTCATGTCAATAAGCAATATACAATTCTTTCTACTTCAATCTTTAATTAATAATTTTCTGTTGGCATCAACTGGTTTTATTATAATTTTATAAACACTTTGAAAATTTATGCACTCACTTAAATGTTTAAACAAATTAATATACGTCTATGGTTTACTAAGAAGCTACAAAATAATTTATAAATAATTTATAAATATCTTCCAATAAAGTGATGCTTAATTAGTGCTTCGTTTATGTTTTAAAATAGAATACTTCACTGGAGTTTAATATCAACACTCTATTTGCTCATCTCTAACTCTACAATGTCCAACCACATTACATAAAAGACATATCAAGTTTCTATTGGATGTTTATTCACCTGTGAGTATTAACCCTTTAACTGTCCAATTGTTCATTCGCTGCAGGTGGTATCACTCAAAGCTTTTAATTAGCCGATGCACAAAATAATGTATCAATTTTTCAAAAGTTATTGACCGTTTTTTTAAATATATTCACTTTAGTTTCGTTTTTAAAAAGTATATTAGTAATTTCTCACATTATAAAAATAAACGAAAGTTTGTTCAAAAATAAATTTTGATTTTTAATTTTAAAAATATTTGTTATGGTTGACATGAAAAGAAACGGCAATCATAATTTCACGTTATGATTTTTTTTTCCCGACTTTGCAATAAATAAATAATTCTTGCTAAAATCGTAACTATTTTTGTAAAATAATATTTATTTTTGACATATTATATGAAAATAATTTGTATTTTATTTGTATTTCATCAAAAAATATTTTTAAAATGCTCTAAAACATTCGTTTATCATTTTCAAAATAAAACAAAAGCATTCGTAAATTTTTAATTTTTGGCAGCCATATAAAAATTTTAACAGCCAATAAGATTCAAGAAAAGATGATGAGAAGGCGGAGCTTTTCCATTTTCTTTTGTTTACAAAATTTCAACAGCCAATAAGATTCAAGAAAAGATGTGAAAAGGCAGTGCTTAGTTTTTGTTTGACATAAATCATCAATTAATTGATTTTTTACTTGTAAAATAATTCAATAGATGGCAGTATATTATAAAACTTTTTGCGTTCTAAAAAATGACGTTAAAACCGTAAACGTAGTCCAAAAACTAAGCAATTTACAGCGATGTCAAATTTACTCGATTAAAACGAATATGTATCAAAAAGTGCCTCGATTAAGAACGAGTCAAACAGTTAAAAGGTTAATATAATCTGTTTAAAATTTTAAACAATTGAATAAAAATTGACCGGCAACAATTAAAACATATGATTTTAATTGATATTTATACAAATCAAAACAATATTCAATTAAATCGGTCAATGAAGTTTATTCTCTTCATTTTATGGGAGTTTAAGAAAAATATCCAAGACGAATTATTCTGAACCAAACGATAAAGTACGATCTATTTAGATTTTTATGACGGAATCAGACAAACATGAAATGATTGACTTTGTAATATTAACTAAGATAAATGAGAATATATATATATATAATATTCGAATGCAAATGTAAATATAAAATTCATATGGAAACAAAATAAAATACTAATAAGCAAAACATACCTTATCTTATATTCTAATTCACTTACCAAGCTGAGTTTGAATCTTGTTACTTAAATAGCTACGTCATCTTATGCAATCCAAATAAAACAAAATAATTAAACTAGTCTTGATATTTAAATTAACTCAATTTATTGGATTATATAAAAGAAAATTGGCAAGATTAATGATAAAATACATTGGAAATGACTTTATATTTTAGATTGGTTGACTAAATAAAAATGATAAAATTGCTATGTGTATCTCTAAATGTGTTGCGACAACGATAACGACAAAAAAAAAATGAATGAGTAAATGAAGGGAAAGGCTTTTGGATATTTTGCTGAAAAATTTACATATAACCGATACCAAAGATGTGAAATAGGAGGGTATCAAAATCTATTTGTTTATCAAAATAATAACGGATAAATGAATATGAAATAATAAATATATTTGAGTCTTTCCGATCATTTTCATTTAATAAATTATATTACTTTTAGAGATAATTAAAAAAAAAATCATCCCCTTTTATTACATATAAAAAAAAAATTAATACACGCACATTTTATATAAAAAAAAATCATACCATATATATATGAGTCTGTTCGTTCACTATTTATTTGCCCATTGATTGACTTCAGTTCTTATGGTGTAAAGAGAAGTTTCTTTGTCAGAAATAATAATTGCAAACTTTATAATGCTTCACTAAAAGTTTTCTTTTTTTTTTTTTCGAAGAGGTGAGTGCACTTTGATTAGCCCTTTTATGATGTGAATTGATCCAGTTGGTCCATGTTCCTTTACCCATGAGACAATGTTTACGCAAATCCATTTTTTTTTTTAAAACAGAAATAGAAATATCTTTGTTTTTTTTTTTTAATTAAAAATAGCCGACCTTTTTTTTTTTTTTATAAAGCATTTTTTTTTTTTTTACTTCATAGGTTTTTTTTTTTTTTTACACTTTGCTGCCGCTTCTCTGGAAACTTTTCGCAACTGCCCTCTAAATGATTGAGCGGGCAGATAATTCAACTATTTTTCCATGTTTTATGGTTTTACACACAAAAAAAAATATTGAAAAACTTTATTTGTTAAGACACAGAAAATAGGTCTGTCCTTGACTATAGCAAAATGATGAAAAAGTTCTTGTTATATTCTGTCACGTCTTTTTTATAGGTTCTTTTTCTGACGTTTCTCGTATCTTGATGACCATCCAATAGTACTCAAATAAACCTCAATTTTATCAATTTTTTTATAGTAGTTTTCGCGCGGTTTGTAAGGTAAGTTTGGAGAAAAAGATACATGAAAATTAAATCCAAATTCGATTACAATTTTTTTATTATTTACAAACCAAAATACAAAATTGATATAACAACCTTTTATTTACTTGATAAACATCAATAATTTACACATATCTATATTTTTAATAATAATATTTTTTTTTAAATTAATTTATAAACAAATATACACGACATAAAAACATTGAACTGTATGTAATAATGTTACTATGGTGACTGCATTCATATATGAAATATGTAAAATAATATCGATCCCATTTAGGTAAACTTATATTGTACTGAATTTTTTTTTTTTTAATTTATTTATTTATATGTTTTTCTTAAGTTTGATTATAGTGAAGTTATTTTTATTTTAAAGCTAGAATCAACAGTATATAATTCTATTTAAAAGCTTTAAGGTTGCCATGGTGATCAAATTTAAATCTACATTTCCAAGATCTTACATTATCTATCTATTAAGCAAAGGAAAAATCAAATAAGATCAACAAACTTCTTTATTTATTTATTTTTTTTATTTTTATACCTGGATCATCAATCTGAACATTCACAACATATATATATATATATATATATATAGAGAGAGAGAGAGATAGACCTTATTTGTTATATAAACACAAACCTGCAATTGCAAACCTAAAGACAATAATATATAAACATAATAATAAATATAGTAAAATAAATACATTATAAATTATTAAACCTATTGAAAATCATTGCCTACAAAATAAGTTACCTAATCATATATCAGAGCCTCAAAATTACATATATGTTTGTTGTATTTGAATACAATTGTTTAAATTTATTTGAATATAATAAAGGGCATAAATGATATATAAATTATATACTACTTAGACACCAATACAAATTGCAAACATACCATTTATCCAGTATTTTTTAAAATTTACTATTTAAATAATTAAAAAATAAAAGTTTTAATATTTACAACCCAATATTCTGAATACATTTTGAAATCCAAATGTGAAGTATTGGTACATTTTTAATTGGCTTTAATAGACACTTTGACCATTTAAAAATTTCTGCCTTTATTTTTTACATGGGAACTAGTAAACTGAGGGAAAAATAAAAAAAAAATAAATGAAGGTATCCCCAAAAATATTCATAAAAAAATCCAATTTTTTTTTTTGGATTTTAAAAAAATGGACACTGTTAAATGGAAATTTTTTAAATGCAATGAATACTGGGATTTCCATTGCCATCATACTTCTAGTTTTCATGTAATTTAAAAAAAGGGTCACCTCTGTGCTGTGTTACTGCTGTAACTACTTAGCATGTTAAATAAACCTAGTATAAGTTTTCTGTATTGTTGAACTGTGATTCCTGACATTTTAAATGATTTATTGCATTTTATATGATTGAAGTATTTTCATAAATTGTACTGCACCTCTATTTGCAAATATCAATGTGTCAAGTGGACACTTATACATAAATTTTAATCATTTATTATATTATTAAATGACAATTCAAATATGTTCAGAATTTTTTAAGCCACATGTCTGAGTGTTGTGATTTAAGTAAACATATTGGAATTTATATTTAAATCATAATGTGATAATTTTTATTTTATATATTAATCAAAATCAGAAGATTTTATTTGAATGTGTATAGCCTTATTTTATAGACCTTAACCTCATTTTTTGGCTATTATTAAACTTATATTTCATTGTTAAAATTATTCCAATATACTTGATTCAAAATGGTTTTTAGAATATTATACATTACATCTTTTCTTGATCACAGTAATAGTTATAGATCTTATGTTTTGTAAGATAGATTCATGTCCAATGGTCTGATATATAAAAGGCAGTGTATAGTAGTGTTTTTGGGCATCCAGTTTTTGGCACTAAGAATACATTTTTTAAAGTCCACACACTACATTTTATATTAGTATTGTCTCTATTAAAAATTAAGTTTATAATGACCAGTACATTAATAGTACTAAATGGCCAGAGCTTTGATAATGATCAGCATGTTTTAACATTCCAGAATAATTGTTGTTATGATTGTATATCTTATGGATTAGTACTTAGGTTGGTACATCCAAATTAATGGTTAAATAAGTATCCCAAGTTGGCAAAGGTTTAATAGTTGGCCTGGTCTACAGTAGACCCATTTCAAATTCAGTCACAAGATTGACTGTTGTTTTATTTTATTATTGATAATTCATAATGATGGATGAGTATTGTGTATACTTACTTTTACTTATTGATTATGCTGGTAAATTTATGGTACTGATAGATACTCTAAGGAGTTAAGTGGATTAATCTCTCAGATGGATTTCAAGATTTTTCTTACTTTTATAATTTTATACATTACTTTAATATTTATACATGTGTCAGAAGAGAGACAGGTAATTTGGATTATTGCATAATAATAAAACCCATTGAAGTGCATGTTTTAACTTACTGTAGTTCCTATACACCCTATTCACATAAACTTGCAGCTCTTTCATCATTTCTTTTCAGGAACCATAACTTGTGTAAATATAAAGCAAACAAAAAAAACAATCTCAACCAGTACATCACAGATTTAGTGAAAATAGGGCAAACCCAATCTTTTATCAACAGGAAAGTCAACAAATTCTTTTATAAAATAAATCACAATCACAAGAAAGAAAGCAAACCATGCATCCTCAGCCCAGATCTCTACTTAATAGCCAATCATCTCATCAACAAACTCTTCCATGAATTTGAAGTAACTTTTCATTCACAACCCATCATCAATAGACTCATCAACAAACCAAAGATAGAATCACACCTGAACTCACACCTGAAGTCATTTATAAGATCATATGTCCTCAGAACAATTACTAAGCATCATATTATGATGTAACCAGGACTAACATTGCAACCAGAATGGCACAGCATAAATACATTTATAAAATTATAACTAAGTTAGTAGGTAATTCAATTTTTGTGGAACATAAAAGAGCCACTGACCATGTTTTCCAAACCCTGCAATTGTTGTCTATTCTGAAAGAAAGGCCACCAAATGTAAAGTAAATGAAGTATGTTATATAGTGATCCTACATCAATCAATAGACATGATGCATGCTTTTCCCTTTTTAAAAAAACAGTCTCTTTAATCACTTTGCATTAATTTGCATATATTTGCATACTACATTTGTATAGTTTTTAATATCTTAGTATCTATGATTATGGAAGCATAAAGCCTTCCGAAAGTGCTCAGCTCATTAAATTGTATAATATTATTTGCTTTTATAAACTTCATTATCTGTGTGCAAAGCATATATATATGAAAAACAAAAAAACACAAGTTAAAACTTGCTAACGCTTGTATTTATGACAATATATGGCATTCTACCAAAAACACCGTCAAGCATAAGTTTGTTTACATAAACATCAGAGCAAGCATTCACTATTTCTAACTTTAGTTCCACCTTCAGATCATGATTTCAAGCAATTTGCTATCGTCAGTGAAGGACAGGAATTAAGAAACTAGATCTAAACACAAACTCTGAGCATTTATGAAACAGTTTCTATTCAGCTTGCTATGCTGAGTTTGAAGACATTACATGTCTAAAAGATTCACGCTTGCAAGCTGAATAGAAACTGTTTCATAAACGCTCAGAGTTTGTGTTTAGATCTAGTTTCTTAATTCCTGTCCTTCATTGATGGTAGTAAATAGCTTGAAATCATGATCTGAAGATGGAACTAAAGTTAGAGATAGTGAATGCTTGCTCTGACATTTATGTAAACAAACTTGTGCTTGACGGTGTTTTTGGTAGAACGCCATCTATTGTCATAAATACAAGCATTAGCAAGTTTTAACTTGTGTTTTTTTGTTTTTCATAAATGTACCTTTGAGGTCTTTCTTGCAATGATATATATTGCAGAGGCTTCTACTATGTGGTGATGCTGAACTGATATCAGACCCATGTAGCTATCTGGCTTCCTATGCTGAGTTTGAAGACATTACGTGTCTAAAAGATTCACACTTGCAAGCTGAATAGAAACTGTTTCATAAACACTGAGTTTGTGTTTAGATCTAGTTTCTTAATTCCTGTCCTTCACTGATGATAGCAAATAGCTTGAAATCATGATCTGAAGGTGGAACTAAAGTTAGAGATAGTGAATGCTTGCTTTGACGTTTATGTAAACAAACTTACGCTTGACGGTGTTTTTGGTAAACACCATCTATTGTCATATATATGTTATTAATTACATGCTAATGAAGTAAATATTTAATTATGAATTTAAAATATTATACATTAAATTTCATTATTTAAAATATTTAATTTACTTGAAGTAGATGATGACTTTCAATCACCCACCTTTACTCCAAATTACCATCTCATTATAATATAAAGTACAAATCAGTACAGGATAAAATATAGTTTTAGACTTACTTCATAAGGGCCATCAGGGTGATTCAAACAAAAGCATTAACATGTAGCTACATCTGGTAGCCAAAGATGAACACTGACATAAAAAAATACATAAAAATATGGTCTAAGTGTCAAACAGAGATGGCACTGCCAGCAAAATTATATACCATGACCCAAGACAAATAGATCATAAGAAAGACTTCATATACATCACACCAACTTGATTGCAGAGAAATTGATTCTAGTAATAGTGGATGTTTTTTTAAAATGGATTGAATAGCATGAAGTAAAAATGTCAGTGCCAACGAACCATCCAAGTGTTTCAATAAACTTTTTGTAATACGAGAATTGCTAGAGACTATAATGTTTGATAATGCAGCAGTTTTCACCTGGTATATACTGCAGCAATATTATAGTCAGGGTGGAAATCACCATATTAGTATCCCCCATACCATCTGCAATCAAATTGTATTGCAGAGAAAGGATTACAACAAATCAAATGACATTGAGAAAAAGTAACAGTGGAAATTTAGAAAATACACTACATGGAAAATGCTGCTGCAATCCTCAACACCTTGCACCATAACCAGAGTCACACTGGCTGAACTCTTATTGGGAAAAAGATTGAGAATGAGTTTATTTTTAATCCATTCAAAAACAATAAACCATGTTAAAGTCAATATCATATTTATGAAAATTCAAAGTTCAAAGTGGGAAAAGCATTCTGAATTAGATACATGCTAAAAAAATCTGAATTAATGGAACAATAAGAAAGATATTGTCTAACCATATTATCTTAAATGGGGGGGGGGGCAAATTGCAATATAGCTGCCATAAAAATCATGTCAGGAATTGGGAAACAATTAACACTTAAGATTTTGAAGTTATTAAAATAGAAGCAGTAGGGGAAATGTGCCCCCCAAATACTGATATGGAAGAGAACCACCACACAATAGACAAAAAAATAATGAAAAAAAGAAAACTCAGAACCATGAAAATAAGAACATGCAAAAATGAAAGAAGTACCAAAAGTGAAGGAGAAATCACCCAGACCATTTACGAGACGTGAAACCCTACTAAATTACAAGATTATGTCCAATCAAGTTAATCAGGGTTTTTTCTGGAGTGATGAAAGGTGGCATGTTTTAGACTAATATTTAAATTTAAACCTAATAATTATAGAAGTAAACAACATATTCATTACTCCAGAAAAAGAAAAAGAGATAAGGCAAAGAAAATATATTTAGAAAAATATATTTAACAGGTGACTAACAGATAAAGTTAAGGTAAATGAGAGTAAAATTAATTAGTGGGTTATTGAAACAAAGTTAAATAAATTTAATGTAAATGATAATAAATATTTGCTTAAAATAAACAATAGAAATTGTCAAGCATTGGTGGTTGATTGGTCAGCGACAGCTGCTTTAGAAGCAGTTGTCCCGGGCTCACTTCCCGGCTGATGCTGTGACACATGAGAAAAAAAAAACAATAAAAATTAGCTGTGTGAGACAAATGATAAATTCTGCTTGATAAATGATAACAGAAATTTACTAATGAGAATTTTCTGTTTAACAAAATGAAAGTGGAAAAAGACTAATCAAAAATACTAGAGGAGAAAACAGACTGATTGGTATCTGAGAAAATAAGATAGCAATCAAGAATTAAAATCAGAATCACCAATAGAAATCAGTGAGAGATATAAATAGGGTGTACAGTAAAGTGCAAGAGAGGTTTCTTTTTTTTTGCATTTTGTGGATTTGCTCACGTGTTCATAACAAACTTTTTTAATAATGGACTAATAGTACTGGGTATTTTGGAGCCAACAGGAGTTAGAACAGAGTTGAAAGAACCCAGTGAGAATCTGTTCAAGAAGCAGTGGACTGTTCATGCAATGAGGAAAGCAATCCCAGAGACAATTCCTCTGAAGGTACCAACAGCTGGCTAGGGATTAAAGCAGATTATGTAGATTTTTTTTTTATGCCTAATGGGCTCAATATGAAAAAAACACAGAATGAACTATACACAATCAGATTTGAGCAATAGACTGAGGAGTCAAAGTTTGACCCAATACTAGTGTAGATATAAATAGGGTTTTGTTTGTTTACATGCTTAGGGATCAATATTGCTGTTAATATTCCTTTTTTTGTGAGATTTAGTGCAAAATTCATTTTAGCTATTATTTATAATCCGTTATTATAAAAGTTTAATGTTATTAAATTTTATTTGACATTATCCTCCCGAGTGTTACTCATTTTATTGATACATAAAGAATAAGCATATATTTCTTATTTATTTTAGATACTAAATAATAATATTAATTTTATAAAAAATGTTAATATGGATGTGTATATTTTATATAATTATCCATTTACTATAGCATGCACACATATTGCCTACTGACCACATTACTTATCCATAGCTAATATAAATTACCATTCTTTATTAATCTATAATATTAATAAGCCAATAAGCTGATACACATGCGCTTTGGAGATGTCACTATATAAATGAATACTCCCACTTTTTCAAACCCAAGATAAAGTCTTTAAGAAAATATAAAATGAATCCACCTATATTTTCGACCCAACCTTATGTGTATGGGCAAATCTGAAGGGTTTGAAATGAAGAGCGTGAAGTTATTAATTGATCACCTCTTCATTTCAAACACTTCAGATTTGCCCATACATATACGGTTGGGTCGAAAATATAGGTGGATTCATTTTATATTTTCTTAAAGACTTTATCTTGGGTTTGAAAAAGTGGGAGTATTCATTTATATAGTGACATCTGCAAAGCGCATGTGTATCAGCTTATTGGCTAATTAATATTATAGATTATAAAAAAAATATCGCGCTATATAAAAAAAATAAATGTCTTGTTTACATTCTTTATTAAGTATATTTTAAATATTTTTTTAAATAACAATAATAATATAGCTTTTGTTTTCATTTTTTTATTTTCAATAATTTCCAACTTTAATATAAAATTTATAGTCTCAGTATAGAGAAGATCCATACCAACTGATGAGTGGCTGGTTCAGCATTAAATACATATATAGGCGATCATTAATCTTTTTCACATGTATGTTGTCAAAGTGTAGTGGTTGTAATGGATAGAGTGGATAACTGTAGGAAGCGTGAAAGTCTGAATTCAAATCCCTGTTAATGACATCTAAATTAAGTATATAAATTATACTCATATTTCAATCTTATTTACACAATTGTAATTTTGAATCGATTATGCCATATTTAAATGAGACTAATGTATAATTTTCAACCTTTTTTCCCAGCAATGTTGAAAGCCTTTAAAAATCAAAAACATAAAGAAGGGTGAATCACTTTTATACTTTATTGCTTATTGATTTGTGTTTTTTGGTAAATTTAGTACATTTCCATTTGAATTTCATACACATATATTTAATATATAGACATATTTGATATTTAATTACACTAGAATGTAAATTAACAACATTTTTGAATAAAATATGATCTTAAAATCTGAATGAATAATTATAAATTAGTTAGCTATGAATATGAGAGCAAGAAGTTTCTTGAAAGTGCTCAGCTAAAATATTATTTTATATTCGCTTTCAATTATATATATTAGCTTCATTATTTGTACTAAAGCACGTATATATAGTATTTTACAAATCTACCATATATTGTTTTAAATTTTAAATTTGTATTTATAGTTATTAAATTTTCATTCTCAAACTTACAATTGTCCCTCATGATTTTCATGGTTTATCAAAATATTTATTTAAAGTAAATTTTTAAAAATAAAAGAGATTTTAAAAAAATGTAAATGTAAGCATGAAAAGACTTTTTTATTGATTATTATGGAAACATTTTATAAAATTAATTACAAATATTTAAATAAAGATGAAAAAACTGCTATTTGTTTGGAGTTTGATCAGAACAAACATAAAATTATGTACAAATTAGTTTCCATTCTTAAAATCAAAGAATGGATTAATCAAAAAATATATAAATGGGGGAAAAGAGCACATTTTTAAAACTTTGCTCTGAGGTCTATTAACATCTCTAATTTTTTCATGTTTATTTATGTTTTTTTTTTTATGTTAATTGAATTTAATAGGGAAAAACATTAATAATGGCTGAAAAAATGATTTAAAAAAATTTCATTCAGCAACATAACAGTTCTTGATTCAAAGCACGATTAAGATTTTACTGGTCAATGAATTATTTTAAAATAAAGGGCATTTTAACAATCAGTTCCAGAACAACAATAAGAAAAAGCTTTACTCACCAGTTTTCTAAATTGTTGAGTAAAGAAATCATTAATTTAGTCAACATTATACAGCCAGTTATCCTTTAGCAATGAGTATTGTATATGTAGATAGTTTTACAATGAGTCAATTACCTTCATTGATTTATCCCATCTATAACATAAAATAATTTTGCTCTGCAAATTAAAACATCAGTTCACATAAATTTTTTTAAAACAACAATGGCTATATCCAGTATGTGATACCAGTATAAATTTTTATATACCTTAATTTCATAGAATATTTGTTAACTGAATAAGTGTCTATATTTCTACTTACTTAAGCACATTTGTATTTAGCAAAAATCAAATTACTTTGAGTTTATATTGCATAATAAGTTTGTTCGTCCATTTTGGAATTAAGGGTATTTCATACTGCTTGTAGTCTATACATAAATATTTTTTTTACAGTTTTGCAAATTATGATTAATTGTTTTCTACTTTTTGGGATAAATATTATAATACTTATTGTAAATAATTCTTACAATAACAAAAGGATGACTTTATTTTAATATAACAACTAATTGTAATAAAGCAATCAACTGATTCCAAATAGTAGCTCTTCTAATCAAAGTAATTTTATATCCCCATTTTTAGAATTTTATTATTATATTTTTTATTATATTTTAAAATATAATATTTGTAAATAATACTTGTAATAAAAATAATTTAATTTGGATTTATAATTATATAAAACAAATACTTTTCTTAGGAGCAGTATAAAATATTACTTGTAGAATTGACATTATAAAATTATAATGTAGCCATTGTGGGTTAAATATGTTACCTGATATAACACTTATTCTTCAGCATGTAGTAATGCAAGATAATTTTAAAAGTTTGAGTGCAGTAAGAAGTATTATCTAATGGCAAGCTTAATTATTTACATGGATAATGCTTGAAACTGTTATATTAGCAATTTTATTGCAATAAATAACAAAGCAAAGGACAGAATTGTCTGAACTCTCCTATTTATAATGTTCTTGCATAAGTATCTGTCTTATAATATTTTCAAGAACAGTAAATAATGTGATGAAATATATTCAAACAATAAACAGAAAGTATAAAACATATGTTACATGTTGATTTATTTCCATCATCTATCATTAAATGTTGAATGCCAAGAAAATTTTAAAGTTTATTGTCTCTGATAGAATAACTTAGCTGGTTAGAGTGTTGCATTGAAATTTGCTAGTTGAGAATCTGAAGGTGTAAGTTTGACCCCTATACTAGTAGGGTCACTGATCAAAACCAGAAACACATGAAGAAGAGCAGAAAATAAAACTATTCAAAATGTTGTGTGATCTACTAGCTAGTGTTGTCTGTTTGTGTGTTGTTACTAACAGTTACTTGTACTTGAAAAGTTTAAATAATGCTTAAAATTTTATAGAACATATATGTACAAAACATTCTTTTCCAAATTTATAAACTCTTTGCTTATTTCAAAATCCATTTTATCACAACTATATATTAGGATATAAAATATTCAGACCACAATCTCTCACTATACATGTATTTCATGACATACTTTGAAGTGATTTATTACATTAGTTAGAGGTTTAAAATATCTGGAATTCTACATCCATGTTAATAATTTGATATACTACATTTAACTCTCCAATGAGGACATACACAAATCTTACACAAAGTAAGACATTTCAGACTTTTTTACTAGTCCCTAGATAATAATAATTTACACATTACATGAGCTATGTATTTACGCAGTAATTAGCAAAATAAATTAGAATTATACTATATATATATATATATATATATGTTGCCCCATGAATTGTGATACCATTTGTAACAAAATAAAAATGAGTGTATGTCCTTTTTTTAATGCCTCACAGATTGTGGAACTATTTATAATTGAATAACTATAATGACCTTGGGAAATGAAAACTTTAATATGATCTGAATGAAAATATAGCCCAGTCATTACTCACTATTTGCAACTGAATAAAAATATACCCTGAAGTTGAATGCCATTTATAACAGAATAAAATTATGGGTTATATCCTGAGTCAATTTGTACATATATGTTAGAACTTACTATGTACATGTAATTATTAGATTACTGTGAAATGGTTTATTATACACATGATATACATAGTGAATTTATTCACAAGTTCTCATCCAAACAACTACCTCAATTAATTAATGAGTATTAATAGTAAATTGGGTTCAGATTCAAAGAACAACCTCACATAATTAGTTTGTTATTGATAAATTGTGATTCAGATCAAAAGTGGCCACTCCTTAAAATTATCATTATAAGAAAGATATATTAATTACAATTTTTTCATATTAGATATATATATATATGTGACTATGTTATGAAGATTCTGATATAAATAAATGTGTTATATTTGTTAGGGTTGGTGATACATATTAAGGGTATTAAAGGTCAGTAATTTGCACTGTGGTAAATATGTTCCATCATAAAAAATAAAAAGATTGATATATTATAAGATTTACTTAAAAGATTAATGTTTAAAAATCAATCAAAATAAACTGTGGACATGATAAACAATTATTGTTTTCCACTGTGGTAGTAAACTAATAATAAAAAATAGAAAAGAGATTGGAAAAAATTTTAATGAAAAAAAATCAAATTATATTTGTCTTACAATTATAATATTTTGTAATAAACTATTGTTTGTTATTGGTTTAAATAATATGTTAACTTCTTTATATGTAATATTATCTGGTCTGCATGTATATTCCATGTCCATTTCATGGGGAGCAACTTATGTTATACAGAATCTAACCTCATAATGCAAGTAGTAGTTGTGTCATGATCATTATTAATGTATTTAAGAAACATATTTTCAAAGCTTATTTAAATATATATGCATAGAAAAATATATGTCCCAGTCTATTTCCTGATGTTTAATGTCAGGTAGCACCCTAATCATTTAATATAAATTTAAATTATTTAAACATGTACAGTCTGACCATTACAATATAAACACATTAGATTTACAATAAAATAAAAATTTCATAAAATAAATAGTGAATAAAATATTATTTATTTATTATTAAGAAGCTTAGTAACATTGATTGGAATAAAAGAAACAAAACATATATTAAACATACTATCTATAAGTAAAGTAATTTATTTTAATTTTATTAAATTTATAATATAAACATTAATACACAAGTAGAGGTAAATGTAATACAAATAAAATATCCATTAATTAAAAAACTATTGTAATAACAATAAAAATAATAAATATAATGGTAATAAACTATTATATACGTTTTTCAATACACAGAAGTACTTTCAGTTAATTCCTTAACCTGCCTCAACTGCCATTATATTCAAAAACCAAAATGGAAGTGAATGCCATCAACTTAAATCCCATATCTCCCAAATTTTAATGCTAGTAGTTTGTCTAGGTAATTAAATTCATTTTATTGATATTTATTAAAATTGCCTTCTTATTTTTTCTTTTATTACAATTTCTCTCTTCATGAAGAATTTTAATACTTTCAATATCAAACTTAAATTTATATTTACATGTCAGCTTCAGTTTTTTTGGATCATAAAAGCAATGTAAATATATATTTAAATTTGATATTGAAAGTATTAAGATTCTTCATGAAGAAAAAACCATAGTAAAAGAAAAATTAAGGTGGCAATTTTAATAAATAGGAATGAAATGAATTTAATTAATAGACAAGTTGCTAACATTACAATTCGAGATTCATGGGATTTGAGTTGATGCCATTTGCTTCCATTTTAGTTTTTTGAATTTAATGGCAGTTGAGGCATGTAAGGAATTACCTGAAGGTATTTCTGCAGATTGAAAGACTGCATATAATAGTTTATTATCATTATATTTATTATTTTTATTGTTATTAAAGTAGAAGTAAATATATACATACAACAATCAAAAATATTTTTAGTACTGAATTTTCATATTAATGATCAATAATCACATCTGGATAAAACTTAGACACATGATTTTTTTAATAAATTATTGTTAATATTGTTTATAATTTCCTGTATAAATTGTGTCCAATATTTTTTGTTGTTGTTGTTGTTTTATAATATAATAAATTGTGATTTTTTTTTTAAAGTTTCTGCATTTTTTTTTTTATTATGCCAATACTCTACTCTTAACTTCTATTTGCAAATATATGCCGGTATTTATTACTTCACATTGAAAATAATTGATAGTAATATGTAAAGAGATACAATGACCTACCAATTCTAAACATTACTAAGATATTACATCACACTGGTCTACAATCCTAAATACATCAACAGCCATTGCAATTTCTAGACCTTAATGTAGTTTCTCTTCAGTAGACATGCTAATGTTATAGACTGGATTTGAAGAAGAGTATAACAAAGGTAGAAAGTTGTGCATGACTGATGGTAATTACTCCATATTTTCAAAATGGCTATAACTAATGTTGGAATAGAAAAGTTTATTCCCACAGAAATAAGATGTCAATCTGTGTTGCTTGAAACCCATGGTTGAAATTCTCGCATTTTCTATACCAATATAATATACTGTATTGTTAAAAAGAGGTTGCCTTGACAACAGTTTGAAATTGTTGATTGTTAATGATATTGTCTAAGTGTTGCCAGAATTTTAATGATTTCAATATGTATAATATGAAAAACACTATAACAGAGAAGAAACCAAATTAAATAGATGGAGTATACTTTTGAATCTAGTATAGTTTTGACATATCGAAAGTATACTCTATACTTGGTCTATTTAATTTGCTTTATTTCCATGTTGTGACTTTTTTTTATTACTAATAATGAAAGAGTATCAATGTATTAAATATATATAGATCTTTAATTTACTTTTATACCTTTTGTTACAGACATTAGAATGCAATAAATGTTAATCAAATTTTTACAATTTGATCAGTCACTTGACCTTTATATTGCCAATTGGGGTTTTTATTCTACATATAAGACTAGTTAAATATTCATTAACTGCTAAATAATTAGATAAGAGTATTTACTGAATGCTGGTTCCTGATAATATACACGGCTTGTATAGAAATTTCCATCTAAAATGTTTTAAATTTATTACCAACTTACACTTAGGTCAGAGAAAGCAATTTATATAATTACCTTTCCTTTTCGTTGTGTAAATGTACATACTGTTACGTTTAAAAAATGTATTATTAAAAAATAATTGTAATTTGTTTTAAGTTTTTGTTGACAAAAACAAACTTTGAGGCTTTTAAAAAATATTTTAATGTTTATTTGTAAAAAAAAAAATGTTAACATGATAGCAACACAGTTCAGTTTTAGAAAATATATATAAACTTAGAATGTTACAAGTGGTTTGACAACTAATCTATCATATAAGCAGGTGAAAAAAAAAATTAAATTAGCTAAATAATAAATAAACTTTTCGGTTTTGTCTGCAATTAAAACTATTTTAAGACATATGGTTCTTTTATCAGATAAATTAAAAAAATATACAAGTATAGTAATTTAATATAAAATGTATAATTTAAAAACATGCATATATAAATATAATATAGTTCTTTTATTTTAGTTTGTGATTTTCTCTTTTTTATTTTTTTTTATATTTATTTAAGGGTTATTAAATAGCAAAATCTAAAAATGTTTTCTTTGTGAAATTTTATTTCGTTTTATATGACATTATAAAAGTTTATACGGCATTATTTACGCAAAGGAATGTTTATTTTATCTTTTAAGTTAAACTAAACATATAAAAAAAAAGTTATTATAAAAATGGATATTCAAAATCATATTTAAATCTTAAAGTAGTTATACTAAGTACATCAACATTGTTTAAAACCTCATACTTATATATGTATATATTACATTTGGTCATGTTATGTAATGTATGTGGTTTTTGTAAGAACATTATTTTTATTTATATGTCAGCCAATCTTTTTTTTAAAACCTTGTTTAAAAATTAATAGAAATGTTATAATACTGATATATATATATATATTGTACCTATTGAAATTTAAAATAAATTTTAGTATGTGATGAAATGTTAGTCATAATTTTTTTTTTCTTGTTTGATTTTAATGGTCAATATATTAACCTGGACTGCATTGAAGTATGTTGCTATGACAACATATAATATTGGAGAAAGAAATGTTTATTATTAATTGTATTGTAAAAATTGTGAATTGACTTTATTCATTTTAAAAATGAATGTAAATAATAAAGTTATTGCTCCTTTGTTATGTGTATTTTCATTGTTGCATTCACAATAGTAGGTTACAGTTTATACATCTAAATGTTTAATGTCTCAAGTACATTTTCTATTTTATTTGTATAATAGTGAGTTAAAAAATGTGTAAAAAGATATATTTCCATTATGGTATGGAAGAATGTAGTCTAAGTTGTTTAATTTATATTGAAGTGAAAGAATCTTATTTGTATTTTAAAAACGGAAATGTTTATTATATATAATAATTCTGAAATATCTATTTTCATTTATAATTATTGTGCAATAATATTTTTATTTATGAAACACTGGTTGAAGTTGACCAAAATGTTCATACAGGCCATTGCTATAGTTTCTCTTATGTCAATGGAAACAATTTATAAATAAAATTAAGCAGATAAAATGATCTCTCTCTCTCATATCTTGGCTTCAGTAGGAGTGAATCTAAGTTTCCACATGCAATTTTTTTGCTTGTTTTTAAAACTATATGATTATAAAATGGATAGAGTGATGAAGTAAAAGCAATAATGTTCATCTGTTGGCTTGAAAATATCATCAAATTTGTGTGAGGTGACAATTTATTGAAAATATGAAAATTCTTAGCATTTTTTCAGAAAAACCATCAGAATATTTCTTTGTTTTTAAAAATGGATATTATCTACATTTCAATGATGAATTCTAAATGCTAGCAATAGAAAAATGTACACAAAGATTATCTTCACATTCTAATATAATTTTTTGAGTTTGATGTATTATTTATTCACAAGATAGAAATTGGGTCAATTTCTATAGCATCATCATTGTAACGATCCGGATAAAATGACTTATGTAATCTGCACTACGGGGCGCCATCTAGGCATTTGAACCTAGAAAAATTTATAAAGTAGGCAGATACGTAAGAAAAAAAAATTTTTTTTATTTTGATTCCGGTCGTTAGCCCATGTCGCTAGCTCAGAGGAATAGCAGAGATTTAATAAGATAATCTAAGAGTATATATAAAAAAAGGAATAAAATAAGCCACTGCCAGTAATTAACATACAAACATTTATTTATGCACATATATATAAGATTTAAAATTATTTTAGTATTAGTTTTACATTTTAATTTTTAACATTCTTTTTAACTTTGATTTTTGACTTTAATTTACATTTAATTACTATTATATTCTAATTTTACATTTTAATTAAGTTCGCACAGATGGGATTATAGAAGCTTGTTTTAATATGTTGCTATAGATCAGTTACATAGATTACACGGTTAAAAACATTTCAAAATAAACATAAACGATCAAAATATAAAATCATTGATTACTGACAATTGCGGAGGGAAATTTATACGTAACCCAATAGTATTCACCATAAGATACTTGCATTGTCACCAATAACTTAAAAGACATCCGAATAAATACATTTTAGATACTCAACATAAGGTATCATTATTTATCGAATGTCTATATATTTTGATCAAATACGGAAACGCAAAACATAGTTAACCAATAAACAATCCATGCAAGAGTCTATAAAGAACTTAAATTTAATGCATTTTTATTTAGGATCGAGTATGAATAGACCACATAAATTTGCTTTTGAAAATAAACATTCTATCCCTATTTAACCTTAGGCTAAAATTCGTAGTCAAACTGGCATCAATTTATCTGATATATCGATGTATTCAATGTAATAAAATACGACAGCACAAAAGGTTAAAAGAAGAAATTGCCTCTTATGAGATAGGAATATTACATCTATCTCTAAAGAAGAGCAATAAAACAAAAAACTCCATAGAAAGGAACTGCGGTATCCGACTTATAATTCCTTCCATAGGCAAACGGAAGTGTGCGGCGTATGAAGCGATTCTACCCGTAGCGAATCAATATTACATCTACTAATCACACCAATATATCCAATCCATTGACCCAATTTAACCACGAAACAAATAACCTAAGATTACCCTCCCCTAATATAACTTTACAAATCTATACAGCCATTCACGCCCGACTTAAGTTTAACATTTATATAATTTACCTTAACGGAAAACAGAAATCATAATAAAACTTAAAGAACAAAAAAGTAAATAAATCAATGGAAATGATTTTAAATATATATATATATAAAAGAAATACATCAAATAATAATATTAATAAATTAAGTTGGTCAGATAGGATAATATTGCATTATTTACTAAAAAGTTTTAAAATTTAGAGTTCTTATTGTTTCAAGTGAATATAAAGTTCTTACAATTTTTAAAACGTCCAACTTTATCCGTTGCTTGCCATGAACGTAAATTCCCACGCCGTCCTAAAGAGGTTAATATTCTGAAGGCCGATTTATTTATCCATCCGGAGATTTTTGTTTTTACTGGTCCTCAATGTAGAAAAACGATAGTTCATTTCTCTTTCTTTACTAGCAAAACTGAAGGGATTGAACGTGCGTCCTTCAATCTCTTCTCCCGCACCTCCGCACTAACATTTATCTATCACATCGTAATAATCATAATAACTCACTCCAATTAATAATTTCCAAATTTTCCTTTTATACGTATTCGAAGGATTGACTTAACATTATGTCACCGATGCGATGGTCCTTTCGCTGCGGTCCGATTCCATAGGGATTTCTTCTTATTTGCTAACAGTTTCTATTGTTTTCTTATCTGACCGGTGTTTTTACATTTAAATGCCGAAGGCTGGTTTACATTTAACTAATTAACAATCATTTCCATTTCTGATTAATTAACCTGTTTTCCAAATCAAAAATATGTTTAAAGATAAATTTAAAGATATAATTTTATCTCCAAATCTTTTTAAAATTTAGTTTTAAAATACTTTTTCTTTAATAAATTTTTATTTTAATAATTTTTCATTATCTGTGCGATTTAATATATAAGAGTTTAAGATGATATTTAATTTCAATTTTTAATTCTTAAAGAAAATTTTTAAATGCGAACTTTTTAATTTACTTTCATGTTTAATAAATAAAAAAAACAACAACAATGTAAGAGTCTGTGCTCGTTACATATCAGTAAAGTTACTTAAAAAAAATGATCAAAAAAAAATATTTTACTTAGGGTTAGTAATTACGGTACACAATTGGAACACATTTACAAAACATCCGGTTAATAATTTTACAAAAAGACTATATACAAAAAGAAAAAATGTTTACTATCCTTACCTAAGGTTTACATTTACACCCTCCCCAAAGTGTTCTATTTTATTTTATACATTTTATTTTTACATACGGCATGACAAGCAAGTTATTTTATAAATAATTTATTTAGGAGGTTGCATTGAGATAAATATGTTTTAAGAAATAATGGTTTTAAACGTGTATATTTGCAGCACAATTATAAATACCACCAACTTATTTATGACTGATTAAAATGCTTAAATAGGGTTACACTGAAGTAATTCCCAAAGGTACTCATCGTAAGGCACCACATTTCGATCATAAACTTACGGGGCTGTGCGCCTATACACGTTAAAGCATAATATATATCAACAACAACAAAAAAACATATTTATTGCAACCTTTTGACTTTTTTTTTTTTTAACAAAAATTAGTTTTAAAATTTTTTATATCTTTCCGTTGGTTTTTAATATGTGTGCTATTTCTTTCTGGCAGTGCTTTTATCAGATTTAAAGTATACGACTTTATGTAAACAGATACAAATATTTCATTTTGACAAAATTTGCTCAGGGTATTTGTGGTTTATTAAAGATCGGCCCGAGTTGGTTCGCCATTGTATCGATCCGGAGAAAGGTACTTACGTAAACTGCACTATGGGGCGCCATCTAGGAATTTGAACCTAGAAAAATTTATAAAGTAGGCAGATACGTAAGTCAAAAAAAAAAATTATTTTTTTTTTAAATTTTGATTCCGGTCGTTAGCCCATGTCACTAGCTCAGTGGAATAGCAGAGATTAAATAATATAAGATCTTATCTAATTAGATTTCAACATTAAAAAATAAATAAAATAAGCACTGCCAGTAATTAGCATACAAACATTTATTTATGCACATATATATAAGATTTAAAATTATTTTATTATTAGTTTTACATTTTAACATTTAACATTATTTTTTTAACTTTAATTTTTTGACTTTAATTTACCTTTAATTACTATTACATTCTAATTTTACATTTTAATTAAGTTAGCACAGATGGGATTATAAAAGCTGTTATAATAAGTTGCTATAGATCGGTTACAGAGTTACACGGTTAAAAACATTCCAAAGTAAACATAGCGATCAAAATATAAAATTATTGATTACTGACAATTGCGGAGGGAAATTTATATGTAACCCAATAGTATTCACCATAAGATACTTGCATTGTCACCAATACTAAAGACATCCGAATAAATACATTTTAGATACTCACCGTAAGGTATCATTATTTATCGAATGTCTATATATTTTGATCAAATATGAAAACGCAAAACATAGTTAACCGATAAACAATCCATGCAAGCGTCTACAAACAACTTAAATTTAATGCCTTTTTATTTAGAATCGAGTATGAATACTACATAGATTTGCATTGAAATTAAAATATTCTATCTCTATTTAACCTTAGGCTAAAATTCGCAGTCAAACTGGCATCAATCCATCTGATACATCGATGTATTCAATGTATTATGAAATACGGCAGCACCAAAAGAATTAGGAAAAGACATTGACTCTCAATCAGATAGGAATATTACATCTATCTAACGAGAAGAACAATAAAAAAAAAAACTCCGTAGAAAGGAACTGCGTTCTCCGTCTTATAATTCCTTCCATAGGCAAACGGGTGAGTGTGGCGTATATATATAAACGATTCTGCCAGTAGCGAATCTCCGATTACATCTACTAACTACATCAATATATCCAATCCATTGATCCAATCTAACAACGACATAAATAACCTAAGATTACCTCCCTAATATAACTTTACAAATCTATACAGCCATTCACCGACTTAAGTTTAACATTTTTATAATTAATTTAACGGAAAACAAAAATCATAATAAAACTTAAAGAACAAAAAATAAATAAATGGAAATGATTTTACAATATAAATACATTAAACAAAATTATAACTAATTAATAAATAATATCGGCCAGATAGAATAATATTGCAATTATTTAAATCTGGAAAGTTTTTAATTTACTGTTCATAAATTTTAAAGTTCTTACGGTTATTTAAATAGTTCATCTTCATATATTCCTTGCCGTTTGAACGTGAATTCCCACGCCGTCCGAAGATTGGTATCCTGTGGCCGATTTATTTATCCATCCGGAGATTTTTTTTTAGTGTAGTTGGTCCTCAATGTAGAAACGATGGTTCATTTTTCTTCCTTTCTTAGCAGAACTGAAGGGATTGAAGCTGTGCGTCTTTTTCAATCCCCTCAGCACTAACACCTAGCTGTTACATCGTAATAATCATCAATAACTCCTCACTAATTAATAATTTCCAAATTTTCCTTTTATACGTATTCGAAGGATTGACTTAACATTACGTCATCGATGAGATGATCCTTTTCGTTGAGGTCCGATTCCATAGGGATTTCTTATTTGCTAACAGTTTCTATTGGTTTCTTATCTGACCGGTGTTTTTACATTTAAATGCCGAAGGCTGGTTTACATTTAACTAATTAACAATCATTTCCATTTCTGATTAATTAACCTGTTTTCCAAATCAAAAATATATTTAAAGATAAATTTAAAGATATAATTTCATCTCCAAATCTTTTTAAAATTTAGTTTTAAAATACTTATTCTTTAATAAAGTTTTATTTTAATAATTTTTCATTATCTGTGCGATTTAATTAATATATAAGAGTTTAAGATGATATTTAATTTCAATTTTTAATTCTTAAAGAAAATTTTTAAATGCGAACTTTTTAATTTACTTTCGTGTTTAATAAATTTAAAAAAAAAACAAAAAACAATGTAATGAACATCTATGAAACTAGTGTCTGTTCACTTGGAAAGTTTTATGAATTAATTACTTGATAAATGAAAAGATATCTGCATTCTATCATCAGAGATATAAACTAGTGTCTGTACACTGACATTGTTATAGATCAAATATATGCTAAATGAAAGAATAATTTGGATGTTTGGAAAATATCTGAATTAACTTTTCGACTGTTTGACTTGTAAAAAAATGAAAAGATTTGATGTCACTCTAAATCGGCTACTTTTTATCCCATGTATACAAATGATACGTCATTGAAAAAAAAATCAAAAGTTCTGTAAGACGGTGCCCTCTTCAGAATTATTTTACAAGTAAAAAATCAATAAAAATGACCATATATGTCAAACAAAACCAAAGCACCACCTTCTCACCACCTTTTCTTGAATCTTATTGGCTGTCAAAATTCTGTCAAGAAGGAAAATGGCTACCAAAAAGTAAAAAGTTACGTTCATTTTGTGTTTTATTTTGAAAATGATAAACGAATGTTTACAACATTTTAAACAATATTTGAATTGAATTACAAATTATTATTGATAAAATAATACTAAAAATCAAATTATTTTAAAAAAATAGTTAAGATGTTACCAAGAATTATTTATTTATTGCTACATATTTATCGTAACGTAAAAGTGAAAAAAAAAATTATTACGTCAGAAATCTTTTTGGTTGGTCAAATAACGGTTACTTTTATTCACCGCAATTGAATATTTTTTAAATTATAAATCAAATTTTATTTTTGAAAAGACTTTCATTTACTTTCATAATCTGACAAATTATTAATATACTTTTTACAAATGAAACTAACGTATTTATATTATTAAAAGATGAATCTATTTTAACAATTGATTTTGTTAAAGTTGTGAGTTGGCCAATTAAAAGTTTTTATTTTTAACTCATTCGGCCAATTATATAATTAGCGGTCAAAGGGTTAATAAAATGTCCTTTAAATCTAACAACATTTCATAATATTTCTACTTTTTGTGGAATAACAAAACATCAGAATGTGATTTAAGAAATAAACATATGCCATATTTAATTAAAGACTATTATTCAGGTTGTTTGCTTATATTTATCATTATTATTTCTATTTTTTTCTTTATTTAAAATGTATAGGATTTATTGTTATAAATAGTAGTGTAATTTTAGGGTAAGTGGTCATTTATTTATATGCCTAAATATAAGAGAGTTATGTTTTCCTAGGTTTTAATTTAGATGTGGCAGCATAATAATTATTGCTTTAACTTAAAATATTCATTTTTTATTGATTGATTATGAATTAATTTTAGGTATATCACTTATATTAGGAATTCAAAAGGATTATATCATAATAAGAATTTATTTTATTGTTTTCTTAAATTTATATTAACAAATAAATAGATTCATTTTTATGTATATTTATTTAGTTTGATTAACTATATTTTTATATGAAATATAAAAAAAGGTATGTATTGAATTCTCTAATATTTCAGAAAATATAAATGTTCTACAACATATTTGTGTTACATAACCATATGTGTATTGTATTTACTATCTAATAAATAGAGATTGATGTACAATCACTTATTTATTTAAAAAAGAAGTAATGTCAATTGAAAACCTATTGCATTAAGTAGAATCAGACATATATATATATATTAAATGTTTATTTGCCATATATATATATATATTGATTTTAATTTTTATCCATTTGTTTATAAATTTTGAATTAATTTAAAACTATTAAACTTGTTTGGTTGTCATCAAATTTTACAATGTAAATTTATTGGTTAATTGTATTTGTATCAGACAATATTCACTGATTCCTTACACCATATAATTCATTAGAAGATGTTACAAAATAATTCTGAAGTCAAAACACAGGATGGGTAACAGAGTATAATTACATATCATTTTCTTTGTATTGAATTTAATGTTTATTACCTGATCACATATAGATTTTATACAGCATAAATTAAGTGATTTGACATTTCTAAATATTTAATAAGTAATTAGCTTATTTTAATTATTTTGTTGGTAACACTAACAGTTATATTAGGATAGAAATTATATATAAATTTATCTGATGATTGATAAACATTCACATATATTATTTTAAATCATTATTAAGGTGAATATTTTTCTAAGTCAGTATACAGCTACAAAGATCATAATCTTATTCAGTTATCTAGCTGGTAGTAATAATATATTTTATGCTGTTACAAATTAGAGTCATTTGCTTTAATTATATTTATAATTCTTTAGTATGGACAATAAATTTAATTTAGATATTATCCAACAATCTTTCATATGCTTTGGCAGTTGTAGTATAAAGTTTTAATAATTTAGTGTTATTAAACTAAAAAGTAATTGGATATGATTTGTCAATTGTGAAAAATATGTTAAATTAATTGCTTTTGTATTATTATTAAGTACTTAATATTATTATAATTGACTTAGTTAATAAGAGTATATTGATATTAGTGGAATAGTACAGCTGAATTTGTACTACACTTGATTTTATTTAGTTGTAATTAAATCAATTATTTAGTTAGATATCATTAATATTGTAAATCTTTCAGGTATATTAAAATTATTATGCCATCAATCCATGATTTTTTAAATTTAAATATGAATTTAAATAATGATTGACTTTTGATACAAGTTTATATTATTATAAACAGTGTGTTGATTCATGATAAATATTAAAGTGTATCTGTGTAATTCTTATCATTATTTTCATTCTATTATAAGTGGTTTATAGAAAAAGCAATGCTGGTTGTTTATAAGATAGTGGTATTTGATTTTATTGCTTTATCTTTAATCTATTGCAAATAATGCTCATACTTTAGGGTAATTTGCAGTAATAATTTTGGTTGTTTTCTATTCATTCTGAATGTTATTTGAATTTGTGAGTTTACAGTAATGACTATTGTCATTATTTTCTTGCATTAAGTGTTACATCATTATTCATTGATTGATATTTACTTTAACTTGGTATATTATTTTCATTCTGTACAAATGATAGTACAATTCATGGGTATTATTAAATTAGGATTGTTCTTTCTTGATTCACATTTTATTATGTTACAAATGGTGATCAATAATTAGGCTATGACTCAGGATATCATATAATTTATAATTTTATTGTTATAAATGACATTCAATGTCAGGGTATATTTTTATTCAGTTGCAAGTAGTGAGTAATGATTGGGTCATATTTTCATTCAGATCATACTAAAGTTTTCATTCCCATGGTCATTATAGTTATTCAATTACAAATAGTTTCCAAATCTGTGAGGCATTAAAAGAAGGGCATACCCTCATTTTTATTTTATTACAAATGGTGCCACAATTCATGGGGCATCATTAAACCAGGACCATTCTTGCATGGGTCATCTATTTATTCTGTTACTATATATATACATTATAACAGTCTGAAAAGAAATGAGTCTTATCATATCTGCACTACAGGGCGCCACTAGGTTATTAGAACCTAGAAAATCTATATAGTAGGCAGATACGTAAGTTAAGATTCACATTTACATGTTTTATTCAGACCGTCAGCCCATGCCACTAGCTCAGTGAGATGCAGAGATTTATAAAATATAAATTCTTATTTAAAAATATTTTCAATATTAAAATAAAAAATAAAAGAAGCCACTGCCAGTAAATAACACACAAACATTTATTTACACACATATAGATAAAATTGAGGAATAAAATTTATTATTTTAGGTTGGTTATTAATTTAATTTTAAAATTTAAATTTTTTTAGTTTGAACAATCGACACAGATTTGTTTAATAATATTTTTAAAAGTGTCGAGTATAAATAAACTATATAGATTGCATTTGAAAAGAAAATATTCTATCCCTTATTCAACCTTAGGCCAAAAGTTCGCAGTTAAACCAACGTCAATCCATCTGATACATCGATGTATTCAATGCAGTATGAATACGACAGCACAAATACCATACTGTCAGGAATGTGCATCTGAACAGCATGGTTATAGAAGACATTGACTCTCATCCAGACAGGAATACTACATCTGTCTGATGAGAAGAGCAATAAAAAAAATCCATAGGAAGGGACTGCGTTTTCCATCTTACTATCCCATTCCATAGGCTAAAAGGGGTGTGTGGCATATAATGGTGATCCTGCATGTAGCGGACATCATACTACATTTACTAATTACACCAATACATCCAATCCATTGACCCAATCTAACTATGCAACAAATAACCTAAGATTAACCCTCCCTTAATTAATTAATATAACTTTACAAATCTATATAGCCATTCATGCCTGACTTAAATTTAACATTTATATAATTTTGCACAGATGAATTTTATAAAAGTTTGCTTTTTAAGGTTGAGTATAGATCGGCTACATAGATTACATGGTTAAAAACATTTCAAAATAAACATAAATGATCAAAATATAAAGTCATTGATGGAATTGCAGAGGAAAATTTACAAGAAACCCAATGGCATTCATCATAAGATGCCGCATTGACACCAATAACTTAAAAGACATCCGAATAAATACATTTTAGATACTCAATGTAAGGTATCATTATTTACTGAATGTCTATATATTTTAATCAAATATGAAAATAAAAACATAATTAAATGTTAACGAATCTATGCAAGCATCTATACCCAACTTAAATTTAATGCATTTAAATAATTTATACAATAAATATTAATAAAAAATAAAAAAAATGGAAATGATATTTAGCAAACTCAAATGTATAAAAATTAAATATTAATAATTAATTTGAAAACTTAAAAGTCAGATAAAAGTTCATTTTAAAATTTAGGTTAGCTGAATATTAAAAGCTTGTCAAATCTTAATGAAAGTTCTTAATTACTTTTAAATTTTACAGTTCATGTCTTACAGTAGAAGAATCCTGGTTCCTGGTGCCAATTCCCATGATGTCTCTATTTGAAGACCGGTCTGTTGTTCTGGAGGTGGCCTTAGCTGGTTCAATCCTGGTACTATTTGATTCCAGAACCCATATGATTCGGGGTCTGCAATAGTACCATTCATAATTCATCAGTCATTTCATTTGAAATAAAAGAGAGAGTGACAAGTGCATCTTATCACACCCCTCAAAAAAAATCAAGCTGGAACTGCTTTTAATTTCAACATTTTTCCTTTTATACCGATCGTCTGGATTCACTGAACAATGGTTGCCTGTTCCAAATTTTCATTACAGTTTCATTGCTGCTTCTATTGGACATCTAATTTATTTTTGTTCTCTTATCTATATTTCATCTGACTTTTTTATATATGAGTCCCAAGGACTAGTTTGCTTTCCGTTTCATTTATAAAACAATCATTTCCATTTACTGAGACTACATTAGAATCTTTTAACAAAAATTGTTTATCTTTAGATCTTGTACTTTTTTATAAAAAAGTACATTCAAATACTTTTTTTTTTATTTAAAAAAAACTACTTTTAAAGTTTTGCATCTGTGCGATATATTATATACGTTAAACAACTTTTAATTTTTTTAGCTTTTAGTTTTTATTTACGAATTTAAAAAAAAAAGTTTTTATTCTAATTTTAAATTAATGTAACGGCATATACCGTTACAATATATATATATAAGTATTATTCTAATTTATTTTTCTAATTACTGCTTAACTACATAGCCCATATAATGTGTAAATTATTATTACATAGGTACTAGTGAGAAAGGTCTAAATTTCTTACTTTGTGTAAGATTTGTGTATGTCCTTATTGGAGAATTAAATGCAGTATATCAAATTATTAACATTGATGCAGAATTCCAGATATTTTAAGCCTTTAACTCATCTAATGGATCACTTCCAAAATATGTCATAAAATACACGTGTAGTGAGAGAGTGTGGTCTGAATGTTTTATATCTGAGGATATAGTTGTGATAAAATGAATTTTGAATTAAGGAGAGTGCTTATCAATTTGGAAAAGAATGCTTTGTACACATATGTTTTATAAAATTTTAAGCATTATTTAAACTTTTCAAGTACAAGTAACTGTTAGTAATAACACACAAACAGACAACACTAGCTAGTAGATCACACAACATTTTGAATAGTTTTATTTTCTGCTCTTCTTCATGTGTTTCTGGTTTTGATCAGTGACCCTACTAGTATAGGGGTCAAACTTACACCTTCAGATTCTCAACTAGCAAATTTCAATGCAACACTCTAACCAGCTAAGTTATTCTATCAGAGACAATAAACTTTAAAATTTTCATGGCATTCAACATTTAATGATAGATGATGGAAATAAATCAACATGTAACATATGTTTTATACTTTCTGTTTATTGTTTGAATATATTTCATCACATTATTTACTGTTCTTGAAAATATTATAAGACAGATACTTATGCAAGAACATTATAAATAGGAGAGTTCAGACAATTCTGTCCTTTGCTTTGTTATTTATTGCAATAAAATTGCTAATATAACAGTTCCAAGCATTATCCATGTAAGTAATTAAGCTTGTCATTAGAAAATACTTCTTACTGCACTCAATCTTTTAGAATTATCTTGCATTAATACATTCTGAAGAATAAGTGTTATATCAGGTAACATATTTAACCCACAATGGCTACATTATAATTTTATAATTTAAATTCTTTAAGAAATATTTTATACTGCTGCTAACAACAGTATTTGTTTTATATAATTATAAATCCATAATATATTATTTTTATTACAAGTTTTATTTACAAATGTTACAATATTTTAAAAAATAATAAAAAAATATAATAATAAAATTCCAAAAATGGAGATATAAAATTAGTTTCATTAGAATAGCTACTATTTGGAATCAGTTGATTGCTTTATTACAATTAGTTATTATATTAAAATAAAGTCATCCTTTTGTTATTGTAAGAATTATTTACAATAAGTATTATAATTTAAAGTTGTAATTATAAATTTATTAAACACACATTGATTATGTAAGTAATATTTACTGAGGCTATAACCTCGATAATATGTGTATAAAATGTGATAGTAGGGACCTCTACAGGTGTTTTAATCACAAGCTTAAACTATGGAAGAAAAGAGGGGAACCCTTCTTTACTTCAACCTACTTTCTATTTAAATAGGTGAAGCTGAAGTGGTTAGATCTGTGAGTGTGAAGCTATTCAATACTTCACTGATTAAGTCCACATTTCTTATTACACATTAATACTCGTGAAATCTTTCAATTTACAACGAGTCAATGGAAAGATTTTATATTTAGAAATCTATTACAGTAATTTAAAGTTGTAATTATAAATTTATTAATAAGTATTATAATATTTATCCACTTAAACTCTAACTATTTTACAAGCATGGACATTTGTTTTCAAGTGAATATTCCATCTTTGATTATTTCACATTAAAGAAAACTTTTTTTTAAATGTTAACAAATCATGACATGTAAATATAGTTCATAAATATAAGATGAAGCAAAAAAAAATTGTTTATACAAATTTTTTTTTAACTTCAGTTGTTTTCAAATTCAATTAACCTTTTTGTTTTTTTTTAACAAAAACAACTGTTTCTTCCTGCTTTAAACAATTAATAATATAAAATATTGTTTGATAATATTGATGATAACATAAAATAGTTAACACATTAGGATAACAGTCTAAATATTTTTCTTTACTTACAAAGCAAAGGATATGCAGTTGTTTGATTTTTCCCATAATGGCAAATATTAATTGATTCCATTTGTAAGTTGCCATAATGTTCTTTAACACTCTCCTTCCTTTGAAATTTGAATTTAAAGCATATATTTTTTTATTTTAATGAGAGATCTGCTCAATAAATAGCATGCAAAACTCTCCATACAGTAGTGCCACCCTGTGCCAAGGCTCGTCACTGGCAAAGGCCTCAAGCCAGAAACTAGTCTGGGGATATTGGATGAGTAGGCACTAGATGGGGATTTTATGCACAAGCCTTCTGGCATCCACTGATTACTCTGGTTGGCACAGGGTGGCACTACTGTATGGAGAGTTTTACCTGTTTAATAAAAGTTATGTGCTAGCATAAGAGATGGTGATCATGTGATGTTTAATAAATAGCATGATCGGATTCTGTTGATTCAGGATAGGTTTCAGCAGTCAACAATTCTTCCTCTCTTCTTCTCTCTTTGGTAATCATAATGAAGGTTCAATGTAATTTGAATAAAGTGAAAATCCTTTTTTTTTAATTTAAGAAAAATTGACTATGTATAATATTTAATTATTGTTTTGACACTTCTGATCACGTTTCTTCACTAACTTTGATAATCTTGTTTTAGCACCTTTAATATTTTATTGTTAATATTATTCTGATCTCATTTATATTTTATAAACACTTTTATTATTTAATTGATTGAACTTGCAAAACATTGTAATTATTAAATTACCTGAATTTTTTTGTGCTTTTAAACCACATATCAAAACAGGCTTAATCTTTTTTTATTAACTTATCTTTAATTTATTTATTTAAAATCTATTTCTTAAATAAGTAGCATTGCAATACAATCCTTACATTCTTTGATAAAATAAAGTTTTAACATAATTTATATCATTTACAAATTTTTCATAATTTTTTTTTTTACAAACCTATTCCATTATTTAACATTTTTACTTAATAATTTATTACAAAATTTGTGTATTACCTACTTTACTTTAAGCCAATTGTTTTACTTTATATAATAATATTGAAAAATTTCTGAATGCTATATTTGTTCGCATCCCTCACAAATCCAGTAACCTATTAATAACCATGTGGAAGTCCATATGGCTGATACTGATAAATATATAAATGTAAAATATGATACCCATTATAAAATATTATATATATATATAAAAGAAATTTTAACGGTAAATACAATATTATAGTTTAAATTCTTTTGTAGCACTTTCAATTACATGGTGATCTTCATCAGCTTTAATGGAATTTCAAATTTTTTAAGCTTAATGTTACATATATTTCCATAAGCTGTATATGGCCATATTTGCAACTTGCCTATTAATAACATCTTCCTTATATTTATCAATCATAATTGCCTCTTTAATTTTCCTCTTTTTATGATTTCTTTCTTCCGTTAATATTTTTATTTCACTACTATTAAATTTAAACTTATAATTACAAGTCTTTTCATGGTCAAAGAATACTGAAGCTGTATTAAATTGACTATTTACATTATTTTTAATTCGATTATATAATAATTGATGCTCCTTCAATTGTTTCTCAACAGAACATCTCGATTCACCGATATATAAATTCTGACATCCACATGAAATCTGATCAATTATATTACTTCTGTGCAATTTAGGAATTATACTCTTAGAATTATTAATCAATCGATTAACATTTGGAGGAACACAAAATGAAATATTATACTTTTCTTTAAATATATTCTTAATTAATTTAGATTGCATATTATTTATAAACGGCATAGATATCCATTTTTTATTATCTAAAATATGACAGCCAACTCTCTTCTTATTATTAAATGAATTTCCTGTATACAAGATTTGGTTTTTATCATAACCAACCTTTAACAGTTCATTTGCAAAGAGTTCAATATTTATAATTTTATCAATATTATATTTACACAATTTATCATTGTAATGCAAAAATGATTTCAGACTTGCCATTATATGCATCATTGAAACACATGACTTAAAATGAATATATCCTCTTTCTCCAATAGGTTTAAAAATTAATTTATAATTTAAATCAGTAGCATCTCTAAATATTTGTAAATCCAAAAATTTTATTTTTCCATTTTGTTCATTCTCAATAGTCTATTTTAAATTGTTTAAATTATTCAAATTATATAAACGAACATCAATAATGTCTTTAGGACCACAAACAAAAACATCATCAACATATCTAGCATAAATTTTAATATCTTCAAACTTATAAGAATTAAGTATAATATCTTCATATTTAGACAATGTAAAACTACAAATTTGTGCTACCTTAGGTAATCCCATTGGCCATCCTTTACCCATTTTATAATACCTATCATTATATGTTGCAATAATATTATCACTTATAAATTTTAGTGATTCAATAATAAAATTTATTAAATGTTTGTTTACAGATATATTAATTAGTTCAATTTCAATTAAATTTATAGATTCAAGATGATCAATTGATCCATATAATTCCATTACATCCAATGAAGCTAACAGATCATTATCATTTATTTTTATATTTTTAATTCTATCAACAAATTCATAAGAAGATGCAATTGTATATCTTCCAAAACCCAACATATCTTGTAACAATTTACCAATATATTTAGCTGTTTTATACATAAATGATCCACCAAAATCAATCATCAATCTAACAGGATTTCCTATTTTTTGAAGTTTAATATTAGCAAATAATATTGGGCATATATATGTAGATAATATATATCACAGTATGTACAACCATTCATAAAATGACTTTTAGCCTTCTTTAAAATACTATTTTTAAATTTCACACGTTGACCTCCATGTTATATCTATCAATAATATCAAATCCCAATTTACTCATTTGTGTTTCAATTTTATCATTATATGCATCTTTTTTAATAAAACATATTCGTAAATTTCTAAATATAAAATAAAAACTAATAGATATGATCTGTCATGGAATTATGCTATTTCTGAATTTAAAAGTATTCTTAGATATGAGAAAAATATATGTTTGAAAGAAGACAAGGGTTTACAAATATGTTTTATTAAAAAAGATGCATATAATGATAAAATTAAAACACAAATGAGTAAATTGGGATTTAATATTATTGATAGCTATAACATGGAGGGACAATGTGTGAAATTTATAAATAGTATTTTAAAGAAGGCTAAAAGTCATTTTATGAATGGTTGTACATACTATGATATATATCCATCTACATCTATATGCCCAAGAATATTTGCTAATATTAAACTTCAAAAAATAGAAAATCCTCTTAGATTGATGATTGATTTTGGTGGATCGTTTATGTATAAAACAGCTAAATATATTGGTAAATTGTTACAAGATATTTGGGTTTTGGAAGATATACAATTGTATCTTCTTATGAATTTGTTGATAGAATTAAAAATAAAAATAAATGATAATGATCTGTTAGCTTCATTGGATGTAACGGAATTATATGGATCAATTGATCATCTTGAATCTATAAATTTAATTGAAATTTAACTAATTAATATGACTGAAAATAAACATTTAATAAATTTTATTATTGAATCACTAAAATTTATAAGTGATAATATTATTGCAACATATAATGATAGGTATTATAAAATGGGTAAAGGATGGCCAATGGGATTACCTATGGTAGCACAAATTTGTAATTTTACATTGTCGAAATATGAAGATATTATACTTAATTCTTATAAGTTTGAAGATATTAAAATTTATGCTAGATATGTTGATGATGTTTTTGTTTGTGGTCCTAAAGACATTATTGATGTCCTTTTATATAATTTGAATAATTTAAACAATTTAAAATGGACTATTGAGAATGAACAAAATGGAAAAATAAAATTTTTGGATTTATAAATATTTAGAGATGCTACTGATTTAAATTATAAATTAATTTTTAAACCTATTGGAGAAAGAGGATATATTCATTTTAAGTGACGTGTTCTAATGATGCATAAAATGGCAAGTCTAAAATCATTTTTGCATTGCAATGATAAATTGTGTAAATATAATAGTGATAAAATTATAAATATTGAACTCTTTGCAAATGAACTTTTAAAGATTGGTTATGATAAAAACCAAATCTTATATACAGGAAATTCATATAATAATAAGAAGAGAGTTGGCTGCGGTACTTTAGATAATAAAAAATGGATATCTATGCCATTTATAAATAACATGCAATCTAAATTAATTAAGAATATATTTAAAGAAAAGTATAATATTTCATTTTGTGTTCCTCCGAATGTTAATCGATTGATTAATAATTCTAACAGTATAATTCCTAAATTGCAAAGAAGTAATATAATTTATCAGATTTCATGTGGATGTCAGAAATTATATATCGGTGAATCGAGATGTTCTGTGGAGAAAAGATTGAAGGAGCATCAATTATTATATAATCGAATTAAAAATAATGTAAATAGTCAATTTAATACAGCTTCAGTATTCTTTGACCATGAAAAGACTTGTAATTAATTATAAGTTTAAATTTAATAGTAATGAAATAAAAATATTAATGGAAGAAAGAAATCATAAAAAGAGGAAAATTAAAGAGGCAATTATGATTGATAAATATAAGGAAGATGTTATTAATAAGCAAGTTGCAAATACGGCCATACAGAGCTTATGGTAATATACATAACATTAAGTTTAAAAAATTTGAAATTCAGTTAAAGCTGATGAGGATTACCATGTAATCAAAAGCACTACAAAAGAATTTAAACTATAATATTGTATTTAGCGTTAAAATTTCTTTCTTTATATATATAATATCCCATGATATAAATATAATAAACAAAATACACTAGAATAATTCTACAAAATTAAAAATGCCTATATATAATTAATAAATAATTTCTTTGCTATAGCTGGCTTATGGCTTATTTGCCCATCTTGAGTATCAATATAATGTTAATGTTTAAATTTTGTTAAATATTAATGTTTGTGGGAACATTACTGTTTTGTGACTTTAACAAGATTTAAATAGTAGTGTTGTATTGCTATTCAAAATATTGGAATAAGCCATAAGCTGACTATAGCAAAGAAATTAGTTTTTAATTATATATAAGCATTTTTAATTTTGTAGAATTATTCTAATGTATTTTTGTAATTATTAATTTGTAAAGTACATACTCATTACATAAGTAATAATATTAATGCTATAATATTGAGACTATGCACCTAAAATACAACAGTAGGGACCCTCTACAAATCTAAACACAAGATTAACACTCTTATCTTTTAAAGTCATTAATCTTGTTCTTAGATTTGTAGAGGTCCCTACTGTTGCATTTTAGGTGCATAGTCTAATGTATTTTTATAAATTATGAGCAGGATAATCAAGCATAAATATTTTGCACATTACACATGATGATTTTCTTTAATAAAAGATATCTGTACTTCTAAAAATATTTTGGCTTGAAATTATTGGCTTAGAGTCTTCATTATTAATTCAAAATGAACATACAACTAGCAAGATCCTTATGCCTTCAATATGTCATAACAAAAACAATAGCTTTTAGAAAGTTTCACTTCAGTATCACTATCAAATTAGTGTGTTGCCAATAGATAATTATTCACATGATTAATGCACATATATTACCCATGCATAAATATTTTAGTAAGAAATCATTTGTAGCAATAAAATCACTTTTAAAGAAATATCTAAGTTTATAATGTTTTGAATTAATCCTTGCCCTACTTATTAATTTCAGTGCTCAATAAAAGATCTGGTGGACTTACCTCTGGCCACTATTTGTGAACAAATCCCTATACATGATATCAAGATATAGTGACATGAGAAAAAAATAATTATGGTACTCAATTAATTAATTATGTAAATAAAAAATAATAACAATGTGTAGTGTATATATTTATGTTTGGGACATATAATGGCATGCTATCTATCCTTTTAAATCTATAATTCTTCAGTACAATTAATTAGTTTGACTCTATCAATTAAGCATAATCATACATAAATGACCTTGAATTGGCAATGTTTAGTCATCTAAAATAAATAATAATTTTACCAATGTTTTCTTTTATTTCAGACAGTTCTGTGTAATAATGCTTGAAATTGCTTTGTTATATTTGACCATGTATGATTAAATATAATGTCATGTAACATTTGCCAAATGTATGTTAAGTAACTGAACTGCCCTCTAGCTGCTGTGTTCAATAACATTTTACTGAAAAAAGAGCTTTGGTTTATTTTCTTATTGTAAAAAAGTTATTGAACATGGAAGCTAGAGGGCAGTTCAATTATTTAAAATATATTTGATAAATTTCACATGACATTAGATTTATTCAATGGTAAATATCATTTATCATTAACTAGGTATGATTATATTCAATGGTAAATATCATTTATCATTAACTAGGTATGATTATATATGCATATTATTCTCAAAGAGATTCCAGTTCTGTTTTTTTCAGTACTTTACTTTCTAAAAATTATATTTGTGTGTACATTCTGAGTATGAATTTTACAGATTATGTTTTCAGTCATTCCAATTTAGTGTATTCAAAATATGAACAGTTCGTATAAATTATATTTAAAAAGATTTTGTTACTTATTTTTGCAGTTCACATTTGCATTATATATGTACGTGGGGGTAATAGCGATTTCAAAGGAGACAGTTGGAGAATAAAATCTCAATTTAATCTATTTTGTTTTACTTATTTTTTGATTTATAATTAAAGCATTTAAATAATTGTATGGCTTTCTTTGGATCAAAACATATCCAAAATTACATAACATGTTTGTATCCCATAAATATATGTAATTAATGCATAAATGAATATTTAAACAATATAATATTAAAACATCTTAAACATTAGTATGCAAAATATTAACAATATAAAAAATAACTATATGCAAAAATGTATATAAGATACACTTGAAATCTGAATAAAGTTCCAATTTTTGTCTAGTACACTTTCGACTATATTATATTAGTCATAATCATGGAATCTGACAGAAGGGATATGATTTCTGACTTTATTACAGAAATGTGAATGGATGATTAGCATAATTGAATAGCTAATTAATTGCTTAAGTAGGCCATTTTTTACAGAGGGGAACACATGAGTCTTTCTTATTAATAGAGTTTATCATAACACTGTGGGAAAGTAATAAATATTCAATTTTTTAATGATTCTAATAATGAGGTTGCTTGCACTATCTACATAATTTATTACCACGTTAATTTTATTAATTAGAAATTAGGCTAGAAAACCAGTAATTAATGCTGCAAAGTTTTATCCTATCATTTGATTGACATTTTATTTATTTTCAGAAGTGATTCTATTTGATTCTAAAACTATATACTTCATCTCAGAGCTTTTTGTATTTGACTTATATATTCTACTTTATTTGGAATGGATAAAGGAATATAGTTGGGTTTACATTTTTTAAAAATAAGGAAATATATCCTTATCAAGACATAACTAATATTTATTCTCCATTCTAGTTTATGCTAAAAATACTTGAGAAATAATTAAATTGTTCTACTTTAAAACAAATGACCAAGCTGTCAGTTGTTCGTAAATGGAACAATTAATTTAATTTTTTATGTAATAAAAAAAAGTAATAAATAGACTGCCACTTTATTTTTCGGATTGATCTACTCTATTTTTTCTTTTTTAATAGTAATAATAAAAATCCCATATATAAATCTCAATAATTTTCCATTATTACATATCATAAGAAAATGTAAAATTTATAGAACGTATACTATTCACATAAGCGTGGAATATTACTTTTAAGAAAATGACTAATTGTTTAATGCTTTTTAATTATAAATATTTTTTTATCATATACTATTGATTTTTATATATATATATTAATATTATGTGTTTAGTTTAATGCTTATAATTAATTAATATGCATTACTAAATTGTCAATGTATATTACATGTGTTTATTAATAAATATATGTCAGTGCATGCATATACGTTATCGGATTGTTTATGTGTGCAAATTTCGAATTTTCTTCACCTTTTTCGATCAAACCTAAAAATTAATTTCATGACTTTGGATAGTTACATTTTGGAAATTATGTCTTATTTCTTCTCTTTTTTTCTTTATATAATTGACTTTTTTTATTGTTCTTATATTACATAAAATGAAACAAGAACATGTATGTTGTGCCTTTTCAAAATGATCTCAGAATCATTTCATCTATCTATCTATCTATCTATCTATCTATCTATCTATCTATCTATCTATCTATCTATCTATCTATCTATCTATCTATCTATCTATCTATCTATCTATCTATCTATCTATCTATCTATCTATCTATCTATCTATCTATCTATCTATCTATCTATCTATCTATCTATCTATCTATCTACCTACCTACCTACCTACCTATCTACCTACCTACCTACCTACCTACCTATCTATACATGCATGCATCTATCCATATATATATATACACCCAATCCAATAACACAGCTTTTACACTGAGATATTATCAGGATTGTTTTGAATATCTATCTATCTTAACGTCCAACTATACTAATGGAAAAAAAAAAAAACATTGAAACTAATTATATATATAATATTCAAATTTAAAGATTAACTATTAATAAATAGTAAGCACTGTTTATGCTTGAATAATTTTCTTGACTTATAGAATAATATGTGGTTGATCAAATTCTAGTTAATGTTTCTAAAGGTATAGTAATTAATCTTCATACAATATATTTTCTTTATCTTACTATTTCCAGTGTTGTAAAATAAGTAAGATATAGAAATTATGGATATTTCATGCCAATGGACATGTTGGATAACAAATTTTTGTTCTTATTTTTATTTATTTTTGGTTAAATTACTTGGGATTTCAAAGCAATGAGAGGGTCATGTTTAAAAGGTTTTAGATGCATTTTTTATATAAGAAAGTACAAATAGTAATTATGGAAAGTAGCTTTTGGAGAGGGATATTAACTTTGCAAGGGTTTTATATTTAAGCATTAAGATCTAAAAAGTATTAGATAGAGGATAACCCCAATGGCCAGCTTTACAGATGCTATTCATATCAGCAGTAGATCATTTGCTAAATTGTTATAAATAAATATAAAAAGTTAAGTGTTAATAGTAATAAAGCAGGAGCAAGAGTAATATTAAATATAAATAGTTTATTTTTTCTATCTATAGACGGCGCTAATTTTATTTGAAGTGATCTCTTTAATATCCGAATGGAAGGTAGTAATTATGAAAAGAAATTTGGCAAAACAAAACGGAAATATTTGCGGTTTGTGAATTTCACTATTCAGAAGAAAAAAGAATTTAAGAAGTGAAATATCTATAAGATTATTTTACCAGCATATCATCAGTGGATAGAAACTAACTGGTGTTAGATTTTCTGCAAGCTGTAATTTCATTTTTCCCCCAAAATGTTTGAATATATCAAAGAAAAAGATTAACAGTAATAAAACAGAATTTGATGAAAGGAACCTATGCCTTTTTAAACAGTGCTTATTTATATACAAAGATTCAAAGCATTCCAAGGAATTTTTTTTCTATTCCTAATAATTTGTAATAATATATCCATAACATGAAAGCATGTGTTGATAGAAATATTAAATTTTGATTCAAGATGATTAAAATGAATAATATTCACACTGAAATCTCAAATGGTCTATTATGTTGAATAAAAGGATTGAGGGACATAATAACTTTACTGAAACAGGAAAAAATTGTTATAAGTATGGTAGCATCTATGCCCAAAACAATGCATCTAATAGATTATGTTATAATTAAGAGTAACTGCAGACAAAATAATCATATTATAAAGTCATTAATTGTACTATAAAATGTATTCTATTCCAATGAATTTTTTAAGAAATATGATGTTAGTTTTAAAAAGCATCTACTAACAAAGTGATAAGTTACAACAGTTATTAACCTAAAACAACCAAAACTATCCATACAGTTGTGCCATAAGAAATGGTTATCATGTGATGTTTGGTAGTTATTAAACTACTAAAATTATTCAATTAGTCTCTCATTACATGGAATAGTTTTAAAGAGTATATTATCGATTCAGTAAGATTATTGTTTGATTCACTAAAAAAACATTCTAATATTTTTTCCTTCTGATACTGATTGTATTATCAGTTACTTGATTATAATAAAAAAAATATCAAGGCATTTTCTGTTTAAATAAAAAAAAATGCAAATTGTATTGGCAATACAGAAATTTAAAGAGAGAAATTCAACATGTAAATAAGTCTTAAAATATGATTGCCGGATGAAAATTTTTGATAATAGTCACACTAATATTTAACACTTTGAGCTTTGTATGTAAACTCCCTATTTTGTCTATTGTCTGAATATATGTTTGTCTGTAACACTTTACTGGAGCACTTCCTGAATTTTGTTTATTCAAAGGGTGCTCCAGTAAATAATGTTATTATATATTTTGTCTGTTATCTGTAATGATATCAAATTTACAACAAAGTATGGCTTTTATTTTTTGAAAAAAAAAACTATATATAATTTACTTATCAAATAAAACAGTTATATTTAAAAATTTTAATTTTAAATCAGCTTTATTAATAAAGCTAAACTTATTAATACTTTAATTTATTGTGTACATTTCAAAAATGTATCTTGTTGGGTACATTTATGAAGTGTACCAAACAGGCAGGGTTGTTCCAAACATGTTTCTTTTCAATTATTCAATTGTGAATTTCTCACATTTATTTATAAGTAAATAAGCATTTATTTTTATATGACGCTATGCATACAATTGTATTACATTCAAAGATCAGCCTTTCAAGCTAATTGTGCATGTGTCTTCTGCGAGTGTTAAATAATAAATGAATACTTCACTCTACAATACAAGATATAGTATTTATGCAGGAATAAAAGGAATCCTCTTATTCCTATGACTCAAATTCTTTTATATGAGCAAATCTGAAGTACTGTTGAGTAAAGCATGAGAGTAGAATTCTCACTTTAAATTACTATCTAAGATGTTTTGAATGAATGATGTCAGAGTGACGTTTAGTAAATTCTAGACAATTTCACTGACATCATTCATTCAAAACATCATAGATAGTAATGTAAAGTGAGATTTCTACTCTCACACTTTACTCAACAGTACTTCAGATTTGCTCATATAAAAGAATTTGAGACGTAGGAATAAGAGGATTCCTTTTATTCCTGCATAAATACTATATCTTGTATTGTAGAGTGAAGTATTCACTTATTATTTAACACTCGCAGAAGACACATGCACAATTAGCTTGAAAGGCTGATCTTTGAATGTAACACATTTATTTATATAATATTAAAATCTTTTGTTTAATTTATATTCATTTTTAAAAAAAAATTGTTAAATCAATCAATTAAAAAAATAGATGGCTTTTCCTTAGGCTGGGTATAAATGTGTATTAATGTAAATCTTAAAAATAATAATAAAATCCTATTAAATATATAAATGGTACACTTTTATTTATTTATTTATATGTCTAAGCATTGGCCAGGAAGTAAACCTGGGCCAACTGCTTGAAAGAAAGCTATGCTACCTGCTAGGCCACCAACACTTGGCATATTTTAATCATCTCTTGATCAATGACACTAGAATGATATTTAGTTCAATTAAATTAAAACAACTTTTTGTAATCTTTAAAATGGAAAGTCTTTTACTCTGACGAGATACTAGGAAAGTTTTAAATTATAATGGTAATATGAGGTGTTTAAAACAAACAGAATGTTTTAGAAATATATAAACACATGAAGTTATGACATTTGACCTTAAAAATTCTTATATAATTGTAATTTCTAAAAAAAACAAAAGTGACAAAAATACGGTAGTAATTATCATAGAATTACATTGCCACTACTATATGAAAAATATTTTCAAAAAGTTTGTCAAATAAGTTACTTCCTATCATAGATAAATGATTACCACACATTTATTTGAGTATCAGAGAATCAGAAATAATATACACATAGTCTACTTAGTCAATAATATGACAAGAGTGTTGGAAGTTAAAGGACTAATATATAAGCTAATTTTATAGAGTTACTAAAGGCATTTCATTCAGTAAATCATAAGATTTTGGAAAAAGGTTTGATATTTAGTTGTCCACCAAGAAACTTAAGTTTTTTGTCACAGCTTCTATATACTAGAATTTAAAAAAAATCCTTATTGCCATTGATGTAAAGTCTGGGATATTTGAAGTGAATGTTGATGTTAAACAAAAATGTGCACCACTTGCAATATTATTTAAACTTTTATTTTGGTTGCCTTTGAAAGAGTCAATTCAAATGATGATATACTTCATATTATGAATGTTTAATAATATTTATGAAAAAATTGTTTTATATTTCATATTCAAAAATACAAGTTTTTTTTATCAATCTGTAACATGTTGCTTTTAAAGTTACTGACATGAGATTGTGAAGTAACTTAAATATCTTATTAGCATTATGGAGGAAAAGATGAAGTTACATACCCATAATCACCATTTCATATGCTTTCATATGCTGTTAATAGGAGTACCAAACTCTCCATACAATTGTGCCACAAAATTCATCCATTGATTACAAAGGCTTGCACTTGGTGGCACTACTGTATGAAGATTTTGGTACTCATAAAGTTGCATATTAAAGTACAACATATAATTTAAGATAAAAATTAGCAAACTCTCCATACAATAGTTCCACCCAGTGCAAGTAATAGTAATTACTAGATACTTCCAATCAGATGATGGTCACTATGGTTATTAAAAATGATAAACAATAATGTTTAGATATTGAACTGGGTTTAGATCTGTATGACTGACTACACAAGTAAACTAGCTTGAATTGAAGCCATTATTGTGTTTTAATTTGGAGTTTATTAGATTGATAGTTAACTAAATTGGTAAAAGGTGTTTACTAGAGGGTTGTATTAGATCCAAAGATCTAAGTGCAGTGCTTTAAAATCCAAGGCTCCTCAATGATGATGGTCCTAAGCTAGAAATTATTTTTTGGATATTGGATGAATATGCATTAAATAGTGATTTTATGCACAAACCTTTTAGCATCTATTGATTACTATGGCTTGCACCAGAGGTCACTACTATATGGAGAATTTGCTACAATTTTAATTGATTGTCTAAGCATAGGAAATGGTGGTCATGTGATGTTTTAGTGGTTTAGTAATCTAAGAAACTAACATATTGAATGATGAATGCATTTCATTTTAATAATAAAACTACTACAATTAAATTAGTTATATACGAAGTTAATATTCTATCTGTTAGTTGTATGAAGAAAAACTTGAACTTGTCATTGATTTAACATAAAGATGTAAAAAAAAATAATTTAAGAATATACAGAAAAATACCATAATTCATGAGAGTAGCAACTTTTCTTATTCAACTGTAAATTTTACTTCCAAGAACATGGATGCTATTGTAAGAAAAGCATATTATAAATATATTTTGAATCAAGTTTAGTACTTTCAAGGACTACTTATCCATACCAGTGAATTTTATGTGAGTGGGGTTATGCATACATATGTGACAAATTTATTCAAATGGATTCAAATTATATGGCCAGATTTTTTGTCAAAAAAAGGAAGCAGTTATTCCTTACTATTCCTGGAGTTGGGATTGTTTTTTATATAGCCAACAATCCCAACTTCTGCTTCCCCCTTTTGAGAAAATGGGCCATATAATTTGAATACATTTGAATAAACATCCACCCAAGTAAACATCACTGCTATGAAAATAAGGCCATAACTAGTCCTTAGAAGTGCTAAGCTTGATTCAAAACACATTCATAATAAGTTTTTCTAACAATAGCAACCAAGCACTTGAAAGTCAAATTCATAATTATCATAGAGGATTTATAAGATGAATTGGTATATTCCTTGACCTGCTGTATATGATATTGTTATGGGAGTCACACAACCACTATAATGCTTATGATAAACTAATGAATGCTATTCGATTCCCAATAAGAAGTTTAATGATGAACCTCATTTCCTTGTGAGAAGCAGACCTCATTTGTATTATACTCTAGGGATAAGCATTGACTATTGTAATCATAAAATATGATCAGGAATGGAATATGATAAAAGTAGTATCTACTGATAGGTTCATCATTGCTGAATGCTCATATAATGCACTATAGGTGATGTTGCAGTAGTCATCATCATCATTATTATTACTATTATTGTTGTTGTTATTATTATCAGTATTATTATTGTTATTTTGGTCTTTTGCTAAAAATTCTGGCATTACTAAAAGAATGTCTCAAATGGATTACAGCTCCTCTTTAAGTGCTGATGTCTTTTAAATTCACTTTTCTAAATTGCCTGGAAATTCTCAATTGTCTTCTGAGTATAGATTGTCCAATGAGTGTTTTATAGATAATATTTCTATTGATGGTTTCAACAACAATGATAATATATTTGCTATCAAAGAGCTGAAATTAAATTCAAGTTTAGATGATATATACCTTCTTTAATTTATAAAGAGTGGGTGGAATGCATCGCTATCCCCCTATGTTTTATTCTTTGTTCCATTAACTCCCTTAAACTTGCTAAAATTATTATAGTTCTTCATACACTTGCATGAATATTTGAAAGGTGTATTTATTCAAAAAACTTTTAATGACATAAATAAGGTTTAACTCAGGTGCAATATAGTTTTTTACCTAATAGATCAGCTGAAAGTAATCTTCTAAGAAAAATGGATCACATTGCTAATGCCCTTAAAGATAAATTTCCTCTAGATGTTGTCTATTTTCATCTCTACAAAACATTTGATTAAGTTGACCATTCTATATTGGTAGATAAATTATACAAATTAGTTTTTTTTTTGTAATTTGACACTATTGTTTGAATCTTTTGTTAGAGAAAGAATGGCTTACGCTGAATTTAATAACAAGTTTTCTAATCTATACTGTTGCAATCTAGGAATATCTCCAAGAAGTATACTTGCATTCTTACTATTTAACATTTAGTTAGATGATTTAGGAGAAAATTTAAAATTTTCACAACTGTTGTATTATGCAGATGATTGTAAAGTATTTAGAAATATTAACTCAATTACTGAATGCATACATTTACAAAAAAAAATATTAACAATTTTGGAAAATACTATAAAAATAATAAAGTGGATATTAATATGAATAAATGTTCAATTGTTTCTTATGCCAGAAAATCTGAAATCTTAATCCGTTCTTATTATATTGAAGACCATAAAATAAATTTGGTTGATGTCCAGTAAGACTTTGGCATTATTTTTGCTAGCAATACGTTATTTCACCATCACATCAAAGCTATGATAAATAAAGCTTTTAAAATTATGGGTGTAATTTTAAGGTATGGTAGACAATTTACTAACTCTACAAAACATATATTGTTTATCATTTTGCTTCTACCAATTGTGGAATATGAATCTGCTGTTTGGAACCCAAGTTCCAAATGAGATATTATCAGAATTCAATTAATCTACGATAAATTTTCTAAGTATATTAAATTAAATAAGCTTTATATATCTCTAACTGTTGGAAGAAAGATTAGAGATCTTAAATGCTTATATAACCTTGCCACTCAGAAAATTATTTTAACAAACAAAATCTCAAATATTACAACTAATTAATCATTTACATAAAACACAAACATTTAATTTATTTTACATTAAAGCTTGTCACTATAACACATTAAAATTTTTATCTTTGTTTCATTTGCCTAACACTTATAATCAACATTTATTAATGAAAATACTTTTGTATTAGATTTTACAAAAATTGTTACTATTATTACAAGGCAATATGACATAAGGATGTATTCATCATATGATATTTGTCCTTGCTTATTTATATTATTATTTATTAATTATTGGCACAATTCTGTAATTGGCTTAAGGCTGTAGTTTTGTATAGTAAATAAAGTGAATTAAATTATTATTAGTAGTAAGTGTTACATTGCTTGTCACTGCACACATAAGCTTACACCATTTAACTTAGGAATATATATACAGTTTTAATTTATATAGTTACATATTTTAATTGGGGGGGGGGGTTACACTTGTGCATGGGTTGGTGGGATAAGTGAGTTAAAAGGCTTTAGGGTGCATATGCACACATCACTTTGATATTTTGCATAAAGTTGAAAAAAGATAGGTCATTGTTAGTGATATGTTTTGAATAGCTACATACTCTTGTTGTTTGGATTGCGTATACTGTTGTGTGGTATTGTGAGTTATTAGTTCAGCTCATATGAGCATGATGTGTAATTAGATACATTTAAATCTGTTATATATAAGAAATATATGGATGGTTGTTTCTACTGCACTGACTTGCAATGTTTGATATATTTTTTATGGTATTGTGTAGCCACAATAGAGCATGATGTGAGTTTTGATGAGGTTGAGGTCAACTACAGATGTTAAGATTGATATACATGATATTTAGCTTAATGTAAATAACTTCCAATTAGATGGGATTAGATTGATATAAACTATCGGCTTGTGACAATCCATTTTTGGCAGGGAGTGCAATTGGAATTGTGATAGTTTGGTAACTAATTAGAGGCTTTATTGTTGTCTAAAGTGGTGGCAAAAATATCAGGGTGTTATTTCTTTAGCCCTGACTTTATGCTGCATCAGTTTCTTGTAGAATGTAAAAGGGTGGCATCTAGTATTATCACTGAAGGTGAAAGTGTAGCAAGTGCATCAAAATGCATATAGAGTGGATGTGGCTGCACAGATTAAAAGTGTGGAGGCTCTGCAGAATATGGTAATGATGTCTAAAATCTTGGTAGTATAAATTTTTAAACTAATAGTGTAATCTTATAAAAGTATTAAAATTAATTAGACATTATTATTTATTATTATTACTATTATTAACTTTTTACATCCTTCACATGATCACCATTTTTTATAATTGCTTATAACTGTTATTAAAACAAGCAAAACTCTCTATATGTATTGCCACTCAGTATTGCTGGAAGGTTGCATTAGATCCTAAGATCTAGGTGCAGTACTCTCTGATCCAAGGCTCCTCACTGATAAAGCCACTAGCCAGAAACTAGTCTGGAGATATTGAATGAGTAGGCACTAGATGGGTATTTTATGCACAAACCTTCTGGTATCCATTGATTACTCTGGCTTGCACTGAATGGCAATACGTATAGAGAGTTTTGCCTGTTTTTTTTTATATCCTTAGTAATTCCCATGTTGTAGTATGGTTCAGTTATATGGAATTATCATAACAAGACAAATATAAGAAAAAAATAGTCTGTTTTTGATAATTTTTTACAATGAAATAATCTAAATAATGATCACTATATTGACTTAATACTGAGATGTAAAACAAGAGATCTTAAATTTCTTTATAAATTTATTTCCTAGAATATTTCTGTATTTAATTTGCTTTCTATATTAAATATCAAAAAACAGAATTATAATAATCGGACTCACAATATTTTTGAACTTAAAATTTGTAAATCTGATATATTAAAATATTCTCTTTTACTTCGTTTACCTAGAACTTATAATCTCATAATAAAGATTTTGCTAGTAAAGATATTTTTAATTTAAATTTTAAACAATTCATTAATTAAAATCATCTTAAAAAAATATTACTCTTCATTTCATTTGATATATTACCTTTTTACTTATTTGTTCATTTTACTGTTTTTCTATTTTATTGTTATTATTTTGTTTTGTTTTTTTTAATGTTTATTTAGGTTTGTGTATGATAATTAATTTATAATTGGCTAAATCCTGATGATATGTTCATTAAATAAAGAAAGAATTGAATTATTATTAAGTTTCAAAATGCACTTTATTACTTCTTTTAGTTTACATAGTTTCTACTACATTGCGTTTACTTTGATCGAGCATAGCTTATAGTTCCGATTTACCATTCCTTTGCATACATTTTTTGTTTGTGATAATTTTGAAAATGTTCTTTGTTCTATAGTTTACAAATACCGCAATAAATTTAGTGACTCAATTTTTTTTGTCTTGTTTTTCATATAGTCTTGATTGTCCTTTTAAAAGCGACCAAGTTGCGGCGTACAAATCGGGTCTCACGATAGTTCTATCTCTGATATGTATTAGTTTATTTATAAATGTAGCCGGATGACGCCAAATCCAATTATTTGCGGATGTGTGTCTTTGATCCAATTTTTGTTTAGTCTTGTGACGTTAACAGCAGCTATTCTAACTTTCATTGTGATTTTATATATTTTTTATTATTATTATATACATTTAATTGTATTTAAATATATAGTTTTAATTGGACTTTATTTATAAAAGTAAATCTATAAATGACCTCAAATAAAAAGGTTCACTTAAGTATTGAATAATAAAGACAACTTTTATTTTTATATTTTAAGTAAAATTCGTTATCCTTTAATATTAGAAAATGTATATATATAAAAATTATCTATTACTACTACTATTATTATCTTCATCATCATTATTATTATTATGAGTTTTTTTTTTCATATGTCACAGCATCGGCCGGAAGGCAAACTCGCAACAACCGTCTGCAATCAACTCCTTGCTTGCAAGGCGGCTCCGCTGACCTCTCGGCTAACAACGAAGTTGGAATGATAACACTTGCTTGTGAGTGGATGTTACTTTAGCTGATGATGATATATATAGAACTGATCATTGCTTTGTAATTATATAATAGGTCTATATTATCTATGTACTAATTTAGTAATATTTCATCATTTTCAATTTCTAAGTATACTCTGTTAAATATCAATTGTAGACTTAGAGTCTGAAATAAACCAAAGAAATTTCATAAGTCTACATGATATAAAAGTGAAATGAATACAATATACATGACTAAGATGAAGGGAAATTCATTGTATTATTTATTAATTCAAAACTGTATTTAATTAATAAAAAAATCTAAAATATACGATACTAAAGAGAGATGCTAATGATATTTATCTATTGCATGTTAAATATCCAATTTAAATTCAAAAATTTTTTCTTGTATAGATCATTGAAGCTAGTGTAATTTTCAATCAAAATAAATATTGAATATATAATTAATTTTTTTAAAGCTGAGTCAAATAAACTTATCTATTTCTAAGCTTATAAAGATTCAAATAAGACACAGAAGTCTTCAGAGAACATGAATACGGTTCCCTGCTAACGTTATTTATCAGAAAATTTTATATCTATTCGAATTTTTTTATCAAATCTATATTATTAAACTTTTTAAATTTTAAATTAAGTTAAAAACCTTTTTGCCTTTCAAAAATATTAAATGATTAAATTTTGTAAAACCGAGTAAAAAAAAAAATTATCTATTTGTATGCATACAACAATTAAACATACTCCAAAGAGGACACCAGTATTATTTTACTCTGGTAAATTAAGCGGGAAAAATTGGATATGCAAATATTATAATGATATGTAAATATTATAATGCATATTTGCATATGTATAAAAAATATATATTCAGTAGTTTTCATTTTCTAATACGTTACAACAACAAATTTTTGCAATTTATATAATCACTTAAAACTATATATTATATCATCCTTTTGTTTTATTTTGTAAATATAATAATAAAACTAAGCTCACCATATATTTTCATTTTCTATTGAGTCTTTGAACGTCATTAATTTGAATAATAATCATTCTTTGAAATATTCAGAGCTAATGCTTAGAACAAACATTATGAAAGTTAATACGTTATTTTGTTTATTTATCTATTTAAAATTATTGCCTTCTTATGCACACTTTACTAATTCTATATGAATGTTATTTTATGCAATTAAAACTTTTATGACATGCATGCACTTCGTTATCTAAAAATAATTTTTACACTCGTTAAGACAAATTAATAATTTACAAAAAGGATTTAAAAAGCAATAAAAAATGGGTGGATGATATTATTTATTCTATGCTACTCCGAGTTTGTTTTGGCTTCTGTTTACGTTTGTACGTTAATACTAATGCAAATTAGTATTTTCATTAAAAGTTCATCATATATTTAGAATATCTAATGACTTTTTTTTGACCGCTATATTCTAATGAAATATTAACCATTTATGATAGGACAATAATAATAAAAACTTGAGGTAAAAATATTATATAAATATATAGTTAATGAATATATATATATCAATTTTTTCAGCATGCTGTTCAATATGTTAGCCACTTTCACATCTCCCTCATTTTTTTCTTTCCAAAATAATATATAAATATAGGGGACTTGAACTCAGACTTTCAAGCACCTTTCAACTATTCACACTATCTCATATCACTGATACCCATGATCACACATGGAGAAAATATCAATAATCACCAAGATACATATTTCGTGCTGAACTAGCACTCATCAGTTGGCCCAGATTATCATTTCTCACACACACACATATATATAATAAGTGATCAGTTTATATTAAGATAGAAAATCATCACACTTTAATGGACAGGCTTCAATCTACTCCAACCTTCAACTCTTCTGCCATCCATACCCCTGAAAATCTGATGATGGAAAGCCCAAATCCCATGCTGATGCCAATATTGTATCATGCACATGTTGACCTCAAGACACTCTGACCTCTCATGTTCATGACTGTATCCATTCAAATAGATAGAAAAGGAATAGGCAGAATGCAGGCTTAATATGTAATATTTGAAATATTGGCACTCTTCATATACTTGGAGCCGAAAAATAATATATAATAAACACAATCTTTCTAACTTTTTAAATCTTTCTAATTTATCATTGAATCATTAATATTCACCTCATCCTACCTTCAATCATTTTACATGATTTTTATTAAAAAATATATAAATATATTAAAGAACCTCTACCCTACCTCATGTTTCTTTAAAATCATATGAATAAAAATACAATAAAAGACTAGTGACCCCCCCCCCCCCGTGATGTAATTAATGGTGAATCACCACTCATCAGTTGACTTAGGTCATCACCTCTCATATATATCTCTATTAAATGCAGAATTTACATGTGCCAAACGTACTCCACCCATAGCTTTGACGCCATCCACTTCTGATAAATATAGTAATGATTATCACCAATCATTTATTAAACTAGAGATTGGGTCATTTGTCTTTTATTGTATCTTTGTTAATATAACTTTTTTAAAAAAGTGATAGTCTGGAGGTTATTAAATATATAGTTAAGACTTTACATATGGAAAAGAGAAATGTGAATCAACTCCATGAGTATGTATATAATTTTTAAAAAATCAGATGTATTAATCTTTAACTAAGGTTTAAAGTTTATATCTGGATTGGAAACAATCTCAAGTTTAGTAAATGATTAGTGATAATTATTACTGTATTTATCTGAAGTGGATGGTCTCAAAGATATGAATGGAATGAGCTTGACTCCGTAATTGATAAGTTAATATCTTCTGTTCTATATTACTTTTCACAATGCTTTGCTACAACCCACTACTGACAGTTTTGATTATCCCAGCAATCTTCTTCAGAACTTCTACTCAAATTTAGCAGTTGAGATTTGGAAATATAAATAAAAGTACTGAAGAAGATTGCTGAGGCAATTGAAACTGTCAATAGTGGATTGTAAAAAAGCATTGTGAAAAATAATAAAGATTATAGTTGATATTAATATTATATGGATTTAGCAATGCAATAAGGAAGATAAAGTCAATTATCAAATTGTTTTACCATTTCCAAAAATATCATAAATAATAACAATCTGCACTTTTTACAACGACATACATATTTCCATACTTTTCTCTCTCTTTTTTTTTTTTGCTATTTTTTTAGTTAGCATACTAATAATAATCATTATTTTATACACACACACATATACACATCTTTATACTCATATAATTAAAATTAGCCTGAATTCAAAACTCAACTAGACTAGCCAAGAAAATAAAATCAAAAACACAACCAATGGTTTCACTGCTACAAGCAGACTTCTCAAGTGTTAAAAACTATAAAATAACATCATATTTATATTAAACATTACCCACAATTCCATTTACTTCCCATACACCCTTAATATTAAAAGAACTTTTAAATAAGTTAATTTCTTCAGAATAATCAATTTTCAATAATAAATATTCTTTAATTCTTCTTTTTATTTCATTTCTCTCAAAAAAGACAACTTTAGCTTCCTCAAAATTAATAGTGTTGCCTATATCCTTTTCATGGACATATAAAGCAGAACTAAGATATTTTTTTCTAACCCTACTTTTATGTATCTTTATTCTTTCATTTAAGCTCAAACTACTTTGAACTATATAATCCTTACAAAAACAAGGGATAATGTACACTACACCAGGAATAGTCTTCCTATCAAAAATTTCCTTTGTATTATTTAATAAATTATTCAAAGTAATACCCCTTTTCCAAGCAATTTTCTTATTTTCTCACCAAAAGTTCTAAAAAATTTAACTTAATAAAATCTAACTCCCCTCCTTCTATCACATATCTTATAGACGGATCAAAACAATTAAACTCATTTATCTGTTCCTTCAATTTATCATTCTCAATTACAAACAAACAATCATCCACATATCTAACAACTTTAAAAATAAACAAGTCTTTATAATAATAATTTCCTCTTCCAAATAATTAATATAAACCGAACAAACTAAAGGAGAAATAATATAACCTATTATCAACCCTTCTTTAATTTGATAAAAATTACCTTTATAAGTAAAGTACATAAAATCCTCTAATAATAAAATCAAATCTTTGATTCTTTAATTTTATTTTTTGACAAAGATCCTTGCTTAACCAACATGGACATAAGAACATCAATACTGCTTAATCTATTAACAGACTGATACATATTCTCAATATCTAAACTACCAAATACCCAATTACTTTCTATTTTAAAATTATTAATCTTATCAAAAGCCTCAAAAAAATCAGAAACTGTGTAATGACCAAAATCAACAAATTGTTTTTAAAATTTTTTTCAAGAAACTAGAAATATCCTCTACCACATTACCTGTAAAATCAAAAATAAATCTTAACAAAAAACCATCTTTATGAGTCTTAATACTTGCAAACATCTTAGAAATAAGAAAATTGTTTGGGAAAGAGGTATTACTTTGAATAATTTATTAAATAATACTAAGTAATATTTACTGAGGCTATAACCTCGATAATATGCGTATAAAATGCGATAGTAGGGATCTCTACAGGTGTTTTAACCACAAGCTTATGCTATGGAAGAAAAAAGGGGAACCCTTCTTTACTTCAATCTACTTTCTATTTAAATAGGTGAAGCTGAAGCGGTTAGATCTGTGAGTGTGAAGCTATTCAATACTTCACTGATTAAGTCCACATTTCTTATTACACATTAATACTCGCGAAATCTTTCGATTTACAACGAGTCAATGGAAAGATTTTATATTTAGAAATCTATTACAGTAATTTAAAGTTGTAATTATAAATTTATTAAACGCACATTGATTACGTAAGTAATATTTACTGAGGCTATAACTTCGATAATACTAAGGAAATTTTTGATAGGAAGTCTATTGTTTATATAAAGTAGTAATGGTTGTTTCCATTTTTATCAAAGATAAATAGATATATGGGTATTTTTTTCTGTTTTCAGATTATCTTTGAAGATGATTTTATTTAATAAATAACACATATATAATACAAATAAAATGCCCATTAATTAAAAAAAGAAATATTACAATAAGAAAAAATAAAAAATATAATGGTAATAAACTATTATATACAGTCTTCCAATCTGCAGAAGTACTTTCCTTAAATTGAAATCAATGCCTTTAAATGATATTGTTAAAAAATGTAAAAAATGAACTTTTTGATATTCAGAAATATTTGAAGGCAATTGAACATTTAATAATTTTAAATTGGGATGTACATAAAATTGTTTGTGAAAATAGATTTAAATTATTTGAACTTAAATTACGTAATAAATTTGAATAATATTTTATTTGGAAGTGGATAGTTGAAATTGAAATTCGAGGTTGAAATCTCTAGTGTGTTACATACTTACTGAAAGATCAGATGTCACGAATAGTGTTGAAATGATATTAAACCAAACTCACAACAAAGATTATGAGAAAAGAACATCCTTTCTCTACTCTTTTTCTATATTCTAGAGTGGAGCTTTAGGTTTGAAGAGTGAGAAAAGGGTCCCCTTTTCTCATAAAATCTTTGTTGTGTGTTTGGGTTTGGAATGTCATTTTGACAGCTATTCGTGCCATCTGATTGGCTATCAGTTAAGTATTGTAATGAGCACTAGAGATTTGCAGTATCTTGATTTATTGTAATAAATTTGAGAAAAAAAATTAATAAGTGGTATCTACAAGCTTATAATGATATGAATTTTGTGAATTTGTCAAATAAAAATATACAGTTGAGACAGTTTAAGAAATTAACCAAAACTACTTCTGTGGATTGGAAGACTTATTACCATTATATTTATTATTTTTAGTGTTATATAATATATAAAGAGCTATATATATATATATGAAAGAAAAAAATTTTTTTAAAAACTTGATGGTTGTTTATGTCAATAGTGGTTTACCAACCTCTCTGGTTATAACTCCTCTCTTTCGGTGTTTCATGGGTAATCCTAAACGATTTATGCAAATTTTGCAACTCAGATCAAACAAGATATGGGGATTTCAGTCAGTTCTCCAATAGTAAGTTTCTGAATCTATATCATTGAAGAAAATCTTTAAAGGTAATTTATGAAAAAGAAAATAAATTTTATTTACTAAAACCTGCCCTCTATTGATCATTAATAAGGATAAGGTTTTACGTAAATAAAACTTGTTTTTCTTTTTAATGTCCTTTAAATTTTCTTGCAATGATATAGATTGCAGAAACTTTACTATGTGGAGAAACTGAACTGATATCAGACCCATATAGCTATCTAGTTGGATAGGCTGAGTTTGAAGACTTAAATGTAAAAATTCATGCTGAAACTGATAGAAACGTTTTGTAAATGTTGGGTTAGTGTTTAGTCTAGTTTTATACTCCTTCCCTTCACTGATGAGAGCAATCAGCTTGAATCGCTGTTGAGGTTGGAAAAATGAAAGAGAAGTGAATATTGCTCTGGTTTATGTAACAATGTGTTTGGAGGTCTTGGTAAAGTCATCTATTGTATTATATATTGTGTGATTTTGTTGTGAGTTTGATTGAATGCTGCTTATTAAATACATTTGTTTTTGATGGTCAGATGTATAAACAAATATCAGGTTAGCTATGGGTTCACCTGTTTTTCCAGCACTGGCTTCTATTTTTATAGAGAACTTGGAAAAAAAAATGTAATATCAACAGTTAAAAAACCATCTGTATGGCAAGAGTTTTTTTGATACCTTTCTTACTTGGTTTCATAGTAAGCATGTTTTTGATGAATTTTTAATTTTCTTAAATTTTTTCCAAAGGAACATCAAAGTTACTATGGAAGTAGAAAATTATAACCAACTTCAATTCTTAGATGATTTAATTGAAAGAAGAAAGAATGCTTTTTTAATCCCATAGAAAGCAAATCCTCTGGTAGATATCTATATTTTTCTTCTCATTACCATCCAGACAATTATTTTAATGAAAAGACTCGTTAAACTAAAACTTTCTGACAGATTTTCAAAATATCTTTTCTACAAAAAATTTCTTTATAATAATTTTGATCACAGAATTATTAATAGGCCTTTTTTATAAAATAAGAAAAAAGATTTTGGTACTTCAAAAATTAAGACTGATCTGTCATAAATAAAGGGACCAACTGATAAAATTGGTAATATTTTAAAGAAAAATAATATCCACACAATTTATACATTTAAAAAAAATTAATGAAGTATTTTCAGACCCTAAAGAGAAAATTTCTTTGGAGTATCATGGTGTATATGAAATTCCATGTGGAGTTTGTTTACATTCATACATTGGACATACCAATTATAGAATAAACATAAGAAAGTATGAACACATTTTGGCAGTTAGAGAAAGAGATAATTCATCAGCCATTTATTCACACATTAAATTAACTAACCATGACATCAATTTTAATAAAAAAAACATATTCTGGTAAAAATTGAACAATATGATCAGAAATTCCTCTGGGAATCTATAGAGATTTTTAAAAGGTCCATGAACATAAATGAAAAGTGTGAATTAAAAAAATTAAAAATATTGGAAAAATCTATTGGAGGATAAAATATTTTTTAAAATTTCTCAACCAATAGAATTTGAGAGTAATGAGAAAATAACAAAAGAAAAAAAAACAATTTTAAATTTCACATCACACATTTTTATGATTTGAGAAGGAAGAAACTATGAAGAAAGTATTTGTTATTGTACTGAAATGTCAGCTATTTAGCTATTATATTTATATTACATGGAAGCTCCAAGAAATAATACTAAGAACTCATCATTTATCCATGAGAATATTAAAATATACATATATATTTAAAATTACATATATCATAGAATGATTTAAACTAATAGTGGGAAACCTAAAATAAAATGCTATTCTTGTAATTGAGTAAGATATTTATAGTAAGTTTCAAACTGTAATTATAAAAGATGATAAAATTTGTAATATGATTATAGTATTTAAATTGTTTTTGTGAATATGGGAAAATTCGTTGAACATGATTGAGAATTGAAAAATAAGAGAATTGTTTTTTGTATAAATGATATTATAAGTATCTTGGATTGAGAGGGGAATATATTTATAATAATAATATCATCAAGATTATGATTGATTATAGTTGTTTATGTGAAAGAGAAGAATTTATTTTTAAATTATATTTTAAAATAATATAAATATTTATATATATAATTATTAAAATTTTTTAAATTTTAATATTTATTATATTTTTTTAAAAATTATAAAATTTTAAATTTTTTAATTTAATATTTTTAATATTTTAATAAAAATAAGAGTAAAAGAAATCATTCAAGAATGTTGTAAAAAGTTCACTATGAACAAAGAAATGGTTTGTGAAATCCAATGAAAATGTCTAGTACATACAATTTTATATATGGACATCCAAAAAAAAAAAACACCTTCTTTCTAAGATTTGAAATACAGGCAATTTTTATACCTGGAACTTAATTGTAAATATAGGGGATTTGAACTCAGATTTTCAAGCAACCTTCAACTATCCACCCTATCTCATACTACTGATACACATGACCACAAATATGTAGAAAAGATAAATAATCACCCATATATATTTTGTGCTGAGCCAGCACTCATCAGTTGGTCCAGATTATCATCTTTCACACACACACACACATATATAATGAGTGCTCATGTGTGGGAGATGATAATCTCAGCACAAAATACATATATTGGTAACTATTTATCTTTTCTACATGTGTGTGTTCTTGTGGATCAGCAGTATGAGATAGGTTGATAGTTGAAGGTTGTTTGAGAGTCTGAGTTCAAATCCCCTATATATATTTTATCCATAAACTTTTTTTCCTTTAATACATATATATTCAAAGAGAAACTGAAAAAATGATACATTTTTATAATTTTTATTTGTATTACATATACACAATAACATTCTTATATCTTCTCCTTTACTTTTTTTTGCATTTCTTTTCATATATTCATATATATTATTTTTTGTATTATCTCCTCTTATATACTTTAATGCAATCTTTTTTTATAACTCCTTTATTTTGCTTAGAGTTTCAATTGTCCTGAAGCCTTCATCAGGGCTCTCTATGTTTCACTTCTCTCTTTACAACTGTAACTGTAGAGTTGCAATTGTAAAGAGAGAAGTGAAACTTATAGAGAGCTCTGATGAAGACCAAAGGATAGTTGAAACTGTAAATAAAATAAATAAGTTATTAAACAAAGATTGCATTAAAGTGTATAAGAGGAGATGATAAAAAAATTTAATAAACACAACAAATAAAATCTAATGCATTTGTTCTTTTATTTAAAAAATAATATTGTATTCGGAAAAATATAATATAAAAACACATTCGTAAATGGATTTAATTTATTGGCAGAATTTATCAATTGTATCAACCCCAAAATTCAAATTCTTATAAATTTATTACACTAAATTATTATTTTCAATGTATTTCTTGATTTTAAAAGTTATAAATTTGTATTATATAACATCATCCATACGTTGTTTGAATATAAATACTTCAAGAAGTACGATTTTTGCAGAACTTTTTACAAATCTTTATATATAATTATTTTAATAGTAATATAAGGTAATAAAAAAATTAAGAGATAAAAGTAAATGGAAATTACATGAGTGGTCTAGATTTTCCAGATGATATAGTTTTATTGAAAATAATACTTTAGAGCTTCAGGAAATATTGCATGAATAATCACATTAAAATAAGAAAGTCGGTTAAAGAGAAACATCACGTGATCACCATTTCTTATGCTTGCTTATAACTGTTATTAAATAGGCAAAACTCTCCATACAGTTGCACTATTCAGTGCAAGCCAGAGTAATCAATGGATGCCAGAGTAACCAATTGCTGCTGGAGGGTTACATTAGATCCTAAGATCTAGGTGCAGTGCTCTCAGATCCATGGCTCCTCACTGACAAAGGCCAAAGCTAGAAATTAGTCTTGGATATTGGATAAGTAGAAACTATATGGGGATTTTATGCACAAGCCTTCTGGCATCCATTGATTACTCTGGCTTGCACTGAGTGGCAATACTCTATGGAGAATTTTGCCTATTTTAATAGGTTAAAGATAAATGCTAAAAACACTAAAAGTAATGTTCAATGGATTTTGTCAGAAAAAATAAAGATTGATAATGATAAATTAGAATAAGTTGACAATTATCAACACCTTGGATATATTATAATTCACATGAAAAAAGAATGAGTAAAATTAAAAACAGAATTAAATTTGGTTAGAAAGAACCCAATATTAAAAGATAATAGGTGCAATTTACTTATTCTTGTTTATAGGTGTCAGACATGGAATTTTAAAAGAACTGCAATCTATAGAAGACAATTGAAATAAAAAAGGATGTAAGTTGTCAGTATCATGAAGATATCAATAATGAAATACTTGGGTCAAAGACAGAAAGAATGGAGAATGTAAAATGGATATTGTATGGATATATTTCTAGAAGAAATGTCAATTGATGAACATTTGATAACTTAAATTAGATCCCAAGAAATTATACAAAACTTAGAAAAAATCTAAATATAAGATGGATAAATGAAATAATATGTATTGGTGTGTTGTTGAGAAATTAAATTTGAAAAGACCTTTGTCTCACAGTGGTTCAATCATGATTGAAAATAATATTGAAAATGAAACAAATGTGTGACTTTTATAATTAGTTCATTGTTTTAGTTATGTTAAAAATTAATTTTATTTATAAATTTGTTCTAAAATAGTTGCAATTTGCCAAACAAAATCATTTAAACTGTAAGCCCATGTACATTAAAATTAAATTTTGCAAGAATGGTCTAAAACCTTAATTAAGAATGTTGGTCACTGAATGGTTAACAAGCATTATATTCTTAAAATTTAAAAAGAGATCTCTATAATACCTGAATTTTAATTGCATTTGAATGGTTATATTTTTTTTCAATAAAACTCTTACTTATTTCAAACATACACTTTAATATTAGGAAAAGTTTAGATTCCATGTCAAATGACACAGGAAGGACATTCATGCAGGCATTTGGTAAGACTAATTAAAAATAGTTTAAAACCAAATATATAAGAGTTTCCTGTCAATTAATAATAAACTCTATATGATCCATAACATTATTTTTTTTATCGTATCTTGGTCTTATAAAAGCTTATATTAATAAACTAAAGACGTTTCGTAAATTCTAGATAATTTCATGGATGTCATTCATTCAGACATAGTAAACAGTAATTTAAAGTGATTGTTTTTTCCTCATGCTTTCATATCCTGTACTTAAGATTTGCCCATATATAAGCATTTGGGTTGAAAGAATAAATGGATTCATTTATTCTTTCACAAAGACTTTATCTTGTGTTGGAAATGAAAGTATTCATTTATTAGTATTAACATTCATAAAAAGCGCATGTACATTAGCTTGAAAGGCTGATCTTTAGTTTATTACAATTTATAAACATAGCGCTATATAAATAAATGCCTCATTTACAAAAGCTTATATTGCAAGTAATAACAAATTAAGAAAAGAAAATACATAAACTACTGAAAAATTCTAAAGATATTTACTTTAAATTAGCCAAGAATTACTTTGAATTGGCAAACATAAGTAATTATTTTATAACATTATTCAAACAAATGAACACCACTAGAGAATTAATTCAAAATGTATATATAACCTAGTTTAGCTTGTCAGATAGAATTAAAACTATTCCATTTTCATGCTTATAATGTCAGCCTTTATAAAATCTAGACAGCATTAAAACATTATCTTTTTTATCTTGTTGTATTGTAGATATGAGTAGCCAATAAACATCACATGACCACCACTTCTTATGCTTGTGTATAACTGTTTTAAAACAGGAAAAACTCACTATACATACTGCCACACACAACAAGCTAGAGTAATCAATGGATGCCAGAAGGCTTGTGCATACAATTACCATCTAGTGCCTACAAGATGCAGTGCTCTTAGATCCAAGGCTCCTCACTGATAAAGGCCAGAAGCCAGAAACTAGTCTGAGGATATTGGATGAGTAGGCACTAGATAAGAATTTTATACATAAGCCTTCTGGCACTCATTGATTACTCTAGCTTGCTGTGTGTGGCAATATGTATAGTGAGTTTTGCCTCTTTTAAAGCTATGAGTAGCATGAATAAAAATAGTAATTGATGATTTGTATCTATGCATAGTTATGGTGTATTATATATATATATTCAACAATTAGTTATACTTAATAAATACTATTTATCGAATGTAATTTTCACTATACAACTCTCACACAAAATAAGGACTGCTTTTCATCCATTTTTGTACCTTGTGGAGGGTGTAATCACAAACATTTGACCAAAGACTTGTGAAAAAGATGTATGATCCCCATGATGTGTATTTCATGCTGAGCCAGCACTCATCAGTTGGCCTGGATCACAATCTCCTATACATATCTTTATCATTACTCAGTATATATTGAAAGCAAATCACTACAATTTGACACAAACCACTTAATAGAAGTATATTAACAATTTTATTAGTCATCTATTAAACTAAAAATATCTACTTAATGAATAATATTTCTATAATATGTAGTGAAAATTACAATACATAAATATTATTAGTGAGATGGATAATTTCTAGTCTAATAAATAACTAATAAAAATTATTAGTCGAATTATATTAGTGCATCTTTTACATTAGCTCAAGCCAATCACACCATCCATCTCCCCAGAAATCACACCAACCTCTCTCACACACTTAATGCACTTTTTAAATCACTCAATTCACTTCATTTCCCCTCCCCCCCAAGTCAATAAAACAGATATAGCTCACATTATAACTTTTTTGTTTTTCATATGTCATAGCATGGCCAGGAGGTGAACCCATAACCGTCTGCAACCAACTACTTGTTTGCAAGGCAGCTGCGATGACCTCTCCGCTAACAACGCTTGACACATTATAATTTTTTAAGTAGATATACACTACATTTTTTAGATATACTTAATTTCATATATAGTAAGTGTAATAATGTTCAAGGCTAAATGGGTTTTTAAGTAATTATTAAGTCAGTCAACACTTAGGCATTCCTAATATCAATAACAATCAAGTTCCAAACTATTGCCAAGACAACTTTCTTTATTGTTAAAAGGGGGTTGCCTTGAAAACAGTTTGAAATTGTTGATTGTTATTGATACTGGGATTGTCTAAGTGTTGACTGGTTTTAAATGATATATATTATATTTCAAATGTGTTTTATCACCACACTGATGCATATAACCAAAGATGTGAAAACAACGATTCCAAAAATGCACATTTCATATAAATAAATATATATAGCAAATTATTATACTTTAATTTATAAGGTTCAAATTTTCTGAACTCATGACCTTGATACTAACTACTTTATAGAATTATATATGATAACATTTACTAATCACTTATTAAACTAGATGTTATCTCTAGTTCAATTACCTACTTTAATTTACAATTAATATGTATTGTCATAAAAAGATTTCAACACCTGATCATATAAATAAAATGAATCCCTAGCATTGCAATATAAAAGTTACCGTAATAGGTTATATATTAATCTTTTTTTAATAAACTAGTATACTAACAAGCATTAGGGGCCTATTTATTTTTATTTTTTCAACACCGATGCAGTAACCTAGGTTTAAAGTTTGCTACATTTACTAAATTATGGACTCCATTTTCTTGTTCTCTATATGATATATCTGTTATAAGTCAAAAAAAAAAAGTCGATGCATATTGCTAAGTCGTCTCTAAAAGTATATTATTTTTTGTCATATATATGTGTGTGTACATGTGAGTGCATGTTTAGATATGCAGACTTGTATTTATTAACTTTATGTTGACTACTTTTATTTACTGTTATTATTATTCTTTTATAATGAGTTTATTTCAAGCTTGATAGGGCAAATCGCCAAAATATCATTTGATTTATAGACAAGATGATAAAATTTTATGTTTGAATGGAGTAATGGGAATTTAATAGTTAGTTAATTTTGTGAAAACAGAAATTTATAAAATTAATTGAATAGAAACGATGCATTACTTTTCATAACTTAAGATGTTTAAATAGCATCTTACACATACCTATATATGTATGCAAGGTGTTAATCGCAAGTTATTTATTTACTAATCTTTTTATTAGAACATAAAGAAAAGTAGCAAACATCTCTCCACCATAACTTGTGAAAAATCTGATCAATTTAATTTTCAGCTGAAAATAAAAAGTCTCAGATTAACAATTTGAGATGAAAATATAATTATAACATAAATCATCTTTTTTTTCCTCATGTGTCTTAGCATCAGCCGGGGAGCGAACCCGCTAACCCGGGACAACTACTTGTAAAGCAGCTGTCGCTGACCTCTCGACCACCAATGCTTGACAACATAAATCATCTTCAAGGTGAATTCCACAATTATTCTGATCTGTAACAATTTTGGATTAAAATGAATTAAAGCTATAATTTTAATCTGCAGAAAAAAATGTGTAAGTACACTAGAGATAGAAGTTTTTCAGTAATGTTCCAAATCTTTTTGAAATTATCATTGTGTAGAGTGTGATATCTATTGACTACTAACAGACCGCAATATGGTTTAAACTTGAATGAAATCAATAAGAAGGTAGCATGTACTCTATTAATAGCTGCAAGAAGGAAATTTGGTATAAAAAGCAACAATTTACTACTAAATTTTCTAATTTTTTTCCTCATGTGTCATAGAATCAGCAGGGAAGTGAACCCACTAACCCAGGACAACTGCTTTGTAAAGCAGCTGTCACTGACCTCTCGACCACTAATGCTTGACTATTCACTACTAAATTTTTTATTCAAATAATAAAATGTATAAAATAAAAAAGGAATATAAATCGGAATAAAAATGAGTTAATGATGATATAGAATAGTGGTCGGCAACCTTTTAGATATTGCCAACCACTAACATAATTTTGAAAGATACAACTTAATACAAACATTGAGTATGATATACACATATATTTATTTATGTATTAATAATTTCAACACCAGATTGCACCATAATCACATTTGATGCCTAATCAATTGTACAGAATTCTGTATTCTTATTTTGTTACTTTTTTTATGCCACTGACCAAGTAGGGGCTAATTAAATATCTTTGAAGTAGATGCTTTGCAAGTCACAGTAGTATTTTGTAATAAATCAATTATCAATATAAAGTTCTTGTTATATTTTACATATATTAAATACAGCTTAAACAAAAATTATTTTTCATTTACAAATTTTATTAAATGAACTTAGAAAAATTAAATAATATCTAAATTTCTTTATGGAGCATTAAAATTATGTCACAGACCCCCAGTAGTCTATGGACCACTGGTTTCCAACTGCTGACATAAAAAATATAATTTTAACTAGAGAAAAAAAACTTCAGAAAAAAATGTAAGTCTTAAAAGCATATATAATAGCATAATAGTGAAAAGAAAATTGTGTCAGAAGTAAATAGAAAGATGAAAATATTACTAAGAAAAATATTGACATTATAAAATATGTGGAAAAGTTTTGTAAAGAATTATATGGTAATAAAGAAAAAATATTCCATATAATAACTACATATTCTAAATTGCCTTGGATTTTAAATGCAATTAAATCTCAGAAAAATGAAAAACTCTATAAAATGATGGAATTATTATTTATATTTTAAAACAACCTGGAGAAGATATGGAAAAATTATTTGCAAAGTTTTATCTCAAATGTCTAAATAATAAGATGATTGGAAAGATATAGTAGTGACCATACAGGATGGAATTATCATTTATATTTTAAAAGAATCTAGTAAAGAAATGAAAAAATTGTTGACAAAGTTATACACCAAACATCTAAATGGTAAGATGATTAGAATAATTCAATAGCTATATTGATATTTAAAAAAGGTAATGAAGAAATTAGAAATTACAGAGCCTATCAGTTTTTAAAAAAACTTTTGGTAAGATAATTGCAACACATCAATTGGCTTTGGAAAATAATCAATGATGATAAAGACTACAATTAAAAAATTGTCTTAGTAAAATAGGTCATACACAAATATTGAATAGAGACGAAAAGGTACAAAGAAGAAAATTTAAAGAAGCTATTCACATGACAATAACAAACAATCCCACAAACCAACCTAGTGTAATTATACATAATGTATGGAAGCCATTAATTAACTTTGCTCTTAGAAAAAAATAGAAAAATCAGGGGGAACCTCATAGATAAGTTTATGAAATTTCTACTGACTGTTGCCTTTGTCAGAATGGTTCAGTTGGTTAGAGTGTTACCTTAAATTTCAATACTCAAGAATATAAGGGTCCAGGTTTGAATCCCATGCTAATACTGTCACTGGTGAGGCCAGCAACATCTGATGAAGAGAGGAGAATAATACCTCTCAAAACATTGTGAATATACAAACCTGTTTGATGTGCTATTACTAACAGTTGAATGTATTTGGAATATTTAAATAAAGTTGAATTTTTCTAAAGACATTCAATACTCATATTAGATAATGGACGTAGTCCAATATAATAATACAAATATTGAGAGAAGTTGAAAAGATCAATGAAAATAAATTGTCATTATGTATTGGACTGCTGATTATAAAATAATGTTTGATTCTATAAGCATTTCCACAGTGAATAAAACATTAGATTAAGCTGAAGACTAAGGATATGGTTGTATTGTGAATAATGCACATTTAAAAACAACAGCAATGGTTATATAATAACATTAATAATGCAGAAAATGCACACAATATAATTTCATATCTCCAAAAATGTTTTAATGTTGTTTTATAATTATATATGTGTGTGGGAGATGATAATCTGGACCAACAGATGAGTACTGGTTCAGCGTAAAATACATAAAATTTTTTGTTTATCATTTCTACATGTGTTTGTTCATGTGTATCAGTAGTATGAGATAGTGTGGATAGTTTAAGGTTGCTTGAAAGTCTGAGTTCAAATCGCCTATATTTACAAGAAATATTTTGGTGGATTTAAATAGAAAGCTAAAATGGAAAAGTAAATGATGATTAAGTCATTAAGATTTTTCAAAATATGACTGTTTTTGCAAACGATGCTTCAGATCTGCATGAAATGTTGCAGGAATTATTCAATAAAAGTAATAAAGTGGAATTATATATATATTGAAATTTAAATGAGAGACTGCAAACTTCTCAAGCACTTATGACTATCAACAGCCAATCAGATCGTAAACACTGAGACAGAGAATTTAACAAGAAAAGGGTGGTTCCACTCTCTTCTTTACTTGTCTTTCTATATATCCAAGCCAGTCTAAAGTACTTAGATCTGAAAGTGTGAATCTTAAATATCATCACACTCAACTCACTGAGTTCAAATTACAAACATACAGCGTGAAATCTTTTGATTTACTATGCAGTAGTTTTTCGATGTTATACCTTGCAGCAATATATGTAAATAATATTTTATTTTATAAAGCGCAAGTTATAACATCGAAAAACTACTGCATAGTAAATCAGAAGATTTCATGCTGTATGCTTGTAATTTGAACTCAGTAAGTTGAGTGTGAAGATATTTAAGATTCACACTTTCAGATCTAAGTACTTTAGACTGGCTTGGATATATAGAAAGACAAGTAAAGAAGAGGGTGGAACCACCCTTTTCTTGTTAAATTCTCTGTCTCCATGTTTACGATCTGATTGGCTGTTGATAGTCATAAGTGCTTGAGAAGTTTGCAGTCTCTCAGTTTAATTTCAATACCGTCTGCACTTTATAAAATAAATATTATATATATATATAAGATTGTACAGTAGGTTTTCTCAGATGATGAAATGAAAAATTGATAATCACAAATTAGGAAAAGTTAAAAACTGCAAACATCTTGAGATGGAAACTTACTAGATGAAACTACCCATATATTTAAGCTTAATATTAAAACAAAATAAGCCTATGCATTTTAAAAAGGTTTTTAATGTATCTGTTTATGGATGTGAGATTTGACATCCAATGAAAGAATAATAAAGACTTGAGATGATTCATTATAATATGGATAAATTTATATTAAGAAAAACAAGAATAAAGTGAGAAACCATTAAACACCACACGATCATTTCCTATGCTTACCGTACACAAGCTGTTATAACAGAGGCAGATGTTCCCATATAAGTGAAAGAGCTTGGATTGACAACACTATTGTGTTTTTCTTTTAGTTAACTCACTAGGTAAAAGAAAGTAGCTAGAGTGTTGAATTAGATCATAATATCTAGGTGCGGTGCTCTCTAATTCGAAAGCCCTTACTGATAAATGTCATAAGCTAAAAACTAATCTGGGTGTATTGGACGAGTAGACACTAAATAGGAATTTTATGCGCAAACCTTCTTGTATATATTGATTACTCTGGCTTTCACTAGGTGGCACTGCTATATGGAGTTTTGTCTCAGTGAATGACCTGAAAACAAATAGGTAAAATAACAAACATGTAACAATGGCACCACTGAAAGAACTGAACAAGTGGAAATGGAATTGGGCTGGACATATTTCTAGGAGAAATGGTATTCAAATTTTAAATCACATCTCAAAAAAAAACTAAAAAAATATAGTAATCACATGTAAAATAAATAAGAAAGCTCATTTGTATAATTTGAATCAGAGAGGCTAGAGATTGTAAAAAGTTGACTAAACTTGAAAAGATCTTCATCCTTTAATGGACCGAGAATGTTTAAAAATGATAACCATAGCTATTGCATTGCATTTAATTTTAATCATTTTTTATTTTGGTATAATTTTTAGTTTTAAAAGAATTTTTATTTAGGGAGAATATTGTTTTTTTTAATACATTAACTTCTTAAATTACATTGACTAAACAGGAGTCTATAATGTCACTACTGGGTTGATAGTGGATGATTTATGGAGATATTAATCCTGGGTATGGAATAAATCCTGTGGTTTATAGATTGTTGTCATCAGCTAATCTGGAAATGTATTGGGCTTTGGAATTTGGCATAGATTCCAGATTTCTTCAAATAGAAACTTGGAGGAAAGAGTCATGCCTTTATGCTTGATTTTCTTTAAAAGAGAAATGAATAGACTGTCTGGGTCTGGCGGAGGAGTTGTGAAGACTAATTTGCATCTTACATTCCAAATAGAGTGGGTGAGAAATATTGACATTCTTATAATTGGAAACTGCTTACTTTGTAGAGATTCTTTTAGTGAGAGGATTCTGTAATTATCAATTTTTGTATTTTGGAAAATTAAAAGTTTGATGCTTCCAAGTCTGGTACATGAGCGAATTATGTGGTCAAATGTATCATCATGCCTCTTGCAGATTGGGCAGATAGGGTCAATGTTGTTAAGAAACCTCTTGTGGTGGAGGAACCAGTTGGTATGCATGGCTCCCAGATTTACTTTTACTAGGTAGTTTAAAAATTTAGGCTCTAAAGCTAAGAACTTGAATATTGAAGTAATTCTATGATTAGTGATGCCAAGCATTGGCAAAAATGAGTTGATTTTACGGTGGGCTTCCCAGATGGTGATTTTTGTATTATATGGATTTTGTAAAGTAGATGTAAATTGATTGAGAAGCTGGAGAACCTGGTCTAACCAGCATTTTTGAGGAGGAGGTCTGTCCGTCGGTTGAACGGTCTCTGATATACTAAAGGAATCGTTTTTTAAAGGTTAAAGTTGAGTCGCTTTACGTATTTTTGAAAACTTTTTCGAATCTCCAATCGACTTCAACTCAAGATTTTAAAACAGCCGTACACGACCTGTATATATATAAAACTATGTCTTATGTGTTCTATACTTGGAATTCTGTTTTAAAATTAAAGTAAGAATGATGTAGTTTTTAATGAAAGACATTCAGAATTATTTGTTAATCTTAACAAAAGTTATAAAAAAATCAATCTTCGAGTTACTTTTTAACATCCATTAACAGAAGGAGGGAAATGAAATTCGTTTAGAATATTCTATCATCAATTGAAATTTTTTTTATTAGAATGTTTTTAAAATCTTGTCATATACAAAATCTCTACTCCAAACTACTACTCTAAGAAATAAGTAAAGCCAACTATTTGCAACCCCCCCCCTCCACTTGACAACTTTGATTTTAAAAAGTATAATACAATTAAGTTCTTGTTTTTTTCTTAAATAAAAAAAAATAAAACACTGATTTTTCTCAGGCGTTGGTAGCTTGCAATCAGTTGTCGCGCTTCCCGGCCGATGCTTTGACATATGGGGAAAAAAACACTAATTTAAATAAAACTATAACTTTTAAAGGTCAGGAGTTTAATTTCAGAACTTGTCTTCTAGACGAGTAACTAGTTGACCTAAAAGAAGCACCAGCTTAAAATAAATAAGCATCATTCATCAATATAAAAAGTAAAACATCATTTAAATAGTTTATTACTCGACAAAAATCTTCTTAACAGTTTTTTTAAAAGTAGCATTCAGCAGTAACTTCTCACAATAAATATAGTTATTCTAATTCAAAAGAAAAAGAATGTATAAATACATAATAATATACTAGAGATTATTCACGAACCACATTCATTACTCTCATTATTTGATATTTCGCAATGCTATCTTTCAACTTATTTCTACAACATTATTTTTTTCTAAAAAGTTTTCATCGTCATATCTAATTGGGGCTCTCCAATGTACTTTACTTTCTCTCATTTCTTTTCTTCAAAAACAATAACATTGAGCTTTTTAGAATATCTTTAAGGTAATGTTTATAATGTAAAGCAGGTCTGTTTCTCCAACAAAAATCAAGTTTAAGGTATCATAAAACACCATTCTAAGAAGACTTGTAAGTCCAATTCAATGAGGTCACCACTTACTAACAATAAATTCTATAATATCAAATCCAGCAAGTTAAAAAAACATATTGATTGATATTAGAATATTATCAACGTATTTTTACAATTTTACAAAGCATATTTGAATAAAAAATGTTTAATGCCTTTAACTTGAAATCAGTAGGTTTCCAGCTTTTACCCCTGTACAATAAAATAAAATATAAATTCTCTATATATCTAATTTAGCTGCAGATATTATTTCACTGTTATCTAATTCTCTATTCATATCATTGCTCATCTGTTATATTAATTTCAAAACAGGAATTGTTTCTTTAATCATATGTAGTCAATAATTTAAGAAACAAAAAGTAGACTTCTTTGCTTAAATAAGCAATATATCTAAATGCACTAAAATGCAGGCAATGGTGGAGCTAAGAACAAATTGTCATATTAATTGACTGCGAACTTTCAAGAAGTTTTATCTTCTCATAATGTTATAGCAAATAGGTTGTATGAGCATGGTGGAATATATATGTGGCAAATATTTAAATATATGCAAAGTAAATTAGAAAGTCCATTTTTGGAGACAGAAATACAGGCTTCCTGTCAGATTGTAGCATAGGTGTTGTTAGCTATAAGCCCTGCTTCTTTGGTTTTACGTTTAGAGTCATGGCATTCTATGCATGTAATGAAAGCAGAAAATGGTTCAAACATATTGCCAATGAATCTTTGGTGTTCTAAAAATATGGAATTGTAATTCAGGCTTATAAGGAGCTTTTTTGTATATGTAACAATGCTGATGGACGAGTGGAGAGAGATGTGCAGGATTCACCATAATACGTGGCACAGCAACTGTTTCAGGGCATCGGATCTTTACACTATGAGGGATCTGATCAGAGTGTAGATGGACTTTTGAATTATTAATTAATCTATGGGTTGAAGGGGGGAGTATAAAAACTTATATTAAAAAGGGGGAACTATCAATAAAGGTTTTACTAAGGGTATGGATGTGTGGACAGAGAAGCTATGGTCTGCCATTCTTGGGAAAACTTTTGGTAAAATTATTTTACCTTTCTTATAAAATGGTTGTGTTTAAATCTAGTATTTGTGAGATTTTTTTAAAATATTGTTCACTTCAAATTTACATAAGTGATAATTATGAAAAAGAAATAATTAAAAACCTGCAAATTGTGTGTGCATAAAGTTTCACTTATTGTATATAAAGCATCAGATTTCCAGAGGTTTAATACCCATTGTTTAGTTTAGATGACTTGCATCTCATATGCAGATGTCCATATATTTAACTTCATGTGCAAGTTATCCCAAGCAATAGTGAACGATAGAGAGGAGTGTGCCTGGAGATCTGATTGAATAATGCTGATAAATGATTCAGGCCTGGTGACAATCACATCATCAACATAGCAGGTAATTAAAATATATTCTGGATAGTATTTTGCTCAGTGGTAGTACCATGAACCAACCATCTGTCATATGTGATTCCAACATTTTTACTGTTTTATATGAAATTCAATTGCTACTAATTGATTTTAACATGACCCCCATTTACTGTACTTATAACAAGCAGTTGAAACAATAACTAACTTTTCATACAGTATTACTACCCAATCCAAGCCATTGTAATCAAATCAGTGGATTCTAGAAGGTTTGTACATAAAATCTCTATTATCTGCACATTCAATATTCCCAGACCAGTTTCCAGCTTAGGGTTTTCATCAGTGAGTAACCATGGATTTAATATCACTGCTCTTAAATCTTTGGACTTAATGCAATCCTCTATCAGCTACCTTTTACCTATTTGTTATAATCATAAAGCTATGAGCCCAAAATGAAAATACAATAATATTTTCAACCCAAGCTAATTCACTTGTATTGTCATATGGATCTGAATCCAGTTTAGAATCTATACATTTTGGAATATTTGATTTTTTAATACACATAGTCACCATCAACTGGTGAATGTCACATGTTAGAAGCTAGTCTGAAATATTGGATGGAGACATTAGGTAGGGATTTTATTCCCAAAATTATCCAGTGATTACTAAGGCTTACACTAGGTGGTACTATTGTGTGAAAAGGTTGCTACTGTTTATGAGTGACTTTAGACATGCAGTGCTCTTATCTTGAGAAATAGTCCATGAAGATATGTTTTCTATATTAATGGACAATTGGATGTAACATGACATTAGGCATTATAAGGTAAAATCAATGTGAATTATTTTAAAACTGATATTAAAAGAGATATTTTACTTGGCATTGGTTATTTGACAAATCTTTTTTATGAATTCTATTGTTCTCAAAAAAAGAAGAAAATTTTTAGAAAAGGATTTATGAATATATCTGAATTCCAAGGTCTGGCTGTAACACCATGTCCATTAGAATGGTCATTTATTTTATTGTATTAGTTTTTATAAAAATGGTTAACAGTTAACTATCTGCAAGAATATCATAGAGAAATTATGAATAAATAGAAAAATAATTATAAAAAATAATGAATAGTGATCACACAATAACAATTAAAATAAAGAACAACATATGGAATGCTAAGGGCATGTGTAGAAGATATTTTAGGAGGTATGACAAAACAATTATTAAACTAGACCCCAATAGGAATTTTAAAAATGTTCAAAAAGAAGTTGAATAATTTGAGAAATTAAAAAGAAAAGTATGAGAAAGTTTATAGGCTGGCATACAGATAAAGGAATTGGTAATTGGAAATCATCATAGTGTTATATATGAATAAAAAAAATTAGAATATTGAATTAAAAAGGCTGAATAATAAAGAATAAGTATTTAATGTACCTTCCTGTTTTCTGTTCATGAAAATTTTAAATGTATAAAAAAAAAATATTACATTTAGTAGAAATATATTTCATTGAAATATATGTTATTTTTCGATCCTTTTCTCCATAAGTACCAAAAAGTTTACTTAACATTACATGGAAACTATTTCTTATGTTTACCCAATCTGTTAAAATAATAGCAACTCTATCCATTTAGATGAAGGGTTTTCAGACCTAAAGGCTCTCACTGATGAAAGTCATAAGCTAGAAAATAGTCTGCAGATATTGTATGAATAGATATAAAATAGGGATTTGATACACAAATCTTCTAGCATGCCTTAATTAGTGCGGCCTGCACAAGTCGGTACTATTATCAGGAAAGAGTTGTTACTGTTTGTGTAAGTTTACAAAATAAAAGTTTTGTTGCATAGTTCTTATTGCAACAATAACCTTTAAAGTCCAAAATTTTCACCTTGGAGACTTATTCATGATTTGTAGTAATAATAATAATAATAATAAATTACAATACAAAGTAATTTGAACTCAGACTTTCATATGATCCTCAACTCTCCATGCCATCTCATATTGCTGACCCACCTGATCATACACATGTTGAAAAGATATATAATCACCAATATACATATTTTGTGCTAAACCAGCACTCATCCATTGGACCAGATTACCATCTCCACACACATATACAATCCGTGCTCAGCTTTATATTAAGATAGCCAATCTTTTTAACGTGTGTGATCAGGTAGGTCAGCTATATGAATTGGCATGAAGAGTTGAAGGTTGTGTGAATTCCGCATACATTATATATATATATATGCAGGTTTAAGCCTGTATAGTGTATTAATACAAAGTAATGTAAATGTATAAAATAAGAAACTTTAAGGCTAGACTCCGTATAGAACAAACTTTGCACGACATATATAAAATTACATGCGCCAAACCAGGGTGAAACATTATATATTACATTTTGACAAAGTAGTATCTGCCATTGTAAAGATTATCATTTCAAAAAAAAATCATTAGATGTATCAAATATTAACGAGATTGAGTGTGAGATGAGAAATGAGATTGAGTGTAAAGTAGTTGAGCATTGAGAATACGTGCATTAACCAAATTTTTTTTTTTAAATTTCACCGTTAATTCCTTTCAAGTTTATATTAGAAGAAAGAGATAAAGTAAGTGGACTCCATAAGGCTAAGAATACATTGTGCTTTATCAGCTCTATTTAAACCGGTTGGTCTTTTTAATATAATGTATTTACAGCTCAATACAATCATTTATGTAATAAATGCTGTTATAATAAAAGATGCACATGGATGATGCACATGCCCAATTTAATATTTGACAATATGATAATAAGAATGCAACTCCACTTTCTTATTTACTGTTTTTTTCTTTATAAAGAATATTGAATTGAATAAACAAGACAGGAGATATGAATATTAATCAAACCATTTATTTATTGCATGATTGCAGTAAAAGTTTTCATTCTGACAAAAGAAGTATTGCAATCCTTGGTAGCATACTGTCAAAAATATAATATATAATTACTGACTGTTTGACAAAATAAATTTGTTCAGGAAAGCTATTATGAATTATAATACAATACTTAACTGCAATTGAGTTTAATACTAGAGCTAATTATTATCACTGATATAAATTTACCAAGTTTGACAAATAATCAAAATTAGATGGCCATTATGGTTATTTCATTTCTTAGACTCCAATATTTATCAATATATAATTTTCTTCTTCGTTTTTCTATGTATTGATTTCTACTTTAACATATCATACCATTTACAACTTTCTTGAACACTTTATCAATATCACTTTGACTATAATATCCAAACAATGCATTATTTATAAATTGAAATAATCTCAATTCAACTGTATTACACATTCAAACACTGCATAACCATATTTTAAAACAAAGTTACAATCATTTACATATTATTCTATCATTTTAAATTTTAATATATTACAATTCAATTTACAAGTGCTATGTTTTGAGAAAGCACTTTCTTAGCAAATTTATTTTTTTAAATCAAATATTAGGCTAGAGATTATTATATCGATTTTATCTCAGATATAAATTTTTGAACTTAATTAAATATTATTACATTTAACATTAAATAGAACCAAGTTATTATTAATTCAACTTCAGTTCTATTTTCTGACTAATGCAAATTTAGATTAGATTCTCAAAAGATTATGTGATATTTAAATTCCAAAGTGGTTTGTAAAGATTTGACTAAGGAAGTATTTACTCTCATCCAATATAATATTGTTTCCCTAATCCACACAGGATCCTGGGTCATATAGTGAGGGACTATGGAGTTTAAGATCCGTATATCATAACCTAACTCTGTCACTGTACATACTCAAACTACTTCATCATCCTTTTCTCCTTTTTTTCTCTTCTTTCTCTTCTTTCTATTGTTTTTCTTCTTCTTCTTCTTCTTCTTCTTCTTCTTCTTCTTCTTCTTCTTCTTCTTCTTCTTCTTCTTCTTCTTCTTCTTCTTCTTCTTCTTCTTCTTCTTCTTCTTCTTCTTCTTCTTCTTCTTCTTCTTCTTCTTCTTCTTCTTCTTCTTCTTCTTCTTCTTCTTCTTCTTCTTCTTCTTCTTCTTCTTCTTCTTCTTCTTCTTCTTCTTCTTCTTCTTCTTCTTCTTCTTCTTCTTCTTCTTCTTCTTCTTCTTCTTCTTCTTCTTCTTCTTCTTCTTCTTCTTCTTCTTCTTCTTCTTCTTCTTCTTCTTCTTCTTCTTCTTCTTTTCTTCTTCTTCTCTTATTATTATTATTATTATTATTATTATTATTATTATTATTATTATTATTATTATTATTATTACCACTGCTACACTGGAAATTCATTAATTATGGTCACTTTATAATATATTGACATATTATTGTAACACATGTCACAGAAAAATAATATTATATTCTTATCAGTAGGTAATACTTGTTATTTTTAGTGGATGCCAGCAAACAAATGCTTTAAATAATATATTTAATCTAACAATTCATTTAAATTTATTCTATACCTTTTCTTATTATTATTTTCATGTTATAACTATAAATAATATAATAATTTCGCTGTACACTTAGTTAAAGATCATTGTTTTTTTATCCATTGTATTTTTGATCACTTTTCTATAAATACATGTTTAAGTTATTTACTAACCTTTAGTATTAAATTAAATTCATTCACTTTTATTTTGGCATTCATGTACATATCCAGTAATATTTATGAAGTAATAATAGACACTAATAATTCCAGATTTACTAGAATCATTCTAACCCAAACTTTCACATGACCCACTACTCTCAGTGCCATTTCATATTGCGGACCCACCTGATCACACACATGTTGAGAAGATAAATAATCATCAATATACACATTTTGTGCTAAACCAGCACTCATCAGTTGATCCAGATTACCATCTCCACACATATATACAATCAGTGCTCAGCTTTATATTAAGATAGTCAATACTCATATTTTAATGGACAGGCTTCAAACTACTCCAACCAACAACTCTTCAGCCTTCCATTTCATTGATAATCTGATGATGAAACACTCAAAGCCCATGATAGTGCCAAGGTTGTCATCCTACCCATGTTGACGTATTAGTCATTCTGATCCCTCATATACATTGGTGATTATTTATCTTTTCAACATGTGTGTGATCAGGTGGGTTAGCAATACAATATGGCGCAGAGAGTAGTGGGTCGTGTGAAAGTCTGAGTTTGAATCCCGAATATATTACATATATAAATGCAGGTTTAAGCCTTACAATGTATTGGAACCATTGTAATAAATTTGAAAATAGCACCATATTAATTTCACTTACTAATTTCACTTTAAATAATATTTTTAATGTTTATTTATACAGCTTTTTAAATTATTATTATTTGATACTGCAGATTTGTTTAATAAAGACTTCTCAAAGATCGTTATAATTATAAAGTTCTGATGTTAATGATTGACTTATTATAATTATAACAGATGGAAAAGTTGGATTAAAACAAGATTTATTATAATTATAACGGATGGAAAAGTTGGATTAAAACAATTGATTTTTTATCTGATTGGTAGATTAATATTAATATGAGAAAAAAAATTATTAAAAATTTATTTAAATGAGTCTATCAATCTAATAACAATATAATTTACAAGTGTAGTTTTTGTTAGTAATTATTTTAATCAGAAAGTAATTACCATTCGACAATGCACTGTTCAATCATTTACGAACTCACCATGTTATAATGCGTATGCAGGATACTCTCAAACCCAAATGCAAGCTAGATACTTTGAAATAAGAACGGCTTTAGATTGGTCTATAATATAATTGCATTTAGGATTCTTTTCTTTTAAAAGTTTCTATCTTGCGTTTGTGGTTGAGTGTCCTGAATACTCACTATAATATCGATGAATTAGTAACAAGATTTAACAGTATATGTCGAAGTCTGATTACCTTCTGATTAAAGAATTACAATGTTTTTAGTGTATCTGATTTATGAAGTATTATAGTAAGTACTTCAATAATTTATATTTCCATAAACGTTATTAGTTACTCGCTCTTTATTTAATAGTCATTATTTATTGACACAGTTTTTATTTATATGAGCATATATATATGATATGTTGACGTTTGAGTTTTCATGTTTGTAATATTGACTAATATTAATTTTAAACCAATATTTTGTGTCAAGCATTGGTGGTCGAGAGGTCAGAGACAGCTGCTTTACAAGCAGTTGTCCCGAGTTAGCGGGTTCGCTTCCCGCCTGATGCTATGACACATGAGGAAAAAAAACAGTATTTTGTTTAAATTCACCAAACACTTTCTGGATAACAAACGATCAGGTTTTTATTTATTTATTTTTTCAGGCGTTTCTGGAGTATCAATACCTAATATCTATTATTTAGAATGAGTAGGGAATCCAGATAAAATCTTTTATATAACACTAATATTAGCAATAAGCAAATGGGTAATGCAGGAAGGAGGTGAATTCAAAATATACGTTCATATGTATACTGACAGAAATCTTCAATTTAATATTTATTTATTTTTTAATGTGGATGTTGCATGTCTTGAATGCACAAATTGATCAAAATATCTTTTATCAGGTCAAATATTATTGTATGGATTAACTAATGAGACGCAAGAGTCAGTTATATCGTTTCTGATATTTATGTGTATGTTTATATTTTCTTATATACACATAGAAACTTTAAGAGAAAAAAAAGTTATAAGTAAAATATTAGAGACATTTTTAAAGTAGAAAAATAAAAGGTATAGTTAAATTAGATAAAAAAGACTAAATGCTGAAAATAGACTGGTCTACAATTTGTGATCAAGTTATTCTAGCCGTCAATTTGTTATCAGTCCGAAGTTCGGGTTCTTTCTAAAGACTGTAGAATGCATATTATTCGGAAATTTTAAACGCAGTAGTAAGCCAATCATTACTGCTACGGTCAACATTAATGGAGATGCCGCATGCGCCATAGAAATGTCCGACAGGGCTTCATGCCCCAAGCTCTCAGCAATCAACTGTGCTTGCCTGAACCAACGACCGGATCAAATGCCTAGATAGTGAATCAATGCCGCCGCTAATCTCTCTCCCATAATTGATTCTTGAAGATCCATCTGTGTAGACGGATATATATTGGAGCAGAATGTTTTCTTTCCCACAGTGACTTCAAGTGCGGAGAACTGGCCTCCGAACGTGACAAGAGTCAGTTAGTATTCATTAAAGATCGTATTGATCTTTATTATTATTTTATTATACCTTCGGGCCCATTGATGTAATAATTATATATGTATATAGCTTAACGTTCAAGGGATCGTATATTTAAAATTTACTTTAAAATTAACCGTTACTTATTATTAACATACTCGTGGAAGCGTGTTATATATATAGTTGCACTCGTGGAATGCATCTCTAACAGCTAGACATAGAAGTTTACAATATCTATAAATGTATGTTTGCAAGGTGTGAATAATAAATTGTGATAAAAGTGCGTGATTAACATCGGTATATGTTTATCAGTAATATTATTTTTCTAACTGATATAAATAATTTATTGTTTATATGAGAGCAAACGCATTTAAAGAAAGAGAAATGAGAGTAAGTATTAAAATTAAAGCATACAATGGTTTGCGTATTTGTTGGCAGTAAAATCTAAGATCGTCTTACTTTTTATCTTATATTTTAATGCTAAAAAAAAAAAAAAAAACTTAAGATTTTTTAACTAAAGTAAAAAGAAATACAGTTGTAAACATTAAGACATGCAAGTTTCATATTCTGTTAATATTAACATCTGAGTTGATAAATAAATAAACGAACGGCTTTATTACTCGGGAATTCATAAAAGGTTCGATAAAGTGGGAGAGTGAGACCTGTATCACATACTTTACGTTCAAGAGTATGTCTACCACTGGTCATTTTTAAAATGTAGTTAAAAAATAAATGTAATGACCCAAATATTTTTCTTTATGAAACAAAAGAAGAAAAATGTTAAAAAACGTATTCATCATCATTTTTAACGACTGTTGATTCACTGCAGGATGAACGTCTTCCCCAGTTTAATCTGTTTTCTCCAATCTTTAGCTTCTCTTCTCCACGTCCTACGCGTACGAGCAGAATCATTATTTCATCCACCCATCTCACATATGGTCTCTTTCTAAGTCTTTTATAATATCTTAGGATTCAATTTAAGACTCCATTTACCCATCTATTATCATCTCTTTTAGCACTATGTTCAGACCCAATTCCATTTTAGTTTTTTAATTTTTTTAATGATATCAATAATATCTGTTTGTTGGCTTACCCATATGTATTATTTTCGATTTCTTTACATTCCAACCTTCCATACTATATTAAGTTATCTGAAGTCTCTGAATTGTTCTTATGTTAAGTGTCTAAGTCTTAAATTCATAAGTAAAAATTGGTATAACACAATTATTAAAAATTTTCTTTTTTAAAAATATTAAAGGTGTTAATTAATATTTTAAGGACGTATGTACTGTAAGTAATCAATACCCAGAGATATGATGGAAAGTATTCTATATCACTATGTTTACAAAAGAGACTTGAAAAGTATATGAAAGTTTTTTGCATACATTACATAGACACATCAATTATAATTATTTTTACCTTTGCAAATCCTATATATATATTAAGGAATGGTAAAATATTGGATATATTGATAGAGAAGATGATAATACATGGCCAATTAAAATCTTAAACTGGATTCCAAGACATTGTAAAAGATCCAGAAAGAGATCACATGTGAGATGGATGGATGAAATAAGAAAGTACGCAGGGATGATGTGGATAAGAGAGGCTAGAGATCACAGAAGATGCATTGAATTTGGAGAGACTTTCATCCTGCAGTGACTTGATAAGGGTTGACAATAATGATGATATCAGGAATTGTGCTGAAGAAATATATCTAATCAGGCATATTTCAAATTTTATAAGCAACATATTAGCCTCAAATTTTATTATACCACATCTACTAATGAGTGTAAATCTATTGACCAAGCTTATATATACATATAGTCAGAAATCACCTGTATCTTATTAAATTTTGAATTACAAAAAGCACACTCTTTGAACTCCTAACATTGACATCATTCACTTCAGGTAAATATATAAATAGTTACTGCTATTCATTTTCCCATCTTGTTTGAATCAGATCGATTCAATGGTCTTACAAATTTTGAGTTTTTTTTAGCTTCGCATACTATTACATAATTATTATTGATTATTATTTATATATTTGTAGCAATCCAATATTTACTGCTTTTCAGGTTATAATATAAGGATGAATAAAAAGATAACAATGAGTGCAAAGTAACAGTGTGCAAATTAGGGATTAACTGCAACCAAAATTGTTAGATAAGCAAATTTATTCCAATTAACATCATATGAACATGTATTTAAACCACAAACAGAGGAAAAATTCTCCATACAATGTGCCACCTAGTGCAAGCCAGAGTAATCAATGGATGCAAAAAGGTATTTGCACAAAATTCTTATCTAGTGCCTAGATATCGAACATTCTCAGACTAATTTCTAGCTTATGGGTTTTATTAGTGAGGAACATTCAACAGAATCTAATCCAACTCTTTAGCAGCCATCTTTTACTATTTAGTGATCTATAAAGCTATGAATCCAAAATGAAAACACAATAATATTTTCAATCCAAGCTCATTCACTTGTATTGTCATATGGATGTGAAACCAGGTCAGCATCTATATATTTTGGTGTTTTTGGTGCTTTAATAACCATAATCATCATTATCCTTTTGGGCAGGATTGGTATTAAAACACTAAACATCACATGATCACCATTTTCTATGCTTACACAAGCTGTTAAAACTGGCAAAATTTTCCATACACTGATAAAAGCCACAAGTTAGAAACTAGTCATAGGATGTTGGACTGAGTAGGCATTAGATAGGGATTTCTTACTTGCACTGGATTGTGCTATTGTATGCAGAGTTTTGCCTCTGTTTTAATAGCTTGTGTAAGCATAGGAGATGATAATCATGTGATATTTAACCATATTACAGAGAACAATTACAAATAAATAGAAAAAATATATCACTTTCATTCTTCTATCTAAGATAACAAGTATACTATAACTTTTACACTCTAACAGTTAGCAGTGAATATTTAAGTAGATCATGAACTTTTACAGTAGTATGTCTTGCAATTTGCTGTAGATCTGTTTGTTATATTGTAATACATATTATGTGAAATATTTTCATGGATTTATTATGTAAACAAAACAAAGGGTAGAATTATTTCCATGTTAATAATTTTAAAATGTATTTCTTTTATTTTGCAGGAAAATCATTAATTCCTAAACACAGTTCTAAGACTAAGCAACTTTTCTCTAATACTTTATAAAAGCTTTTTTTTTGTCTTGAATTTAATTTGACTTAAAAGAAAATCCCATTTTCCATCTAATTCAGGTTGTTATAAGGATCAAAACTCAGATAGCTATTTCTATGGGTATGATGATTTAGATGATTCACATTTTCTCTTGACATCTTGTAAATGTTAAGTCAAATATTTTGGTGGATATATTATGATGTAAACAAAACAAAGTGTGGGTATACGGCAATGTTAAAACTAGGATGTCAATAGAATATATAATCCTTCTAAATCCTCATGCCTATAAAAATAATTTATTGGGTTTAAATTCCTATAACAATGTAGATAAGAAATATTCTTATTTACTTTTAATTAATCTTAAAATGTTATTATAGGATACTAGAGAAAGTTTTTTTAGTCTTAGGTCTTTCAATAGTAATGATAGTTTCCAATTCAGTATCAAATATAAAACTGTTCTAATTATTCAAATGAAAATAGACCTATCTTTTGATTTAATAATGTCATAATAAATTTGTGAAAATATTTATTTTAACATATATGAATTTCTGGGTGAGTTGAATTATTTATAAGATGTTAAAAGAAGATATGACTCTTCTAAACCCTTATATTTATAAACTCTCCATCTGTGATTAAATTTTTATAACAGTTTGGGTTAAATGTAAAAGAGAATCTCATTTTACTTCTAATTAAATTCAAAATAAAAGAACTGTTATAAGTTGCTAGAGAAAACTTCTTTAGCCTTAAGATTGTCAATTAATAATTGATAGTTTCCTAGCAACATCTGAAATAAAAATATCTGATTATTTGCATGGAAATAGTTCCATCTTTTGCTTTGTTTACATCATATATATATGTTAGTAAAATCATTTATAATTACTGTTACCAATCAGTTTAACTAAGATATTTATTTTATATAGCATGATGTTTTTAAACTGTAATAATAATCAGCATTTGTGGATTTTAACTATAAATGAATACTCTCACTTTTCAAACACAAGATAAAGTCTTTGTGAAAAAATAAAAAGAATCCACCTATCCTTTAAATCCAAACATTTAAGTATGGGGAAATCTTAAGCATTTGGAAATACGAGCATGCAGAATTATTCAATAATCACTTTAAATTCTTTTACTATATTCAAACACTCATAAGCAGCCATTGCCCATCATGTGATATATAAGTATCAAAATCCTGGATTTTGATGCCTGTGCTAACATTCCTTTTTTAATACTTTGCAAAAAAAATAATCATTGCATTATCAGAAATATTTGTAAGTTTAAGCTGTTTTTGCAATGCCTTTTCAAACGTCAATAACATCACATCCATCCATATTACCAACATGCAGAGCATCTATTCTTGATATGCATACATCATGCAAACAAATTTTGATTGTCAAGTTAACTGAAGATATCAAACATTTAGATCTTCATGTCAGATTTGACCATTTGATTTTTGTTGCCTTACATCACCTTTACACAATATTGACAATTTGCTTGCTATCAATTTAACTCCTTATAAAAGCAGAAATGATTATTGCATATTTCTAACATTGTCTTTGTTCTTACATCTCTCATCTCAATTTCAACCATGACAACTATTTTTCAGCATGGACACTCAAACCATCTATTACAGTTATGCATGCATTCCATAAACATCCATTGTTTTTAAGGTAATCTAGAAATATCAAATAACCCCCCTTAATAGTTCAATATTATTTATAACATCACTTTTTATTATACAGGGAGTGATTTTTATTCACTTTACTTTCTAAAAATATAAAAAGATTATTATGTTATAAATACATCTTTCAAATTTATTTTCATTCAGTTCAAACACATCGGAACTATTCATGAGAAAAGAAACATAAACCACGTTCTTTCATCTTGCATTTATTTCATAAAAAATCTTTGCTCATCAATAAGATGTATCGCAAGCAATCTATTTTTTTTTATTTTGAATTCAATATTTTCACATTTACTTAGATTACTAATATTAAAAATCTACTTTTTAAATAACACTAACTATCTACTTGCTTAATATTTAAAAAAGTAATTCTAACTTGCAGTTTTGAAATTACGTAAGGAACATGTTTGCATTTTTGGGATTTTAGAAAATAATATTATAAAAATAAATAAATGTCTGATGTACACCAAGAAATACGTTTTTTTTTTTCATATGTCAACGCATCGGCCGGGAAGCGAACCCGCGCCTGCTTGCTTGCAAGTCGGCTGCACTAACCTCTCGGCTACCAACCCTTGACATCAAGAAATAAGTTGTCATTATTTGTCATATGTATTTCCATTTAAAAACTACTTCTTTACAAAAGTTCTTTTAGAGTTATTTAAACGAGACTGTTTCGAATAATAAGATAAATACAATCTTTTGTTGCGCCCATATTTTCAATGGTTAAACCACATCAAAGCTTTTTCTGAAAAATGTTATACTTATTACAAAATTGGCAGGTCATAATAAATATGTAAACCATAAAAATATTATAAAAACTTCTTAATGCAGTTGTTAGCACTTTGTTTATATACACAGTTGCTACAGTTTAAGTATAGTTTGATGAATGTTGGAAATTTTATAGACTCGCAGCAAGCTTATAAGTATTCTCTTCAGGCATCTAACTCATATATATTCTAGAAAGCCAAACATATTCGATAATAAATGAATATTTATTTAGTATTATTACAGAGGATAAATATTAAAGATTAATGGAGCCGATTAATAGTTTTATTCTGACTGCAAACACAAAATATCTTTATGTAATTATAAATATGCTACTTTTTTCCATGCGTTAGTTAAGCTATAATTATACTATAATGTGTAATAGGTCTGCTTAGCGCTTTGGAGATTTAATGTTCGAATCTCATACTCATAGCTTTGTGAATGAAGACTGTTGTGATTTATTGTACATATATGCAAATGAGTTTGAATTTTTAATTAGTTAGTCCATTGTTTGGAGAGAGCAAAGCATGCCTTTCTTCTATTAATGGCACTGAGATCATTTGCTATGTAAAAAGTTTCTTTAACTTTTCTTTTGGCATCACTCTTCTCTGTACAAATTATTTGGGCATAACTGGGTTCGAATACATGGCCTGTAGCTGCTTGGTGGTCCCAGAATACTGATGTTCCTTCATTTTTAACCCTGTTGTATGCATACCTGTGTTAGTAAATTCTTGTATTAAGGTTAGCCCGAGTGTCATCATAGTAAGATGCCTGGCAGCCTAATTGAGGGCCTGCCATTTTATAGACCACATGAGGGGCTTGATCTTTTTTTATTTTATCTTTGGAATTATTTATGTGTTATCTGTGTTTAACATTGACTATCATATTCCTCTAAACAATCAATACATTGTTAACTTTTAATTTAGTTGTCATAATAATTAATTAACTTTATGTTTGTTATAAAATATTATTTAATAATGTAATGCATTTTTTTTTAATTTAATGATATTATCTTTATTAAGATTAATCTTTTAACTTATTATTCTTCAGGTTAGATGATACTAATATGATTAAGAGAGATTTTTTTGAAGTTATTTACTTGTAGTCATTTAAATTAAATTATTGTTATTATTATTACTGATTTTTTAAAAATAAATACTATCTAATTTTGTTTAAACTTGCGTTAATAAATTGTGATTATTTATGCTGGTATGATTTACAAAGTATATAATTAATTATGCATTCTTTTATGTTTGGTTTACGATTTAGCTTAATGCCTTTTAAAACAGGCATTACTCTAGCTTGCAGTGTGCGGCAATACATATAGTGAGTTTTGCCTGTTTTAACAGCAGTTATACTACACAAGCATAAGATATGGTGGTCATGTGATGTTTATTGGCTTAATGCCTTTTCATTGCAGTGTCCATAATCATACATGTTTTATTTCAGTAATTATGCCGTTTTATAGAAGTTGTTTTGCATATGTAAATGATCTAATTTACATTTTTAAAGTAGTTCAATAATTGAATGCTATTAGTTTTTTTATTGATTAGGTTGTTATCATTTGTGGTATACCAAACCTCCTTTGTCATTTTCTTGATATCACCCTGCTCTACTATGTACTAGTTTGACATTCTGAGAATCAAAACTGTAACCAGAGTTTTTTTTCACAATCTAAGAATATATATTCTAAAGTTGCTTCAGCCATTTTGTATAGGATAACACAACATAAGTATCTAAGTAAATACTTTATAATTACAAATACATATTAAGATAGTAAAACTGATTTTGGTCAAAGATAGTTTGGGTTATGAAGTAAATCCCATGAAAACATTTAATGCTTATCAACACCAACAATTTTCAACCTGCTATCAAGACAATTTGAAGAATGTCAGTGTCAATAAATGTGTCTGCTTTCACATAATTACACACATATATGTACATAAGTGTGTGTGTGTGCTAACGAATGTGGAAATATCTTTTCTGTTTTTATTTTTAAAAAATCAGTCAGATGATGCAAACATTGACCAATGAAAGTAGTAACTGTAAAGATTTTTTGCATATAAAAGGGGGTTAATGGAAAAATTATTTACAGTTTGCTATTTTATTGATCTCTCTCTATATCATCTGGCTGTGATTTGTCTAATATAAAAATAAAAAAAATATTTTCACATTTTTTAAAACAATGTTTCAACTATAACATTTGTTAAAAAGTACACTAAACATCTGATATTATAATATGTAGTGTAAAACAAAATCAAATTTTACAAATGCACCAATACTCTATAATTATGAAAAAGAACATGAACATGGGTTCAAAACAGGTATTGTAAAGTTGTCTAGAAAGAAAGATATAGTTGGGACAAATTAAACAATTATGATTTATTGGACAAAAAAAATAAATCAAAGAGCCAATTGCATTTCAGTAATTAAACAGTAATTTGTAAAAATGTCATTCAGCAGCAAATTGTTACAATGTTAATAATTATGAGTATGGTGGCAATATCTTTCAAATGTATTAGGTTATTAAATAAATTATAAAGTACAGTATTTGCTGGGGTGTCTTTATATTATATACAAAATTTTATTCCCCCCTTCCCATAAGATGTTTGAATATTTGGAATTTTATTTAAATACTTCAGTATAATGTAAATAGTTGGGTAACACTTTAAAAATGTAAATCAATATCTGAGTAGTAAAAAAATGAATTTGTAGGTTGAGGATGTGTGTTAGACTCCAAACATCTGCAGTGTTGAACAAGTTGTACAATAAAGTATTATGTTCAAGTGAAATTACTGTTTGAACTAAAATAATCATATAATCTACTAAATTTATTGTGAAAAAGTAAAATCATTTTATCATATTTTTAATGAATAAATTTTATTAAAGAATAATCAGAATTTTATTCATCTTTCTATATGGAATTATATTACATCTATTATTTTGGGCACATGCCATGACAGATTGGAAATATAAAACAATTACTAGCATCATATTTCTTAAAAAAATTAATTTAACTTGGGCATCATTTTTATGGAAATGACATTTTCACTCAATCCATGCTGTAATAATTATTTCAAAGCTACTTCTGAGAGTTGCAATATTATTTTGTTTTATGTAAAACACAATAAGAAATGCAATACATATGTATAATTAAGTGAAATATTGAAGGAATTTCAGAATAAAATAAATCTGCATAAAAAGAGAAAATGAATTTTTTCTGTTGCCTGAATGAATGTTTGTCTGTAACACTGTTTAATTGGTTGCTTTAACAAACTACTTTATTTTAATTGGCTGTTTTAACAAATTACCTTTTTTTTAATTGTTTGCTTTAATGAATTATAAAAATGATGAATTTGACAGCATCAAAAAAAAAACTTAATAAATAATTATGCCTAACTAAACAATAATTTATATCATGAACATTTATGCAGTAGAAGCAATGCATCTCACAGCCAGAAACAGCTACATTGATCAATTCAGATATATGTTAAGAATATGCTGAGAAGGACATGCAATATTTGGTGGTTTTATTAATTAAAAATAATCATGAACACTTTGAAAATTTTTGTTTATAATTTACTTTTTTAATATTTGTGTTTTGCTATTTTTTCCTTACAGTTTATAACATTTTTTGCAGCTATATAAAATTTTATATTAAAAAAGAATTGAATCGTTGTTATAAAAGACTTTGCAGAAAACCTAATCTGCAACTGCAAGATATACTTTCAATGATGATCACCATGATGCATTATGTAATCAAACCATATTTTTGTAAGTTTGCTGCATATTTAGTTTAGTTTATAATACTCCAACCTTTGATCACAGCATCAAATAGAATTTTAACGTCTATAAAACTGTTACAAAATGATATATATATATATTTTAAAAAATTACATGATTAAAAACTTTATATAATTCTCTAATGTTTATTTCAATGACTTAAAATTCAAGTTCCCAGAGGAAATTAGTAAAGATGGAAGAATAAATTTTTTTAGAAAGATAAGTTAGTCATTAAAAGAATAATAAACCACTAAATGTGACATGATCATCAATATTTCTGTTTACACAAGCTGTTTGCACAGAGGAAAACTCTCCATACAGTAATGCCACTCAGTGCAAAACAGAATAGGTGCTGGAAAGTTTGGACATAAAATCCCTAATGAGTACCTACTCATCCAATATCTCCAGACTTGTTTCTAGCTTGTGGCTTTTGTCAGTGAGGAGCTTTGGATCCGAGAGCTTGCACTTAGATCTTAAAATATAGGTGGCTGTTAAGTTCTAGATGCAGTGCCACAGATCCAAGGCTCCCCACTGATGAAAGCCACAAGTTAGAAACTAGTTTGAGGATATTGGACAAATAGGAACTAGATAGGAATTTTATGCACAAACCTTCATACATGCATTGATTACTCTCTCTTGCACTGAGTGGCACTATTATATGGGGAGTTTTGCCTCTCAGTAAAAGAAAAATATATGGTGGGTGATTTGCTATAAAATTTAATTTAGTGTATTTTAATGTTGGAATCACTCATTGTATGAGTAAAAGCCTAACACTGTTAAAGCTTGCTTTGGCAATGGAAACTATCATTTTATTAGTGCCTATGCTCTGTGATTGGATTCATAAAAATTTAGTGAAGGAATGCCTTTATTCCTTGTTGGACAGCATAATTATAACAATACCATTAAAAGACTATTTTTTCTTCTTGGAAACTTTAATACACATTAGTACAGATAGTAGACTTTGGCCAAAATTTAATGGCAATAATGGTGTTGGTGTTGTAAATTCAAATGATTTGTTGTTATTGAAGATATGCACAATAATGGGTTAAATATCATAAATAGTTTGCTTATATAAAAAAATCACTATAAAGAAACATGGATGCATCAACACTCAAAACAAGGTCATTTAATAGGTTATATTATAGACAGAAATCAGAAAACAAAAAAAAAGTTCATATTATATGAACACTTAGAAGCACAAATTATTTGACAGATAATAGTTTAATATATTACATGATTATATATATATAATATTCTAATATTATCCCTGATACAAGATGAATTCATAGTATTATTTCTGAGAGCTTCCATGTAATAAAAATATAATATCCAAAGGTACTTTAACCTGACATGCTATGTGGCCACCGGGCGGCACTGCGCCACCATCAACAACCAGTCAGAAACCTGCAAGTGATAAATTGTTTTTTTCTTCTCATTTTCAAATGTTGAGAAGTTTTAAAAAATATTTTATCCTCCAATAGCTTTTTTCAAATCTTTTTAATTTTCTTTAATTCACACAATTCATTTATACTCCTAGGCCTTTTAAACATCTTCATAGGTTCCCTTAGCAGTTTCTTGTCATATTGTTTAATTTTTGCCAGAATATGTATGCCATTAAAACTGATGTCATGGTTTGTCAATTCATTGTGTGAATAAATGGCTGATGGATTAGATCTCTAACTGCCCAAATGTGTTCATCATTTTTTATATTTATTTTATGATTTACATCACTGAAAAAAATTATATGCTAATAAGAATTTGGCCTGGACATTTCATTAGAAGTGATTGTAATAAATATATGAATGAAATCTTAAATTTGGCCCCATATGGTTGTAAAAGGCATACAAAAAGGATAACATGAGACGGAGAGATAAATTAGAATAATTTGTTGAGGAGATTTGGAGATAAAAAAATATGATCTGAAAACTGGATTAAATTTAAAGCTACACACATCCAGCAATAGAATGAAAATAGTTAAATATAATGAATGCATATTTCTAGTAACAAACTTTTTTTCCTCATAAGAATATATATATTATATCAAATTATGAATTTTTTAGTAATAATAAAATTTGCTTGATACCCTGCATTCTATTGTGTAGGGTTAGAAATATGGACTCCAGAAATAATAGGCATGGAATTAATTCTCAACTTCTAATTTTAGAGAGAGAGAGAGAGTAATCCCCCTCAACAATTTCCAACACACATATCTATTAATGTATGTGGACGATTATTATCAACAAATAAGTTGAACTTAGTTTCAGCATTTACTTAACTATTATTTAATTATAAAGTTAAGTAAATTGAAAATTAATATAATGAATATTGTTTTTTTACTTTTGTCTCAAATTTGTATGATATTCTAATTTATATATTACTTTAAAGAAAATTCTATATGTTTTTATAATAAATCAATTTGAATAGAATCAAGAAGTGTTACATAGTTACTTTGCTTTGTATTAACTTGATTAATTCTGCTATGCGTCTTCTTTAAAATAAAATAATTAATTAAATTATGTAGTAAAACAATTTTTTTTTTTAAAAGAAAAATAATTTAATTAAAAATAAAAAAAGTTTGTAAATAAATGAAAAACAATATAAATTATGAATTAAAGTTTACGCTTTAATTGTAAATCTAAATAAACACAGAAAAATTAAAATATGGAATTTTATTATTATTATTACGGAACTACATGTCTTCGTTTTTTGGGATTTTATATTAACGTAAATATTTTCAAAAATAGATAACATTTTTTTGTCTAAGTTCTTTAAATTTTTAAAACATAGAATAATGAAATTTTAATAAATTCTTAGTATCCAAAATTCGATTGTCCTATGTCAAGTTGTTTTGATATGGTCGTGGAGCAGCAAATTTAGAAGTTTAAAGTTCATGAATCATAACCCAGCTGGATTCTCCTGGTCTTTGAACATCTCCATGGACTGAGTAATAAGTCTTCATATGTTCTTTTTATTATTATTACTAGTATTGTTGTTGTTGTTGTTATTATTATTCATTGCCTTTTTACATTCTTTATCAAATAGTGATGGAAGAAATATCATCAGTAATTTTAAACTTGAGTGTTTATTAACTTGAGAATGTAAACCAATTTGCATATCTAATTAGAAAAGTGGATTTATATGCCAAGATGCATCACATATATCATGTATTGATGCTTTCTTTAATAAGTTGGAAGATTATTTCATTTTAAGAAAGCAACTAGGCAACTAAGTTAGTTGTATATAGAATTGTTATTTTAATTAATTTATTGCATCAGAGAGAGATTTAGACATTCTTCCAATACAATATAAAAATCATTAAAGTTTCATTTAAGGATAATCTATAAAATTTTAAAAATATGATGGACTAATCAGAAACAACTCAATAAGTTCTTCATCTATCTGCATACAGTCCTTATTGATAAACCACCCCCTCATTAGATTAAGCATGTAAAGTGAATTGACTGTGCAAGATTTCCTTGAAGGGTATTTTATGCTCAACTTGAGCATGGTTTTCATGGAAGTGGTGGACACTGTCTACATTATGAGAATTATCTTAAAGACATTTCAGTGAAGTGCAATATATGTTTTGACATTTGGACTACATGGCAAAGAGTAGAAAATATTTAAAAGCTACAATGTGAGGGAGTGTTTGTCAATTCTAGCACATCCATGAAAAGTAGTTTTTTTTCCCATATGTCAAAGCATCAGCCGGGAAGTGAACCTATGATAACTGCTTGGAAAGCAGCTACGCTAACCTCTAGACCATCAATGCTTGACTACATGAAGAATAGTTACTTCCACAATATTGCAATTAGACATAATATTGGAGTATTAGAGAAAGAAAAGTTTTTATTGCATAAATGTAGAAACACATCACAAACTATCAAACAAACAGAAAATTGGGCCACTAAGTTCTATATATGGATGTATTTCTGATTCAAAATTTTGTTCATATGGTCATTGCAGAACTCATTTCTAGAGCAGTTCATCTTTTATTTTTTTGGAATTAGAAAAGCTATCCTTGTTTATGACCAATTGCTGAATATGTGTATGCATATTATTTTACAGTTTATAAATAATCAATTTATAAAACAAAATTGATACAGACCAACTCACTATAAATAAAAGTAATAATAATATATCAACCAGGCTTTCATTCCTTATTGGAACCTTATCAAGATGTTTCTACTGTCAAAATCACGGGACATGACTGCAACTCCACCTAACAGAAATTATTTACATTATATTGCAATAAATATAATTATTAAAATACATATATGTATATATAAATGATTAAACCTTTTACAATACTTTTTTAATATATTTCTACAAAACAATATAAAAAATATATAATTCTAAAATTTAAAATGTTTACATTATTTAAATTTATGGAAATTAGATAGTCCATTTCTTAGAAAGAAGCAAGCAGGATTTCTTCTGGCTTTTGACATTATGATTATTAGCTATATGCCAGGCTTCTTTGACATTCTGTTTATAATCATTTTACATCTGCCACCATAGCATGCACTGATTGAAATGACTCTAAGTGGAAGATCAAAGAACACTGGCATAGATTTTGTTAACCATAATTCTACGGACTGGAAAACATCCTGGTTCCCTCTTTCTATAAAATGGACCATTTGCTTTATTTCTAGTTTGAATAATCTATTGTCTATATATATATATATATAATTACAGATCTTTATTGATAAAAGGTTTGGCTATAGTTTGAGATTGTTATCTATATAGGGATTGTCCGTATTCATTAATTTTTTAATTATTATATATACACACCTATACAATCATGAACATTCTAAAGCTATGTATGAGGGCATTTAATGCCCTCAAAAATGCTTAACTTCCATTTTATATTTATAATCATTCAATTTATAACTTTTCTTACAAATGCATATCAGCATTTCTTTAATGTGTGTATTTTATCAATTATATTTATTGAAATGTGATATAAATAATGTCCATTAGGGGGAGTTGTAGTAAAATAGCAAGTCATGTGATTTTGAAAACAGAAACATCTTGATAACATTCCAATAAGGTATGAAAGCCAGGTTGATATATTAAATAACTTTTTATTTGTAGCAAGTTGTATATATCAATTTTGTTTTATAAAATGATTATTTTTAAATTTTATATATAAAATGCACCATTACAAATAAATTTCAAAATTGAAATTTTATATTTTAAAGTATCATTGTCTAGTTTATAAAAATGATTATATAGATAAAGAATTTATTGCTAAAAAATGTGAAATATCAAATGCTCTTCCCAAAGAAGTAATTAACACAAATAACAAATGAGAATTTACAGTTGGAAAGTTTAGAGATTGGTCAAATTAATGGAACAAAATTTTATTCACTTATAGATAAAATAACAATCCATGATCACCATTCATTCTCTATGCTTACCCAAGCTGTTTACACAGAGGCAAAACTCTCCATACAGTAGTGCCATTCAGTGAAAGTCATAGTAAACAGCTTGTGTAAAGCATAAAGAATGGTGATCATGTGATGTTTAGTGGTTTAATATCAATCCTGCCCAATAGGATTATGGTTACTGTGGTTATTAAAGAACCAAAGACACCAAAAAGTATGGATGCTGAACTGAGTTCAGATCTATACAACTATACAGCTAATGATCTTGAATTGAAAACATTATTGTGTTTTCATTTTAGACTCAAAGCTTTATAGTTAGCTAATAAGGTAAAACATAGTTTCTGGAGAGTTGCATTAGATCCTAAGATCTAGGTGCAGTGCTCTCAGTTCCAAGACTTCTCACTGATGAAAGCCACAAGCTAGTAAATAGTCTGGCAGTATTAGATGTGTGGGCACTTGATAGGGATTTTATGCCCAAATCTTCCTGCATCCATTAATTCCTCTGGCTTGCACTGAGCGGTACTACTGTGTGGTGAGGTTTTGCCTCTGTGTAGATGCAATAAGTTAACGTAAGGTGAAACTTGAAGAATAAATGATAAATTTGAATTATATAAATTGAGTCAAGCAAAATTAAATGAAATCCCAAATTTAGAAATATCTCCAAGCAAACGATTAAAGGAATTTAAAGCAATTTAGTCAAAACAGTTATGATTCATATCTGTGTAATATTAATGAACACTTGAAATGAAAGTAAAATAAAATTAATTTTACTTTACGTAAGTTGAATAAAGAAAATCAAAATACACACAACTAATCAGACATTTTAAATGGAAATATATCAAGGAACATTAATAAAAATGGACTATCCATAGATAATTTTTTAAATTCTTAGAAGTTATAAATAACTATTAATTTTATAATAGAAAACTTTCTTCTAACTTTTTGTATGTTAACAATCAATCCTTTAGTCATTAACAATCTCAACCTGTTGTCAAGGCAACCTCCTTTAACAATACAGGTTGATATTGTTGATAGCTTAAGTTATTGATAGGGCTGGCCTTTTGCTGTTCATGTGATTTTCATGGTGGATTAGAATGGTTTTCAGCAGAGACATTTTGAAGCTTGAATTTTTTCCCCCTTGTTCTCCATAGTTTTTCCATATTTTTTTTCAAAGTATTTGGGATTGCTCTCTTGTGAAGATATTCAAGGCCATTTGGATGAACTGAACAGTAGATTGATTTAGTCCATATTTTATGTTATCTCCAAGTGTTTTTCTATTTCTTAACTTATCTACTGCAAATTGGATTTCCCAATATTGTACTCCTAAAACACTATTCATATTTAAATTCTAGATTTTACAAATAATTCCTAATTGTACCTTTTAATTAAAATTTTAATTGCACACAACTTTGCTGATTGAATGAGAGTCTAGTTTTTGGGAGGGTCCTTAGAGACCTAAATCCTGATTCTTTTGAGGGGGAGGGCTAGGATGAGGGTGCTGTGGGGATTCTTGCCAATGTTGACTTTCTCATTCACAAGAAGGAAAAAACACTATTCATAGTGGTTTTAGCATTATTGTTATAAACGATTTTATCCAAGTATTTTTGTAAAGTAAATTGCAGTATGGCCTGATGATTTTAACTGCAAGTGATTCATCCTATTTAAATTAATTATTTCCAATGTTGTTATCTCCAAGTGTTTTCCTATTCTCAACTTATCCATCACAAATTGAATTTCTCACTATTGTACTCCTAAAATGCTACTCATATTTAAACTTTAGAATTTACAAATAATTCCTAATTGTAACATTCATTTGTCTTTAATGGTTAATACACACCCTTTCCATACCCCTTTCCCTTTTCATATGTATCCTTCCCCTTTTCACCATGTTCCTGAATTTCATTTTTACCATTCTTTGTAAACCTTTTATTTAACTGTATTTGTACCTTTTTTTTTGATGAATAAACTTTCATCACTGAGAATAAAAAAAAGAATTGATTGTTATTATCTATATTTATTAATCTATTAAAGCCTTGAGTAATTGAATTTATTGTCTTAGTAAACTTTTTGTATAATGTTTTTGTCAAGACTCCTGCTGGAAGTAAACTTAGTAAAGTCTTAGAAAATACTAAATAAAAAGATGATAGGCAGATTAAAGAAAAATAAAAGAAGGATACTCATCAATGTTTTGTAGCATGTGACTTGTGCAGATTGCATTGTTGAAATACAAAATATAAAATATATTGCATTCTTCATCCATTTAAATGTCAAATCAAATGGTGGCATGATTTTACAATAGTATCATGTTCGGCAAGCTGAAAAACATATTAATTAATTTTATGACCATGCCATTGAACTTTTAAAATTTTACAAAGCATCTTTATATGAAACTTTTCTAATGACAGTATATTGTATTGACAGGATGCCCGTATTTTATCTCCATACAATAAATAAGTAAAATAATAGATCTATATACAGCTAATATAATATAAGAAACCAAAATTTTCTGTTTACTTTCTTACTACTGTAGGGATCAATAGTTTATTTAAAGAAACTGTTTTGATTTATATTTTATATACTTTATACAGAAATGAAAGTAAATGGTTGGGTGGAAATTAGTATCTTAGATCTATGTCTAGGATAAACATAAATCACAAGTCACATGATGAAAAGTAAGAATATTATTTTCATATTTAAGTTGTATCAGAAATAATGGTTAGAGTCAAATAATGTGGATTTAGTGAAACGACTATATTTCAAAAATAAAAAAATTACTTCCTGTAGTACATTTCCACCTATAGATTCTATTATTATACTTAAAGGAAAAAATAAAGAAAAACAATTACAAATATCTAACAAAAATTTTAAATATGTTATGTATGAAGAAAGTAAATGTAAGATAATTTTCAAGTATTTTATTATGCAGTTATAACATACACAAAATGTAGATCTTTAGCATATCAGTTATAAAATGTGTTCATAACACATACATTGGTCCAGAGGATAAGATAAAAATCTAAGCTTTCATCTAAGTTGTGCACCAATCCTTGAGCTTCTAAAAAACTATATCCGCAGGTCAAAAGGATTCAGAGCCAGCCTTTTTTTTTTTTTAAAAAAAAAAAATAAAGTAAATAAACCACCTAAAAGAATATGTTAATTCACCTGTCATTTCTAATGGTTTGTTTGTTTATAAACATTATCCAATAACAGACATTTTCTGTTCACTAATTACAAAAGATGGGTTCGTTTTTTTTTAAAGAATGAACAGGAATGATGGACATCTCACAGCAAAATAAAATTTAATCATGTTAGCTCTATCAAATTTCTAATTTTAAAATTAGCCAAATAAAAAAGTTAAATAATGTTTTCCCCAAATATATATATAAGACCACAAAAACCATAAAGGCATGTGAAAATTCCTTATTATCTATTCCATACTTTTTGTCATTATGGTGGTTATTAACAAATGATAATCCATACAATGAAAAAAAATAGTGCAGGTACTCCACAGGCACATTACCCAAAATATTTTTTTTTTAATATTTGGTCTCACAACCAAAAACTCCCATGTTTTTTTTTTTTTTTCAAATAACCAATAGTTGTTAAGAAAGAGATTAAATTGTTTTAAAATTAGGATGAAAAAATTCTTGAATAGGGGGATGCTTATTTATTTTAATATTTGCAACTATGAAATGCATTAGGAAATTGTGTCTTTTTATTCCTAATGTTATAAAGCTATCAGACAAGACTGCAACTGATACCCTTGTGTTTTGATGTAGATGTAGAGTGTTGCCTTCTGGTGTTTAAAATCCAAGGTTCCTAGCCAATTCTGTTACTTCTAATGTTTAAACTTTTTATAGACTCGTGAAAAATCAAGCCATTCAATCATTAATTTATTTATATATTACCATATTTAGTGATGAAAGCCAGAGTGCACAAATACCTCTAGAATAGAAAGTTGGGTTGTCGTTCACTATTAACTTTATTTTTGTTATTAAAATCATTTTAAAATAAAACAAACAATATGAACTGTAAAAAAAAGTCTAATAGCAAACAAAATATTGTTAGACATTGTGAAGATAGTATAGAAAATTAAAAGATAAACCAATAATTGATATGAAAAATGGTTTGACTTTGTTAAATAATGTTATTAATATTTAAAGCAAAAACATTTGAAAATCATTAATAAATAGCCAAATGATTTACTGCTCAGAAGTTTGTAAGAAATATGAGCTCTAGAAGTGACATAATTGGGCTGTCATGTATGAGTGTTGACATTGCCACTTTACCCATATACTTTACATGATCACTATTTCTTATGCTTTGCCTGTTTTACCCATATACTAACTCATACAAGATAATGAAAAATAATAGATAAAAGATCATCAAAATGAAGACAGAAGCTATATTAAGAAGAGAGGGAAGATAGTTATTTAACTCAATGTGAGATACTCAATGAAGGCAGTTGATATTTATTCATCCCAGAAACATCACTCTGATGAAAAATTAGAGGATTGGACAGAATGCTTCTATTAGATGAAATACCATTTCAAAGTTTTCATGGGAGATTTTAATACCACACTTATTAGACAATCAAAAGGTGAACACATTGTTAGTGAATTCAGTTAGGAACAGAAAAATAAAAGCAATAGTAAATGTAGAGAGCCTAAGATCTAGATGCAGTGCTCTCAGATCCAAGGCTTCTCACTGATGAAGGCTACAAGCCAGAAACTAGTCTGGGGATATTGGATGAGTAGGCACTAGATAGGGATTTTATGCACAAGCCTTCTGGCATCAATTGATTATTCTGGCTTGCACTGAGTGACAATATGTATAGAGAGTTTTGCTTGCTTTAAAAACAATTATATTATGATTTAGCATTTTTAACACTTTCAGTAGAAACTTTATTTTGACAGGCTCTAGTGGCCATTTGTATTAAATTTTTAATTTTTATATTTTAATGTTTAAATGTTATTCTGCAATACATTTCTGCAGTTTTAAAATTATTTCTTAGAAATGTTTCCAAATGAAAATTACTCTAAAAATAATATTTCAACTTTGTAAATATAGAAATAAATAAATTTGATTATGTAATTAAAACAATAAATTTTGTCACATCTTTACATAATTGCTGATGAAAGATTAACAAATAAAGTATAATTTGTTTTAACACCATAAATTTGACTGAATTATTCTTAAAAAAATATAAAGCAATAAAATTCCATTGTAAAATTTAAAATTCTGCTTATAATTATTTTAAAAATGGCAAAAAAAAATGTCATCGTAATTATAAAAGCATTTTTATTTCCCATTCACAACTTCCTGTTTTATATTTTTATATTTCTCTTGACTTAACTTCTTCAAAAACAAATATTTGTGAATAAAATCTAAGCCTAATTATAAATATTAACATCAAAATACAAATATTCCACAATTACGTTTCTAAAATAATTTTAAATATATAAACAAACTTTGGCAAATATGTAAGTTTCTTTATGGAAAGTCAGACAAAAGAGCCATTACAAGAATTCTTACATGTGCTTTCAGAGCAAAACACAAAAAATTACTAATCAGTGCATCACAGAGGCAAACTCTATACAGTAGCACCACTCAGTGAAAGTCAAAGTAGTCAATGGATAAAATTAGGTTTGTGCATAAAATCTCTATCTAGTGCCTACTCATTCAACAACTCCAGACTAGTTTCTAGCTTGTGGTTACTGTATAGAGAGTTTTGCCTTCGTGAAAACAGCTTGTGCAAGCATGAAAAATGGTGATTACATGATCTTTGATGGTCTTTTTGTTCATAAAATTCTTTATAGATATCTTCAGTTTTTATTGAATTAATATATATATATATATTAGTTACCAGTTTTTTTCTGTAAAATGAATACAAAACTGTTAATGAAAAATACTAATAGCTACAAGGGAATGAATTTATGTTAAAGTAATCAGCACACCGTCTTACTGCATTGGAGAAATACCACTAGAAATTAACAAATTTAAAAAAAATCCAAATCAAGACCAGAGATTATGCAAAAGAAGGCACACATGAGTTGTATTACACTTTAACCAAGAGAAACAACACATATCAAACACCCAAATATGATCAACATTGAAAATGATCATCTATTAGTGAGAAGTAAGATACATGTTATTTCAAAGCTACCCATAAAAGTTTTATAAAGTGTACTTAGTTGATGTCCATTAAAAAATAATACAATGAATTAATTTTTTAATATTAAATTCCAAATGCTAACAGATATGGCGCTGCCTGATTCATTCTACTTATAGGACTTTTTCCAGAGTGATGCTACTTTAGTGATAGTTACTTATTCTGAACAATTTTTTCCAGTTATCAGTTTATTGATAAACCTGATGAATTCATATTTTAGGTTTTGCAGGTAGATGTGAGGTCAAAGTCGGCAGTATATAATGTTCTGCGTTTATTTACTTCCTGCACAGAAAATTGAAAACTTTCTACACGATGCTTAGCAAAAAAAAAAAAAAGATAAATTTTCATTAATTTAAATGCTTATTTGTATATTGCAAATATGATTTTATTAATTTTAATGTTATTTTATTAATAAAAGTAAAATATAATTATTTACTTTTTATAAGCACTACTATTTTGTAAGGGAGCAAATGAAATACATAAGAAAGTTAATCAAAGGCTCTTACTTTTTTAAAAAATTTCTTAAGGCAGAATAAATGTAAAATAAACGTTAAATATATTTCACTTTTGTAAACAATTATAATATTTTTAGCACAATATTTATTGTTATTGAAATAAATGAATTACTTTATTGCTCGGGAAAAGTTCAAGTGTCGAAAATGTCAAAATTGGAATCGATATGAGGAACATCTCTTCCAGAGTCTAAGCCACATGGGCAATAAATACCAATGAAAATATTTTAAACTTTTTCTCAGTGATGAAAGTTTATTCATAAAAAAAAAAAACAGATACAAACACAGGTAGAAAAATGTTTACAAGGGAGTGATTACATGATAAATTGAAATTTCAGAAGCAACATGGTAAGAGGGGAAGGATACATGTGAAAGGGGGAAGTGGAAAGGGAAAACGGTGTGCAGTCCAGGCCAATCTGAGAAGCATGTCTTCATTGAGCAAGCACCACATGGGTCATGAACATTTGAATGATTGAGTCCTATGACAGAGGCTGAGAGGATGGGAGTTGGAGGATTGCCCAAGTGTCTATGAGGAGTGGAAGTGGGGCTAGTTTGATATCTGGTTTTGAGAGAGCGAATTAGTTCCAATAGCTTTTGATTCACTGAGTGTACTCTCTGGTCAAAAATAATGGCACATCGGAGCAACCAGAGTGCATAGATGAGGAAAACTGATAATCTAATAGTTGCAAAGACCCCTGTTTCTATGGATTCTTGGATGTTGAAGATGGTATTCCTGTGCAAGGAAAGGCAGGAGTTGATGACATGTCTCACTACAAGCAGAAAGGGATATTTAAGCAGGAAGTGCTGGATGGTTTAAAATATTTTAAACTTGATACGACTTTTGGTCAAATATGAAAATTAACCAAACATTTTAAACTTCTTAATTACATTTAGTCTTCAATGAAAATGTGAAAGTAGAACTTGTGAAACAGTTAAAAATAAACTCAGACATCTATAATATGGGGCATAATCAAACAAAATTACACAAAATGAATAACTGATCTTCTATTAGAAGTGGCATAACATATCAAAGCACATAAACTAATGACTAACTACAAAATTTTTAAACAAGGCAAGGAAATATATGATAAAATGATTAAATATCAAAATATTTAATAACAATTTATTTACACAAACTGAATAATCTAAAATTTTCTAAAATAATACATAAAAGAGTTAAGAATAATATAAAATCCATGACTGAAAAAATACAAAAAATATATAGAAGAGAACAAGTATCAAAGATATAGAATCACATCTTAGGGTGTGTAAGATGGGGGGTTATTTCAGTAATAAAAAAATACTCTTACTAAAAAAAGTAGATCACATCATGAAATGCGTGTAAGTTTTAAGGCTGCTTAAAGTAACTTAAGTAACTCCTACAAGTATAACAAATCTTGAAATTTTAACTATTTTAACTTATGATTTTCAGACATACAATTAAATATATAATATTTATATAAGCAGCAGGAATATAATGGAAATATTATAGATACTTCTGAAAGAGAATTTTAAGAAAAAAATATATTGATAAAGTTACACTGACATTTTGATATACAACATAGGCATACCAGATCTTTGGGTGAAATGCAGTAGTGCTTATAATATTTAAGAGTAATCAAATGAAAAGCATTACAAATTACATAATTATCATTTTTCTATTAGTTCTATACAAATCATTACTAACATCATTATAACACATTGACAATAAGATTTTATCTCAGATCAACCTCCCAAAAAATCAAATCATAATTACAATGTTATGTGGAATAACATCTACGTATTAAAAAAAAAGAAAAGATCAATTAATATAATTTATTATTTTATCCAGGCTTTGTAGATTATTAAATACACATTTAATTTTATCATTATTTTAGTGTTGTTTAAAGCTTTAAAAAATCAAAATACAGATCTAGGTTATTGTTATTTTCTAAAAAAAACACTCACACACACTGTAATAAGCTTGCTGGTAATATTTGTTGATTATAATAGGAAACTAAAATTATCTGGAAGACATAAGTTCTGTAGATTTGGTAAACGATGTGGTATATATTCATAATAATATTTCAGAGATTCGAGAAACGTTATAAGCTCAAAAATTAAAACATAAAAGTAAAGATAAAGGCTAAAAAAACTTGTTTTAAAATAAACAAAAATAAAAATACTTAAAGGCATTATTGTATTAAAAAAAGTAGCAAGTATAAATATTTTGGTCCCATTATTAAGAAGTATAGAAAATCAATGGATGAAAGTAATTATAGATTTAATTTTGGTTAAAATGCTTTGAAGAAAATACTATTAAAAGGATGTAAAGTTATGCTTAAAAATAAATATTTTTAATAAAAGTATTTTTAGTATATATTATTAAGAATTTGAAATCTGGATACTTAATAACAATCAAATAAAAACACACTGACTGTATTATATAGTTGGAAAAATTGTATATTGGGGAATAACAAAATAAAGTATGAAATAAAATAAAAAACATCATAAGAGAACAAACAAGTATTGCTGATATTGACAAAAAAAAAACAAAAGGCTAAAATGAATTTGGGCTAGGCATGTCACCAAAAATAGTCAGCATAGAAGAAATATTAAGCGTTTATTCTAATTTCATGATATTGTAATGGTTTAATCAAAAGATTACATTAGACTGATGCAGTAAAAAGTATGCTAAAGTTATATGAGAGGTGGACTAATAGATTAAAAACACTGCTTTCAATCAACAACTGCTGAAAATAATCCTGATATATATATATATTGTAACTCACTAAAAATATTATAATAATGATTCAGACCAACTAGCAATCATTGCTTGGTTGAGCTTAACTTTTTACACATTTGTATGGTCAATATACAAGACTCTTTAAAATAAACACATTTATTTTGAGGAAGCTCTATACAGATATGTACTTCTAACTAAGCACAATAATATCTCAGGGTTTTACTATGACTTAAAGTATAAGTGTGGGTTTATAAGAATAAGTAAATTCTATAACAGTCTTTATTTGGGATAATGAGTTTGTTCTAAGCTTTCATATTACCTAAATTCAATTTAAAATTATCTCAGGATTATAATATTAAAATTGATGTGATTAAATAGCAAATGACATTTTTTTGAATTTAATTCATATATTAAGCACTGAATATTAAAATGAAGATGGTAAAAGTGTATAAAAATAATGAACATTTCATATCAAATAGTATACTTTTAAATAATGTTAAAAATCATGGGACCATATAAAATTAAAAGATAATGAACATTGAGTAATTAAAGACAAAGACTAGACAATTAACAAAAATATAATCACTTTATTAACAACAATAATAAAAATAATATTTAAATGGACAAAATAACAATAATAATAAATTCTCCATAATAATTATAAATATTCTTACCATGCTTTTCTCTAAAAAATAAATATGTAGTGTATCCTGACCCAATATAAAATAAAACACTTTATTAGAAAGAATTTTTAACTACTCAAAAGATTTAATTATAAATAATAAAGAGAACAAAAGAATGTTTTATTGCATCTTGAATTAATAATAATAATAATAATAATAATAATAATAATAATAATAATAATAATAATAATAATAATAATAATAATAATAATAATAATAATAATAATAATAATAATAATAATAATAATAATAATAATAATAATAATAATAATAATAATAATAATAATAATAATAATAATAATAATAATAATAATAATAATAATAATAATAATAATAATAATAATAATAATAATAATAATAATAGGGTATGAGCACAGACTTTCACACAACCCACCACTCTCCACTCCATCTAATAACACTGATACACTTAAACATACATATGTCGAAAAGATAAATAATCACCAATACATGTATTTCATGCTAAACCAGCAATCATCAGCTGGTCCAGATTACCATCTCCACACATATATACCATAAGTGCTCAGATACATATTAAGATAGACAATCCTCATACACCAATGGACAGGCTTCAATCTACTCCACACTCCAACTTTTCAACCATCCATCCAATTGAAAATCTGATGATGGAATGCTCAAAGGCCACCCTGAGGCCGAGATTGTCACACCCATGTTGACCTAAGGTCAATCTGAACCCCACATGTACAGGACATAATCCATTAAATACATATGCAAGGATGGGAAGACATCTCTATAATGTAATAACTGAAACATAGGCTTATTTATACCTGTGTCTATATATATGTAATAATAATAATAATAAATAGTCTTGCATTGGTGGTCGAGAGGTCAGCGCGACTGCCTTGCACTAGCAGGCAGTTGCCCGGGTTGCGGGTTCGCGTCCTGGCCGATGCTATGACACTTAATAATAATAATATAATAATAATAAAAATAATAATAATAATAATAATCTTTTTTCTTTATGTAACTGACTTATAAACTCAGCTATTTCACAAAGAGCAAACCATTAATCTAACTTACAATATTCTTCTTAAAATATGGCTTTAATTACCTTGATCCCAATATGTACTGGTTGGCACTTCATGAGAGGCTTATCAAGCTCACATTATGAATAAAATGATAACACAATATTTATACAAGTAATAGTGCCACAAATATAGCTGAACATACAATATTTTTATAAATCCTGAAAGAATCTCTGTGCATAAATAAAAAGGGTAATATTTATAAAATATGTCAATTATATATTTAAACACCTTTAAACATAGAAACAGGATTAAATTAATAGACCAATAAAGTATATAAAATATCAGTTATCATGACTTAACTGTAAACAATTATTAATTAACTTTAAATATTACACCTGGTCTCCATTGTACAAAAAATCAAGAACACACACTTATACTAAACTGTAATCTTAATATATTACATGCATATTTTTATTGTACCTTTTTTTCTGTGAGAACTTTCAATGAAAAAGATAAATCTAGATATACAAATTAAACAAATTTGATAAATATAATGTATCCTTATAATTTAAAATTAATTCTGAGACTCTTCTAAACATTTGAATGTGATTAATCCTTTTGGCATGTTAGGTTTAAAATTCTTATGGATGAGCAAAGCAGACTCTAATATTTATAATAAAGTAATTAGTTATGAAGTTTGAGCTTTTAAAGTAAAATCCACTAATAATGAGTTAAAATATTCCAGAAATAATGGTGTGAAATGTAATTATTAATTTTTTAAGAGATGGCATTTGTAAATTATAGTTTATCTCAAAAGATTTATGAAAACAAAATCCATTAGTTAAAATTCATTTTAATAATAATTATCCAATGTGCAAGTGTTTATCCAGATAAAGATAAAAGTCATTAGTTAAAAATAATTTTAACTATATTCAATATGCTGGAGTTTATCCACAAAACTTTATGTTGCTGTAGTAAATATAATATCAAGAAAGTTTTTGGAAACTAAATAAATGAATAAAATGGTTTAAATAAAAGTAGAATTTCCATATAATTTAAAATTTTCATATTTAAATCCAAATTTTATAGTTTCATTTCTTTTAAAATGC